>JBBPDC010000035.1:8016326-8027245 GCA_037974485.1 Hemigrammopetersius urotaenia
GGTTTAGTTTCAGTTTAAATCCAATAAAGTCACGTTTGCAAATGGATCCCTGGTTTCCAGCCTGCTCCATGTTCCAAGGCAGCTCTGTGTGTGGGCCTTACGGCTCCACACGTGACAACCTGCAAGTTTCTTCTTGATTGGAAATGACACAGGCGTCTCCCAGAAGAGAATAAGACGATGTTCCAAGAAGCGAAACTGTGGAGAGAAATATTTCTCAGCTTTTATTTACATTTGAACAAAAAGTGGCATGTCCAAAATGATTCATACCCTTCTTAATAATCAATAGAAAAGCCTTTATTGGCGATTATAGCAATCAAACGCTTCCTATAATCGCAGATGAGCTTTTAGCATGTCTCTACTGGTGTTTTCCCACAGACTGGGACAGTTTGCAAAAAGTATGAATAATGTTGCCATTTTTTGTTCAAATGTACATAAAAGTTGAGAAATATTTCTGTTCAGTTTCGCCTCCTGAACATCGTCTTATTATTGTCAAAATTGACCAGGGGCATGAATAATTCCAGGCTTGACTGTATATTTGAGGTGTACAATAAAATGGCCAGCGAGTACTAGGGCTGTATCGGTATTCATACCGAACCGTCATGGTACATAGGTCACGGTTCGGTAAATGATGTCTTTCGGAGAATACACGGTACGACGGAGAAGACGTGACTGAAGTACGGAATCACAGCAGAAAAAGCGCAAGTAAATCATAAACCTGGGTCGTAGTGTGGTCCTATAGTGCCACCTACTGGCGTAACACTTACACATACATGAAAATATAAGCAAGAGTATGTGTTTACTGGTTAATACACTGTTCATTTCAAATAAACGAAAACAAACCAAGTCTCATACTTCAGAACATTTTGTTGCTTAACTTTGCTGTATCGTGAACCGTGACCCCAAAACCGTTACACCCCTAGTGAGTAAGGTAAGTTTACACACGTGTGGTTGTATCATTCAGACTCGTTCTCTGTTGTTTCTTTGCCATGTCAACTTCTGAAACATCCCATCTAAAGAGAGTGTAATGTCGTACAAATTTTTTGGTGCCATAATATTATACATTATGACACACAATGACAGAATATACTCATTTTTCCTCTTATTGGTCAAGTTCAAGACAGCAGTGCACAGTAAAAGCATTACAAACCTAAAAAACTTTTTTAAGACAAATGTATGTAAACGCACACTTTATTTCATATTACAACTGCTGTATCTTGGTTTGCACAAATGCATTTATTGTGTGAATGTACTGCACTCCGATACAGTAGCCATACTCTCAGAGTGTGTGTTTGTGGGTGTATATAAACAGAATGCATGTATTATAGCACCTCTAGTAGAGAACATGCGCCCTCCGAGCAGCAAAACCACATCTACAGATCAGGCTTCATTCAGCAGCCTGAGGGTGCGCAGACTCTCCTTCGGTTGGGATCGATACTGAGAGCAGCCACTCTGCTGGCTGCTTCAGTCTTTTAAGTCTGAAAAACACAGCCGTCAGCGCCATTCACACACTGATCAATACTGAAACATCCTCTCCCAGCCACAGCACCACTGTAACAGGCGCACCACTCACCTTTCAGAGTAGCTATCTGGGCTACAATAAGATTTTACATGTGGAATATGATGTAAAGAGCTGCCTTATGGTACTATGTAGGGGTGTAACGGTACACAGATGTCACGGTTCGGTACGTACCTCGGTTTCGGGGTCACGGTTCGGTACGGTTCAAGATACAGCAAAGTTAAGCAACAAAAAGTTCTAAAGAATGAGGCTTGGTATGTTTTCGTTTGTTTTAAATAAACAGCAGTGTATTAACCAGTAAACACACACACTTGCTTATATTTTTATATATGTGTAAGGCAGCAAAAGTGTTTCGCCAGTGTGGTGCACTATTGCACCACAATACGACCCAGGTTTATGATTTACTTGCACTTTTTGGTCCCTCTGTGATTCCGTATTACTTCGTCGTACCGTGTATTCTCCGAAAGACATCATGTACCGAACCGTAACGGTTCGGTATGAATACATGTACCGTTACAGCCCTAGTACTATGCAGTACGAAAACAAACGGCATCATTTCACCCCTTAAAATGACCTTAATTTTACAAGAAATACAAGAAATGAAGGAAAATTAAGGGAAAAAGTCCACAGCTGAAGGCCTACTGAATTTCCCGCCTTGCTTTTTTTCAAATTTGCCCCTTAAATACTAGAACCTCCTGAATTAACACCTTAAATTTAAGATGAAGTGATTCCAAACTCTTAAATCTAATTTTAAGATCAAATTAAGGGGTCGGTGTCACTTAATTCAAATGATGGGGTTTGGTGCATTTCCAGAAGTAAATTAAGTCAATTGTGCAAACTCAATTAGACAGGCAGGAAAATCGCTAACCTTTAGGGTCCTTATAAAATTGTCATTGGTTTTATTTTTGCAGGACCTGCTGATCTCCGCAATCTCTAGGATTTAAGTTAAGATAAGATAAGAAAGAACTTTATTTATACCGAGAGAAATTATTTTGTCCTAAACGTGCTCAGAGCTACAATAAAGAATAAAGATAGACAAGAGTTTAATAAAGAACAGCAATAATAGTGCAAATGTAAACTAATAGAATGTAACTAAATGAACAAAAATAAATAAGAGGAAAACAGAAAGAAAGAGTAATGGAAAGTAATATAAAAGCGTCAGAAGTATCAGGACCGAAAAACACATTTTGGCTGGCTCTGAGGAAGGCCTTGCTTACGAGAGGTCGAGTGAGAGTCACTATGAGGCACAATGTGCCTAAATGTGCTTAACTCTACCTTAATTTACCCCTGAAAATACACCAAACACCCTTCATTTGAATTAAGTGGTCATTCATTTGTGAACTCACCCCTTAATTTTACCTTAAAAGTGCATTGAAGGCCTAAGTGTGAAACGCCTTATTCTTAAGCATATGGGATTTATTCAGGAGGTTCTATTATTTAAGGGGCAAATTTGAAAAAGTAAGTGAAAAATTCAGTAGTTTTACCCCTTAATCTGCACACTTTTCCCCTTAAGGTGTAAAATGAAGGGGTTTGGATTCGTAAAGAGTACAAGGGTCAGACCTAAGGCCACAGTAAAAAAAATAAATTAAAAAAACCCAAAACAAAACACTTTTTTACAACAGTGGTGATCAGAAAAGCATCCCACAATAAACAACGAGTTGCACTTCGAGGCTGGTGGACTTCAGCGGCAGAAGAGCACTTCGGGTTCCACTCCTGCCAGCCAAGAACAAGAATCTGAGGCTACAGCAGAAACAGGGCTGTTGAAGATTGGAAACATGTTGCCTGTTCTGATTAATCTTTCCAATCTCTCCGATTTCTGGTGCTGACAGCAGATAGTCGTGTCAGACTTTGGCATAAACAGCATGAACCCATGAACCCAACCTGAACATCAGTGGCTTTTCCAGATCTGGATCCAGGAGGAAATCTTGTGGGAAGAGAGGAGATTGGAGGCAGGAACATGCAGCAATTTCATGTTTGTCGTGTCAGACATGATATCAATCATGTCCGAATCAGGCGGAATGTTTCTAGCGCCTATTTCAGTCCATGCTGTAAAAAATCCAGGCTGTAATGAGAGCAAAGGGAGGTCCTAACCAGTCTAAAGAAGCTTCTTTTAAAAAGCAGTGAGTGCGTCTCAGCAAACACAATATTGACCCTTCAAATGAACACAAGACAGCGGGTCTGCCACCTAGTGTTCATAAGAACATACTGCAGAACAGACTGCACGATTTGAAATTACTGTAGAGCAGGGTCACCAACCAAAATTAAGGGAAAAGTGCGCAGATAAGGCAGATTGGGGTAAAACTACTGTTTTTTTCACGTACTTTTTCAAATTTGCCCCTTAAATAATAGAACCTCCTGAATAAATGTCTGAGGACATGTCCACTTTTAAGGAATATAAATGTCCACTTTTAAGGAAAAATGAAGTTCACAAATTATAGGCCACTTAATTCAAATGAAGGGGTTTTGGTGTATTTTCAGGGGTGAATTAAGGTAGAGTTAAGCACATTTTAAGTACATTGGACCACATGAGTCACTACGGAACACTAGGTACTTAAAATGTGCTTAACTCTACCTTAATTCACCCCTGAAAATACACCAAAACCCCCTTAATTTGAATTTGTGAACTAACCCCTTAATTTTATCTTGAAAGTGGATTTAAAACCTTTTAATCTTGTGTGAAACCCCTTAATCTTATCAGGAGGTTCTATTATTTAAGGGTCAAATTTGAAAAATAAGGGGGAAATTCAGTAGTTTTACTTCCAGGTAATTTTAATGGGTAAAATTAAGGGGTTTGGTTTTGTAGTGAGTAGGCTGCGATCCTGTTCTAAAATTAACTCTCCAGCGTCTAACATTTAATATTGTCCTGTTGCTATTCTTCATGTTTGCATTTATATCTATTTTAAATATCTTAAAAAAAAAAAAAGCATTCAAAACATACACGAAAAACTTAAATAAGTCACTACATTTGTTGTGTTTTTGTTGTCTGTGACTCTCCCCCGTGACAAAAGTATTGGGCCACCAGTTTTTCAGCGTGGTCTAAACCTCACTACCAGTGAAGGACAATCTTCATGCTTCAGCAGACCAAGGCATTTTAGACAACACCATGCTTCCAACTGTGTGGACAGTTTGGGCCCCGACCTCAACCACATCCAACGCATTTGGGATGAACTGGAACGGAGATTGTGAGCCAGACCGATCTCGTCCAACATCAGTGTCTGATGCTCCACAGAATGAATGGACACAAATTTCCACAGAAACTCCAAAATCTTGTGGAAAACCTTTCAAGAAGCGTGGAAGCTGTTATACCTGCAAAGGGGCCCAACTCTACATTAAAGGTCAGGTTACCAAAATCTTCAAGAGTCTTCAAGATCCCAGTTTGTCAGTTAAACAGACGAAACAGGTTCAACAAAAGCAAACACAACCACTGGACGTTTTAGAGAGCTGTTTTAATCAGGGCAGTCTGAGTAAAAACACGTTTTCATTTACAGAACATGGGATACAAGCAGTGACAACACTGTCGGGTGTTTGTGTACTGCACACCTCATTTCAGCATCTAGCACATTACAAGATTTGAGAATTTCCCTTTACACGAATTCTGCGAGTACCATAAAGTTGGTCATAAGCAATTTCTAAAGTGTTTATTTCAAAATCATATATACTTTCATTTCTGTAAATAAATTTTGTACATACATAATATTAATATAGAAGTATAATTGTCTAATTCTGTTCAAAGCACTATTTTCTTCACACAATGAGAAATGATTAGGAAGTGTTAGGAAGTGGATCCTACGGCAAGCAAATGAAACACTTTTCTCTCCTCGCTTTCCAAAAAAGACAAACGATGATCACCTGAAACGTGTACATAAGAATGAACAGCAAAACTAGCATACTGGCTTCCATAAGACCCAAGCAAAACAATTCACACCGGTTTCGGAGAGGTTGGGGTAACATCGGCTGAAAGCTTTGGCCAAGTAAGCCGCTCGGTGCTTCACAGTGACTACTGACGTTCACCAGAGCAATGTCAGTAGCACTTACCCTTAAGGCAAGAGCATTCATACATTTGAACATGCAGACGTACTGTAAACTGCTCTAATTGCAATCGGATGCTGGGCACGGAAATTCTTTTCTCTGAGAGCCAAATGAAAAGCTGAGCCAAAAAAAAACCCCATTACTGACGCACTCAGGATAGATAAGATGTTTGGAAGTAAACATGGCATGCCCTCAAAGCCTTATACATGAAAGTTAGAGATTTTAAGAGGAAAAATAAAATCAATGTGAGGACTATTTCATAGCTTTTCTCAAGTGCACTGTTAAAAAATAAAGGCACCAAAAGGGTTCTATGGTGTCATCCCATAGAGGAACCACTTTTGGTGACTTAAAGCCCCTTTTGTAAATAAGCTGCGTGAGAATGAAAGACCTTTTTAAACTACACAGGACCTACTAAGAAGGTTAATAATAGAGCTGTAACGGTACATGGATCACAGTTCTGTACATCGGTGTGTCCGAAACCGCACACTTTTAGTGCTCGATTTTAGTGCATAGTGTGCTCACACTGAAAAGCAAGCTAAAACTGAAAGAACCCGGATGCTGCACTGAAATCGGTCAGAAAATGCAGTGCAGAACGATGGACACTATGCACTAAACGGGCGGCATTTTGACCAGTGGGGGGACCAGTGAAATACAAGCCCAAGTGGAGGCAGCTGGTTCGTATAAATGTGAGTAATGTTAATAAAATTATTGTACTGATGTACACTGCGGCTGGAGAATTGCGAGCAAATGCTAGTCCGTCACTTCCGCTAAGAGCAAAAAGTTAGTGTTCCGTTTAGGACAGCACTGACCCACAGCACTACGCACTAAATCTCAGTGCACTGACGGTAGTGCGCGATTTCGGACACACCCCATGTCTTTCGGAGAATACACGGTACAACGGAGAAGACGTGATTGAAGTAATACGGAATCACAGAGGGACCAAAAAGCGCAAGTCAATCATAAACCTGGGTCGTATTGTTGTTGTGCTATAGTGCCACCTACTGGCATAACACTTCTGCTGCCTTACACATACATGAAAATATAAGCAAGAGTGTGTATTTACTGGTTAAAACACTGCTGTATATTTAAAATAAATCTTTAGAACTTTTTGTTGCCTAACTTTGCTGTATCATGAATCATACCAAACCGTGACCCCAAAACCGAGGTACGTACCGAACCGTGACATCTGTGTACCGTTACACCCCTAATTATTAATCAAGGATTTTTTTCCTAGGACTGTTAGTCTAAGCCAGGAATAACTAAGCAACCTTTATTTTTATATTTGGGCTCACAAAGTATGCTGCACTATCGTGTACACTTACAATTTCATTTGCGTTTCCAATTAGCTCACACTTCGCTTCCAGCTGTTACAGCTCGAGGTTTCTATTAAATTTCATGATGGTTAGTTAACAGTTAACGTTTCATGAGACAGACAGGAAAGACCTTATCTCCTCTACTACAGAAGGTAGTTGACAATTAGGCACGAGAATTAAGACATTATTATATCAAAGCCTCAGAAACTGCGGCATCACATTTACAGAACAATAAGAAACGTGGAATGAAGACAAGGCTTGCCTACAAAACAGGCCCTAATAACGGCATTTCCTCTTCAAACGCCCAACAGAATATTAATCTGAACACGTCAGCCGACTTTTAATACTGAACTCGCAGCCTCAAAGTGTGATCGCTTGCTATAAATGTTATAAAAGTCACAATTCGATTGAAGGTTTGGTCCTGCTTACTGCTACATTAGACCTCCAAGCAGCATCCGTTCAGTTAAAAACCCAAAGTGCTTCAACAAAGACACAGGAATGGCAGCAAACCGAAAGGAAGAAGGCATGAACCTGCATTAAAGCAGAACTAACGTTTTCGGGAAAAATACATTAAAAAAAACACGGAGCGCGGAAGTTAAAAGCTATTTCTCATCACGGCCAGTAACTAAACAGTTGATGCCCTGTTATGTAAAAACAGAATATCAAAAAGAACATCAAAATATCTGAAAAAAAGAATAAACAAATGGAAACTGTGAACAGAGACTGGAATGTGGTTGGAGTTTTAGATGGACCACAAGTGGAAAAGAAAAGAAACATGGAATAAATGATTGGCAGATGAGTTTGTTTCATTAATCATGTTCTAAATGACGTCCCTTTTTTTTCCAAAAGCTACTTTAGCTTAGCTTTGTAACCAAAAAAAAAAAAGTGTTTAGGAACTGTTATCATCATGCCATAGCTGCACGTCCATATGCATACATTCAAAGCATCTGCTCACGCTCACACACACAAACACACACACACACTTCTCCTTTGTTAGACATTGAGATGATGTGACTGGGTTCAGTTGTTGTCCTCTTTTGCCTGGGCGAGAGCTTTCTCCGCACTGGCAGATCCCTCAAAGCGCTGAGAGGCGATGGCAGCTTGATGAGACATGCTCTTCCTCACAATGTCCCCCTTTCTCCATAACGTGATCTCCTGCAAGATCAATACAGTTACAGCCATCAGTGCACAGGAACAATTAACCAAAATACCTGCAGGGGAGGCCCTGGATGAAGTGGTGTTCCTAATAAACTGTCTGGTCTGTACCATTTGAAGCTTTGTGGGTGAAAGTGAAAGTGACCATTCTGTCATACGTGAACACGTGACCAGCACGAAATTCAGCCTCTGCATTTAACCCATTCACCAAGTGAAGCAGGGGGCAGCTACGAACACAGCGCCTGGGGAGCAGTGTGTGGGGACGGTACCTTGCTCAGGGTACCTCAGAGGTGCCTGGTGGTCTTGGGAATTGAACCCATGACTTTCTGATCGCAGGGCGAACATGTGTGTGAGTATTACTGAGCTCCATTTATGTGGCCAAAAAGTGTATTGAGAACAAAAGGATGCATGAAAACAATGAGGTGATGCATGCGTGGGGGGACGTGGCCTGAGGTTTCATGTGAAGTTTCACCTCGTTTGGTCACTCTATGGAGCCTGAAAGTTTCGTCTCCTGAAACTGCTTTCATTTAAATTGAATAAAAAAGGTATAGAAGTGAATGGGGGGAAAAAAGGGATGAGTGAAAGATGAGGTAAAGACGAGTGCTGGTCATAAGCGGCCGCGTTTGTGTGTCTGGGAAGTTGGCCTGAGGTATCACATGAAGTTTGGTGGGGTTCGGACGAAGCGTGTCAGAGCCCATTCATTCTCTATGGCGCTGCCACTGTACCTCAAAACGCGTACAAAAGTAATACCACACCTCTCACTGCCGAGCCGAACGTGTTGATACACACAGTGCCTGGGGGCCGCATTAAGTGCAACAGAAGAATAATAAATAAAGAAAAAAAAACACTATTTTAAATGAAATTCCAACAATTTTACACTTTAATTGAATTTAAATGACAAAGGGAATTTAATTTGAATAACATTAATTTCTCAAAGCAGGCAGGAAATGATGTGCTGAACTGTGCAGAAACAGTGACGACAGAAGAATAACAACAACAGGAGAAAAACCGATGAGCTCGCCACATCGAACCACCAAACACAGCTCAGTTCTTCAAATAAGCCTCAGTTCTTAAAAAATGCCTAAAAATGACTATATTATTAATGTATTAATGTATTATTCTTAAAGAAAATGTAAAGGTAAATAATCAGAATCAGAAAACTTGATTAAAAAACGTTAGCATTAGCAACGTGCAAAGACACAAAAGAAAGGTTGAAATGACTCTCTCTACCCACATGTTTAGTCAGGGCACAGCTTACTAAAACTAAATAAACTGAGATAACTGTTCAAAATTGGTGGCCTAGGAGGTAGGACTGGACCAAGAGGTCATGGGTTCGAATCCTACCTTCAGCCTACCACCACTGGGTCCCTGAGTAAGAGCCTTAACCCCAAGTTGTTCCAGGGAGAGACTGCCCCCTGTAGTTAGAGAATGGAAGTCTGCTTAATGCCGTTAATGTAAAAGCACATACCTGCTGTTTGAAGTAACGCCTCTCCTCTTCATCAATGAGCACAAGGTTGAGGTAATATCGAACAGAGAACTTCTTATTGATGTCTCGCATGGTAGGAGTCATCTCATAACCAGCCAAGAAGAGTCGAATAGGGATGGACTCACCTGGGCATATGATTTCCAAATTAGAATTCAAACCTTTCCATCACATCCCTACAAACCTCAGCATACTTGTCTACCTTAAAAAGACTAGGAGACAAATTTCCTGCAGCAATTTCTGCAGACAGGAAAGTCTTTCAAACAGTATTAATACTGTTAACTGTAATGTCCACAACTTAAATATGTCTTCATTTAAAGGGGACATATTATGCAAAACTCACTTTAGTTATAAAAGGTCTACGGGCTACAAAACATGTTCATGAAGTTCTTTGCACAAAATCACTCTCACATAAAGAGATCTCACCAGGTTTATACTTTGTCGCTTTCAAAATGAGCCATTTTAAGGCTCTGTCCACTTTATGCAAATAAGCTGTTGCTGGCCACGCCCCCCACCCATCCCATGCTAACGCTGTGCATTTAAATTCTGTCCAAGTGTCCTTTCCTTCCATCCATGCATTCTGTGACAGTGATTCCAGCCAGGACGAAGGAAGGAAGGGAGGGAGGGAGAAAGAAAGCGCGAGAGATACACTAGACAAACAAAAGTATTGGGACACTTAACACACGTGAAAAGGGCAGAACACAGAGGAGCTACCCAGCCCTATATGTTCGACCCTGAGTTGAGATGAACACAACACTTCATGTGTGACTTGCCTCTGCCTGTAGCCACAGCACGGGGCGTCTTATACATGCTTGTAAAACTAATCTAGTGGGTGGGGTCTCGACAGATGAGGGTTGATTCTATGCAAATTTCTATAACTTGTTTTTTAAAGAAATGAGGTTTGCATATATCCCCTTTACAGTGAAATATAACTGAAGCAGGAACAGTGTCATTAAAGGCAACATATTGGCAAAATGTACGTGTAACGTCATCAGAAGCAACTCTAATCATTTGGCTACGGCCACTTCTCTGTACCTCTCACTGGTGCTCCGTCCATGATTTCATACTTAGCAATGGTGTCATTTTCATGATAAACGTTGGGCCCGGTTCCCGTCGTCTCTCTCTTGATGATGTCTATCTCCATGTGCTTGATTTTAATTCGCACTAGCAGGAAATAGATCTTACCAACTATCACATCCTTCAGATGGTACCTGAGAGAAAAGAGAACAAAGATAAGCACAATCAATTAATTACCACTAATGATGGACCTAACTGGGGAAACTGCTGAGATAACACCCTACCCACATGTTTAGACAGGGCACAGCTTACTAATCCTAAATAAACTGAGATAACTGTTAAAAATGAGGGGGGGGGGGGGGGTTAAAACACTAAAACACAAGGAAAAGACATGGAGCAGTCATGC
>JBBPDC010000035.1:8062341-8072533 GCA_037974485.1 Hemigrammopetersius urotaenia
TGATCATTATACCAACTATCATGCAGCATAGAACTAGCTTCATCACAAACACTGTACCTGCAGGAAAAACTAAACACTGATCTGAAATCAAAAACACTACAGAACCCACAGAAACTGATCTCTGATGATTTTGACCTATTGTCCTGTGTTATTTGCCATTATGGCATTTTCCTTTTGCCATAAAAAACACCACCAAACAAAAGACAGGGACCCTGATAAAGTACTGTAGCTAAGGATCTGAGTGAAGCAATTAACTCTTCACATTCCTCCACTGGATTCAAGACCTTTAAAGACATTCTTAAAAGCGTATTTTCCCATGTCACACAGAAAGAGTTCGGGTCATCAAAAGTCCACTACTGGCTCCAGTCTGGGCTTCCTAAGACCAGAGCATCTCTTCCTCTGGCTTTTACAAGGACCAGCATAAATATATCACTGTTTTTCCAAATCTTTAAAGCACTTTAAAAGAAAAAAATGAACATTGATTCGAGAGAAGGCTTTGAGACGAGCTGTGTTCATCATCAATGATGTATATGAGGCCAAAATGTCTTCTTTTTCCCTTGTAGGAAAACATACATACTGCTACTTTTGTAAACAATCAACCTGCAACTAAGACAACAGCAGTTTGGACATGGCACTCATCCGCTGCACTTACCTCCCCATGAGCTGGCTACAGGCAGAGCAGTGGGGAGCGTCAGAGAAGGCTGGAAGGCTGGCTGCAGATCAAGAAGATCACTCGGCACCTTCGAAGTACTGGAGTAAAACACAAACACACACAAACTCCATTAATGGCTCTTGTAAAAAATTTACTCAAGAAGGTCAGGAATTTCTCACACAAGTACGCAAAGACAAACTTGGCAGGTTGATTTGAGATGCTAAGTCTAGACACCAGAAGCTGTGGCACTCACATGCACAACTCCTTATTGGCCATCTCTTTTAAAAGCAGACATCCACACATCGCAGCACAAAACAAAAGGCTTCCAGTCATATATATATAAATACGTTTTTATGCCGGGAGCTCAAGTAGTAGACAAGTGCGCCAATCTGCCCCACACTGGAGCCTCTGCACCATTATTTATCCTCTCCACACATCTTCTCCTAATGGTATAATCATTGCCCAAATCACTTGGCTTCATTAGCACATGCACTGAATACAGCTCAGTGGGTCGTAGGCGTCAGTGAATGGGAGGCATGCTACTGGGAACACTGGGTTACAGTGAGCGAGATGCCACACAGTAGGGGTGTTAAAAAATTAATCACATTTATCTGAAGATGGCAATTCAACTCAGTTAGAATTGATTATAATAACATTACACAGTAGGCAACACCATCATCTTGAACACAGAGATGCTGGCACTTTATTTAAGAAAAGTCACTCAGCTCAATATCACCATATACACACACACATACATAAATGAACATTTTATTTATATATAAACAGTATATATTATATATACATATATACACACATATATATAGATATACATATGCACATATATGTATGTACTGTGTGTGTGTGTGTGTGTAAGTGTGTGAGAGAGAGAGAGAGAGAGAGAGAGATTAGAAGGTTGTGGGTTCAAATCCCAGGACTGCTAGAGGCACCACTGAGGTACTCTTGAGCAAGTTACCATTTTTATAACTCCTGGAGCACAGTTGGAACAAGTTTCTTAAGCTCTTGTTACCTGCTGGTGGAGCTGGGTGTGGAGAACAGGTCGATGGCCGGGGCAGTGCTGATGCTGCCGGTTGCAGTGGAGACCGGAGAGGCAGCCGTGGTGGAGGATATGGAAGGCTTTTTGGAGAGTTCCTTCAGACGCTGTTCCTTCCGGAAAAACAAACATACATGTACTCAAACAACACATGCATTACCACCAGACACACTGTTCCTCTGGTGAATAGAATGTTTGTAAGAGTGAGGCCCAAAATAATGGGTAAAACGTGACATCCATGTTTTATGAAGGTTAAGTAGGTTCAGCAATTCAACAAAAAATTATTTTCAGAAGCTTCATAGTCATTCCAAAAGATAATCAAGAGTGTCAACTATATACACACATCAAACTGCATCAAACTTTTTTGTAGCCATTTTAGGGCGTTTTCACATATAACCCTAGATCCAAACTCAGTCCTCTAGAAGTGCTCCAAAAAGTGGATGTTCACACTTTGAAAGGGAACTTGGTTCTACTTCTGTCAACCCCTGTTTATTGGGTTCATATTTATTATCATTTATCTGTATTTCATTTATTTCTTTATTTTCTGTTGTGTTTCCCACATTATCTACCTACGAACCTGGAGTGCTTTGTGTTTAACTGTGCCACAGACTTAAATCAAAACCAATCTGAGACCACCTCCCGATGTTCGCTTTAAGGGCTGAAACAGACCAAGAGTGAAAACACCCTTAACAGACTGGTACCATTAACCGTCTTTGGGCTCTATGTTTGCTTTAATACCGCTTTAGGCTTAACAGATATTAGGTGCTACAGTGTATTTTGGTTTTGCTGAAATACAATTAAAATTATTAAGCACAAATCTGAGTCTGTTGGGCTCCGCCCCACTCTTCCCTCAGTTAGTTAACAAGAGAGTCGGTGAAGATGCAGGGCCAGAACACACCTTAAGTGCTTTTAAACGAGCCTGTTCCTCCTCAAGGGCTGCCTGCTTTTCCCTCTCGTCCACTTTGGTGAAAGATATGCCCGTGTTTGCTAGAGAGGACACCGCATTGGACAGCGTGCTGGCCCTTGAGAGACAGAGACAGACAGACAGAAAGACTTCCACAATATATCGCAAACTTATCACGATATCAACATGCGCAATATCCAAAAATCGCAAAAAAATAAGCTGACTGAAATGCATTTAATGATGTTTTTCCAAAACTCTTTACCCAGTGCCACAGAGAAGAGGGTTAAAAAAAAAAAAAATCACCGGGCATCTTCTGTGCTGCCGTTATAGATTGTTCCTATTTTTTCTAGCTAAGAACTTAATATAATTTAAATTATGCTTACATTTATTTAAGATTTAAAATTATTAAAAATATTTTCAGATTTTTTCAACAATGTTCAATGGTTCAAATGTTTTATGTGATGCATTAAATGCTCTGTTTAAGTAAATTCTTTAAAAAAAAAAAAAACATGTTGGAATGGAAATATTGCATTTCATTTTTTCTGCATAGACTAGTCAGCGTCTGGAGTCTATATCACCAGCAAAGCCAAAGCAGAAAAACATGAACACTATAAAGGCTAAGTTTTTACTTACTTATCGCAAATATCGCCATCGCAACACTCAACAACCTTATCATATATTGCATGTTTTCCTGATATCGTGCAGCCCTACTTTGAATCCATTTTTGCCTTTTGCTGCACACAGTACGACATTAGAAGCATCTACAAAATAAACTCCTGCAGCTTTTCCTAATTCATAAAAATATGAGACAGTACTAAACTGTGTCTTAATACACACATTAAAGCCAGATGACTGGTCATCAGGTGCACCTTCTTTCTACAGTTGAATTCACATTCAGTTTAACAATCTCTCTCTCTCAGAAATCCCCACATGACTGATACGGACACGGACACAGACACACACACAGCTCCAGAAAATCTCACACACTTGCTAAATTTGGTAGTTTTGCACAAGGGCCTGCCTGGAAACGAAGTGGGTCGCTGTACCTGCTTGCTGCCGTCGAGTCTTTCACTTTTTTCCCCTCTAGTGAAGCCAAGTGCTGCTCCAAGGCATCCAGGAGACTACTGGGGGCCTGTGGAGAGGAACATTCTCCATTTACTGTAATGCACATATACGGACACATTTAAACAAACAAACAAACAAACAAACAAACATGCACACGCGCCACTGCAAGCATGCAAAATACTTGAACAAAGCACCATGAAGGGAACGAGCCACCATCTAACAGAGAAAAGTACAGGGAGATACAGATACTTACACAGACTGTAAACTGAAAACAGAGAGATAGGGAAAGATACAGAATATAAAAGGTGGACGTCTGAAAGGAGTATATTCAGAGCATTTAAGAAAAGGAGAAGCTGCACACTAATAACTAACAAAACCGTCTGGGCATTAGAGAAATGAAGTAATGTCTCCATCATATGCAAAAACCCCCATCACGATGAGCTGATTTCCTAATTAAAAATAACTGAACACAATCTCTACAATAAATGAACGTAAATATGGCAATTATACTGGGAAAAAGAAATGTATATAAAAAGTGCCAAAACAGGAAAACCGCACACTTGCTCACTTTTAGTGCTCGATTTTAGTGCGTACTGCGCTCACACTGAAAACCGAGCTAAAACTCAGTCACTGAAAGAACCCGGATGCTGCACTGAAATCGGCCAGAAAACGCAGTGCAGAACGATGAACACTATGCACTAAACAGGTGCCATTTTGAACACGTAGCGGAGGAGGCGGGACTTTCAATGTGTTTTTGAGTTGGATAACGGCGGCAAACAGTGAAACACGAGCCCAAGCGGAGGCGGCTGGTTGGTATAAATGTGAGTTACGTTAATAAATGATGTACTGATGTACACTGCGGTAAAACCGGCAGATATTTTGGCGGCTGGAGAATCGTGAGCAAATGCTAGTCCGTCACTTCCACTAAGTGCAAAACATTAGTGTTCCGTTTAGGACAGCACTGACCCACAGCAGTGTGCACTACAGAGGGAAGTTCCTCTGTGTTCCACTATGTGTTCCACTATGCACTAAATCTCAGTGCACTGATGGTAGTTCGCGATTTCGGACACACCCCATATTCTCTACAACCCGATTATAAGAGACAATAATATTCCTGTATTTCACCTGTTGACTTTTTATAATGAAAGTGAATGGGCGGATGTTGAAACACCTTTCCACTAGCTTTGATAAACGTCTTTTATTGAACAGGTTTTCTGTTTTTTCGAAGTACAGAGGAACTACTGGCCATTGTAAATGGTTATGTGCTACAGATGAGCTAAAATAACACAGGAGGGTCCCTTTAAAGGTTGACTTAATTTTGCTAGTTTCCTGGACATTCATGCACCCTGGTCACTCTTTTTTTTCTAAACAGTGTCACCTTTCAGTGTGAACGCTTGCGGCCAAACCAGAGAGATGGGGCCCTACTCATGTTCCCTGAGCTTATTTCTCTGTCCGTGTGGAGCCTGTGCCCTGCCAGCTCTGTTTCAGCACCTGTGCGTGCTTGTACTGAAGGTTACGAGGAACGCGTTTTTCTAGTTTTATTATTACAACAAACATTTCAGACAAAGGAGAAAAGTCAATCTGCATTGGTTTCTCTACACTACTCTTGTGATAAAGCAGGAAAAAACAACACCTTTATGGCTGTATGTGCAGAGTGCTAGGGCAAAGAGAAACAGCAAGCAGCCCATGGCATTTTTCCATCAGCAACATGCAAGGGGCACTGGGGGCACTGAGCTGAGGCAAGGCTGAGCTGAGCCATGCAGTGAAAGAGGGTATAATACTTGTCAAATGCAATGTGGTGCAAAAGATTTTATGAAACCACTTTCCACCAACCAATAGTCAGCTGAGACTAATCTAGAGTCTGAAATGTGCTTATTTGGTTTTGAATTGAACCTACAAGCCTACTGTAGCTAACAAGTAATTGAGGATAATACCCTTCCTATTAGCACTGTGACCACGCCATCACATACTTGTCTCAAACCGTGCAAGCTTATGTGGTTTCTGACACAATGCTAATACTGTTTCTGAGCATCCCAGTGTAAATACGCAAGTTAAAGCACTTAAAAGGCAATTAATTAATTAATTAGGAATGCGACTTGCACCCTGCTAATGCACTGCTTGACAGCTATACAGTAACTTGTGTTCAAATGATTCGATACAATAACACAAAAAAGCAAACTTGGGACGCCAAAGACGTGTTAACTGATTGATCTCACTTGGGGTGAGGGGGCATTTAATTTGTTTGCACCAAACGTGTTCCTCATAACCACACTGTCCAGCACCAAAACTTAAAAATCTTGAATTCTAACGTTATAAGCCTACGGTAGAAGACGAGGTGGCAGGCCAGAGCTGTGTATAGTCTGGAGAGTCTGGCTATGGGCCATGAATCAGTGGAACAGGCCTGTGTGTGTTTGGTTAAGGCAGTGAGAGCAAGAGGAGGTTAGAGAGGTCAGACAGCAGTCAAAGCCAACAAGCAGAAGAACCAGGTCAGTACCGCTAAGCTTAGAGAAGGAAGAGAGAGAGAAAATGCTTCAGAAGTTATGGATCTTACCTGAGACAAGTCTGGAATGTCACCTCGATCAATGCCCACTTGCTGTGTTGTGACCAAAAAAAGAGAAGGAAACAACTTTCACAAGCAGTAGTTGGTGCAATATGAACAACCAGATATTACTGTGTGCACCAGCAAACAACTGCCAGGTATAAAAACACTGTCAAGGCTTGCAGGGAATCCAATTCACAGATCTCGAGAAGACAGGCCTGCTCTGAATGTTCTAAGACAGAATGGGACTGACCGCTCTATCAGAGCCGAGAGTGGAGGCATTTGTTTCGGGGATTAGAGAGAGGAGGAGAGGTCGAGGGAGGGGGGGAAGCAATGAATAATAATTGCCTACATAAAATGGTCGTCTCACACGTTAGCCTCCACATCCAGAGCGCAGACGGGCAGACAGACTCACCTCAGCAACTTTGAGGAACTCTGAGATTCTTGTCATTCGAGTGAGGAATTTCTTATAGATGTCGAGTCCCTCTTTACACTGAGCCTTCTTCATATCAAAGTACTTCTCTGTGGAGAAGAAAGCATGTGGAGAAGTTAACAGATTGGGTCTCAGGGCTGCAAATCTCACAGTCGTTCAATTACAATTCTTTAAAACTTCAAAACATTGCATTCGTTTGACGATTTTATCCATAGCGACCAACAATATGAGGGCACGTTCAAGGTTCAGGACCGTGTGAGAACTGGAGGAGAGTTACATCTTTATGTAAGAGTAGTGCTAGAAGATTAGCGCATTAGAAGAGGGGATGCTCTCTGAACAGGAGGTTTTTGAAGCTAGAAAGGGAAACATTCCTAATAACCTTAAAATCTTAATCACAAAACCGCAATTCACATGTATTACAGTAAGGAGCTTTACATTAAAATAAAGTGAGTAAACGTACATCCTGACGATCTATTTGCAACAGTGAAACATAACAGCATAGCAGTAATGGCAGTTTTACAAACACCTGTACATTCTACAAAGGGGTGTTAATGTAACATTTCAATGTTCTGAGATCAAGAATACGATCAATTTTGGCCATTTTATTATTTAACTCACATTAGTGTTCAAAAAGAACTTTAAATGTCTGTTCTAAAACTCCCCACTCAGAAAAAAGGCTCATATATACAGATGAATTCAAGTCAAGTCGAATAGATTGTCATTTCTACCATATACACAGTAAAAATGAAACGACGTTCCTCCAGGACCATGGTGCAACACAAGAGCAGAACAGAACAGAACAAGAGCAACAATACCACTAAATGAGACAGGACAAGACAATGTGTAGTGCAAATGATAATGGCTACATTGAGGATAAGTACAGTATTTGACCTGTAATGGAGGGATTCATATTAGGGCTGTACGATATCAGGAAAACATGCGATACGCGATAATGTGGTTGAGTGCTCCGATGGCGATATCACATGCGATAAGCGAGTAAAAACTTAGCCTTTATAGTGTTCATGTTTTTCTGCTTTGGATTTGCTGGTAACATGGACTCCAGACACGGACTAGTCTATGCAGGAACAAAAATTAAATGCATTATTTCCATTCCATTCCATAATTTTAAAACTTAAATAAATGTAAACATAATTTAAATTAATAGTAAGTTCTTAGCCAGAAAAAAAAAATAACAAAGGGAACAATCTAAAACAGAAGCACAGAAGATGAAGAAACTGCCCCAGTGATTTTTTTGCCCTCTTCTCTGTGGCTCTGGGTGAAGAGTTTTGGAAAAACACCATTTATTGCAGTTCAGTCAGTCTTTGGAGATATGGATATTGCGCATGTTGATATCGCGATGACCGTAAATTTGCAATATACTGTGCAGCTCTAATTCCTACTGAATTTGTGTACAGTATGAATGCCTCCCTCACCTTTTAGTGAAACTGTTACACTTTTACTTTCTCTAAAAGTAAACCGCATTGACTATGTGTACTTAGGAGTGTTTACAGAGCAGTTTCAAGGATTTCAGTTTCAGGTCCGGTGATTTCTGGTATTTGTCATTAGGACATGATCCAAAGCATCTCTCACTAGTCTGCCGTTCTGCACAAACTTTCACATTCGTTTACAGCAGTACCACTCTGAGACCCACATCAGCTGCTCACTCTGCCAGTACAAACATGCTGTAATACGCAAAGCTGTTCACAACAAATGTTCAAGATATTCTCTCTTCATCACACATCAAGGTTTTCTTCTTAAACCTCTTTAAAAGCCCATTTTGTCCTTTCTGAAAATTAGCAACCCAGCCAAAACTCCATATAAGGAGCTTGCAACTGAATTCAGTTCACTTAAACAACCATAGGGTTATAACTGTTATTGTACGTATAACCATGGAGAGAGGTATAATTAGGGATGGGTGTCGTAAAGTACAGCAGAATGGCCCATAAAGCAGAGAGACGGCTTAAAGTACACGCCACTGACTGGGCTGCACCAGGACCAATCAACACAGAGCTCAAAACTTTCTTTAGCAGGAAACAATGGGGGCAGGCAAACAGCGGAAAGTCAACAGGAGCCAGCGCAGCACAAAAATGTCTTTTTAGGGTAAAGGCTGCTCACCAAGTAAGTTGATGATCCCTTCGTTGTAGGCAGCAAACAGCCGGATGGCGTCTTTAAACAAGAGCATGAAGGCGGCGTTGATAACCCCGTTTGTGAGCTCGTTGGCATTTACCTGTTAAAAGAATAATGAGTCCACTTCTGTCATAAAGAAAACAAGTACAGGAACGAATTTCACACTGCAGTCACCATTCATTGTTATTCTGATGAATTTAAAAATAAGCTAAAAAGTAACTGTGTCTCAGTTGTACATACAACAACTGGGACAGCATGGGGTCTCTTACATGGTGAGAAAATATACGGTAGAAGACAGAAGGCTCCAGAATGCTTCCAGTTCAAAGAAGATTATTTTACTACGGCAAACAGATATTAATGTGGTTCAATTACTCTGAGGGCGAGTCGCCTGGAATAACCTATTATGTCAGACAAGGCTAAAACAAACACCTACAATCAAAACAGTTCACCTACAGACAAAGGAGTAGAGTTTGTGTGTGCTTATTGAATCTACCTGCTGTTGTGCCTTCCTGGTAAGCTTGCTTAAAATTTAGTCTGTATTTTTAACTGTACTGCTAGCTTGTGCATTTAGGCCGTCTTGAGTATAGATGCTCTGACTGCAGTATCTTGGTTAAATTACTTGGATTTAAGCTGTTTTTCAGGTAAGAAACAGTCGTGGGCTTCATAAGCACTGATGTACGTCGCTCTGGATAACAGCGTCAGCCAAATGCAGCAAATGTAAATGTAGACAGTTAAATGAATGAGTCGCATGCATTCCGGTGGTCAAACTCACATTGAAGTCAAGAAGAGAGTCCATCTGATTTTGGACGATGGGGAGGGTTTTCAGCAGCTTCTCTGTGTTCATGGTTCTCATCACACCGTCTGCCCTGGAGTGAACAAAACCATCATGTAAACAGTGTGTCTTCTCTGCTCTTTGCTCATTGTAAACTGCATTCTAGCAAACACACCTTGTAATTCTTTCACAAAAAAGAGAGTTTTAAAAACACTCAAAACCACTGCAAGGATCTTACCCTCTTTTCACTTTAGTGAAGTCAAATGCCACCTGTCTGTAGGACACTGCCTTCTCGTTCAGATAGCGGCTATATCTCCGGATAAACGTGGACATGTCATACCCTGGGAGAAAAATCACAAGGCAATCGTAACGTCAAACTTCAATACTTCCAGTAATTACCTAACATTTTTGAACAAAAAAAAAAAATGCTCATATGATCTTATATTGTGAGTGTGTGGTTCAGTGCTCTAGGTATATATATATATTTACACATATACATATACACATATATACTAGTGGTGCAACGGATCACTGTTGATCTGGGATCTGAACCGATCCCTCTCCACGGTTTTGCACGCATGTGATCCGAAGATCCGAAAGAAAAATAAAAGTTCCGCTGAATGGTGCGCGTAGTCAGTCTGTCAAGCGA
>JBBPDC010000035.1:8089536-8107835 GCA_037974485.1 Hemigrammopetersius urotaenia
AGAGAGAGAGAGAGAGAGAGACAGAGAGAGAGAGACAGAGAGAGAGAGAGACAGAGAGAGAGAGACAGAGAGAGAGACCAAGTCAGGAGACTGTGATGTGGTTGAAACTGCTTCAATACTTTTAGTTTTACATGAATTGTACTTTATCTTATTTATTAGTACTCAATGTTGTTGTTGTTTTTTTTTTTTACATTTTCATTATTACTTTTGTTGCAAGTCTGATCGATAGGAGCCAGCATTTCACATGTTATAATGATTCCATGTTATACTGAGAAATATTTTTATCTCATTTATTTTCCCTCACACTCCCTTGTTTGTAATGTCACTCTGCATTCCTATGAACCGTCCAGCACAGATATTTGAAGTGTGTCATTTTTAAATAAATTAATTGTTGGTTTTAAGTATTTAAGTGTTTTAGGAGACGCCTGGCAGCATGAGGTGGGGTCGTGGTGGCCTACTGTGTAGGATACTTGCCTCTGGACCAAAAGGTCATGGGTTTGAATCCTACCTTCAGCACCACACCACTTCCATTCAAAGCGACTTCCAAAGCTGTTTTCTTCTTTTATTAAAGTCTTCACAATCTGAATTAAGGGACAAAGATGAATGTCACACATGACTGCGAGGAATGGTTCATATCCCACACTACGGTCAACACACTGAACACGGGGACAGAAACATCTGGATAAGAAATCAATAAAAGATAAGCTGGCAGGAGGAAAGCAATAAGGCAGATTGAAGTATCTGAACATATTTATTTCTGAAAAAAGATGAAAATTCACCAACACAGACACACTAATGCAATTCAAGGACCTGGACAGAGCCATAGAAAAGAAAATGAGCTGCTATACCAACCTTTGCTGTTCTTACAGAAGTCAAATTTAGACTTGCTACACTGGGTTGACCTGAAATATACAGGGAGTGCCTCGGCATCCACTAACCTAGCCGAGGAAATTGTGTGAAAAGGCATGATCTGTTAGATAAAAATTCCCATTAAAACAGAAAAAGGGCATTTTCCACTAGTTCTTCACTGCTGTTGTCGATTTCCTGGGTGATGCAGGACTTCTTTTAATTTTTTTCAAAGTTTATGAACGATTCTTTTCCTCCTTTATTTTACGTTACTCTCCCAAGCTCCGGATTTCGTCGTTCTCGGATTCAGTCTTTCCAGAGTGAGCTAGCCCCTCTGTAAGATGGCTGCCTTTGATAAACTGATATTATCTCATTTCAGAAAGAATGAAATAAAGGAATGAAATATCCCCACATCCAGGTTTGGGTGAAATATGATACTTATGGCTCTATTGTGCAGGAAACCCTTGGGTCAAAGCAATAAATTACAGCAACGGGTATAAAACCGTGTTGATTCCATATTTATATCTACCTTTAGGCTACTGAGGCAAACACACATGCTACTGTTTGGCTCTTGGGGGCCTGAACTGTTTCCTGCCTCTTTGCCAGATGAGGGCAGGAGTCCATAAGTAGGATTAGTGTGTTAGTGTAACGGCAGGGTGACCTGATCTGTTCGCCTGAGGTAAAAGCTGGCACACTTCTGGGTGGCAGCGGATCTGGAGCTTTATACGTGGCAAGAAACATGTAGTGACTGACAGAATGAATGGGTGGTGCGGCGCACCTCCCTCTGTCACTCCATTCAGTCAGCACACGGCTGCTGTCACACACAGCCAGGGGTCACATCTAAGCTTTATTCACCAGGCTGGGATTACCTGCACTTCAGCCTAACAGCTCTGAGACAGAACAATGAACAGAGAAAGCGATTAAGGCTACACTAAATCTCCTTTGTGAAATCTGGCAAAAAAAGAGACTTTAATCATCATGTCACTTTGTCATTTCGAGATCCTGGCCTGGGGTCAGTCTTACTTAGCCCTTCTAAGTGTTCTCTCAATGGTTCCAGACATAACTGTGTCCTCTGGTACGACTTGGAAAACCAACTCAGTTTGCATAAACTAAAGACTAAAGGATTCATTTTAACTACACTTGCAAACATACAGGGACAGTTTCAGAGACGTGGGGTAATTTAATCTTGGACTAAGTTGGTGATGATCTTAAGGCAGTTGATTAAAAATGTATATTGAAAGAATAGCGTCTCGTACTCATCTCGAACAGTGCCTTGCAAAAGTATTCACCCCCTTCTGCCCTGACTTAATTTTGATATGAGCTCAAATTATAGTTATAGTTTCTTTGTAAGTTTCGAAGTGGAAAACTCATGTTTGCCTCGGCATCTCTGTAAGATAAAATCTTTCACATAATAAATTAGTGAACTTTTGTTAGTGGAACTCGGTTAGTGGACTTTAAAAAAGTGTTATGGAAAAAAACAAGTACATAGAAATATGTAGTTCAGTGATAGACTTAAACCGTATTTAATTCACAGTAATGACTCAGAAACTTGATCTGACGAAACAAGAACCTGTTTCTTATGAACCTGAACTGAATTGAACTGAACTGAACTGAACCTGCAGGATGACTTTCCCTTACACTCAGACAGTGAGACTTTTGACTTTTCCTCATAGACCTGAAGCACTCAGACCTAACTGTCACTTCTCCAGATGCCTTGTTTGAAACTGAGATTAACATTGGGGTTAGGATAGTACAAAAACAACATATTCATGACGTTAACCTACCTATCAATATGCTAACGTTAGCTAGTAAATAAACGTTGCTCTATCAAGGTGCTAACTTCGGCTAGTAAACGGCTAGCAAGTATCAGAGACAGTTTAGAACTCAAAACAGAGATTTTTACCTTCATAGTTGTGTATGTAGCTGGACACATGCAGTTTAAAGCCTTTGTCCTTTTTTGACGTAGGCGTCTTCGATGTGGCCTGAATGATGTGATTCACATCGTTTACCGTTATCCTTGGCAGGTCCTGCAGCGATCTAGTGAAAAACGCCTTAGCTAGTGTGCACCGGAAATACCGTAGCTGGCTGAAATGCCAGAACGCAAATCCGGGGCATATAGTCCATTCCCATTAAAACAGAAAAAGTTTTTCTAGTTTTTCACTGCTGTCGTCGATTTCCTGGGTGATGCAGGACTTTTTTCAGTGAACAAAGTTTATGAATGATTACTTTCCGCCTTTATTTTTTGTGTCCCCTCCTCACTCTTCCCCCAGCCCCCCCCCTGCCCCAACTTAGTTTAGATTTGAGCTCAAGTTATAGTTATAGTTTTCTTGTAAGAATAAAACTCTATTTACCCCATGTTTAATTTACCATAGCAGCCAAAGTGCGGAATGTATGCGAAAGACGAGACATTCTGTCACCTGTTTATTTTTGGTTGCATCCTGTGATAACTGAGCCTGGGCTGAAAGGAAAGATATCAGATTCGTTCAGCTACATTACTGTATACTTTTTCAATAAGAGAAAAAGCAAGGACCGTATCACATTAAATATTCTAATCTCCTCGGCTTCAGACAGTTCAGAGACAATGAATAAACAAGAGTAAACCTTTAGACTACTTCACGTCCTAAATGTTTTCAGTGTCTTTGTTATGATTCCACAGTTTAATGACAGCAACTCTCCCTCGGCATCTTATTCCCTTACAACCTGGAATTTAAAAAGGAATTTAATGTATCTTTTTATTTACACAACACACCACTTTGCAGATGCAACTTGAATTTTTTATTGTGAAACAAACAAGAAATAATACAAAAAAAAGAAAACCTGAGCGTGCATAAATATTCAGCCCGTCTCAGAATCAAACATTTCTGCAGTCTCTTCGCGTACATCTCTACAAGCCCGGCACAATCTTCATGGCAAAACTCCTCCAGCTCCTGCAAGTCGAATGGATGCTGCTCGTGTGCAGCAATCTTTAAATCATACCAGAGATTCTCAATTGAATGGAGGTCTGGACTTTGACTGGGATATTGACCTGTTTCTCTTTAAACCCCTGGAGTTTTGCTTTAGTGTGTTGAGGCTCATTGTCCTGGAAGGTGAACCTCTGTCCCAGTCTCAAATCTCTGGAAGACTCAAACAGATTTCACTCAAGAATTTCTCTATATTTTGCACCATCCATCTTTCCTTCAGATCTGACCAGTTGATGCTGCCCCTACGGTGCTTCTCAGCATGACGAGAGGGCTTGTGCCAGACATAGTGTTGTCCTGGATGGGCCAAAAAGTTCTATTTTAGTATCATCTGACCACAGCACCTTCTTCCACATGTTTGTTTCCACTAATTTCAAACGGTCTGCCATCATTTCTTGGCCACTCTTCCATGAAGCCGAGCTCCCTTTCTTGGCAGGCTTGCTATGGCACCATAATCTAAAAATTTGTTACATAAAATAAACAATAATGTAGCTTTTTTTGTGTAAAATATTCTCAAAAAAACATAATTAATTTAACAGTTTCTCCTGTGAAATGAATAGGATCCTAGAGAGCACTTTGCAGCTTTATAGTTACATATCTGTTACAAACCTATCGATGACCAGATATTATTCGGGTGGTGAACCCTTGTCAGCAGAGCAGTGACAATGATGTGGTAAAACTACACGAAAGTATTGGGACGCCAGACCTTTAAACCAATAGGAACATTAATGCCATTGGGAGGCTTACTACGGCGCCATAATCTTTCCATTTTCTAATCATTTAATGGAGCTCCTTGGGATGTTCAGGGATTGTGTTATTTTTTTATAACCCAACCCTGATCTGTACTTCTCACAACTTCTGACCTGTGTGGAGTTCCTCCACCTTCATGCTGTCACTTGCTTGCTTACTTAGTGGTGTTGTACCGGTGTTGACTCTGGGGACTTTCAGAACAAGATCCTTTGACACTTAGATTGCTCACAGGTGGATCTTATTTAACCAACGAAGTGGCTTTTGAAGGTAATGGTTGGAGCTTCAAAGCAAAGTGTCTTTCCCATTTTAACTTCATTAATCTGTAGTTTGTTTGTTCCAGGTCCATCATTTAAAATCAAATACAAAATCCATTTAAATTCCAGGTTGTAACAAAATAGAGAGAATGCCAAGGAGGGGGAATACTTCTGCAAGGCACTGTACCTGTTATATTTGTGTGGCGCTGCTCAGAAATGTCAGCTCTCAAGTAGTTAGTCTTGCAATAAATGCATTAAAATAGTCCACATTATGGATACATATTAGATCCACTGATTTTTTTTTCACAGCGTCTGCCGGAGCCTAAATATTTGGTGTTGCTAAAGGAGACACACATTATTTTGCATTGTGTTACAAGTTTTAGTGTGTCAGACAACACCCTGCGGTCTCAGGTGAATGCGAGATATATAGAGCGCCTTGCCTGTGGGCTTCCCTCGTATGAGAACACACAAAACACTCAGCCCTCTGACATCAGCCCCTGCACACAACGTCACAAAAGAAAAATGAGGAATGCCCTGGAGTATTTAGACAGTACAGATGAATGGCACAGGTCTACTGTCGTTGATAAAGATGTGGTGTAACATCTTATCTCCATAACAACAATCTAGAAATAAAGCCCAGAATGTTAAATAAATAGCCCTGGATCTAAAAATTACTTAAAATAAACAATAATGTAGCATTCCTCATGTAAAATCAATTACATGGTTTTTAACAGTCTCTCCTGTGAAGTGAATAGGGTCCTAGGGAGCACTTTGCAGCTTTATAGTTACATATCTGTTACAGATAAATATGTCTTATCAAACGTACCGATGAACAGATCCCACAAAAGGGCCGTCGCTGACCAGATATTATATAGGTGGTGAACCCTTGTCAGCACAGCAGGGACGATGACGTGGTAAAACTACACGAAAGTATTGGGATGCCTGACCATTAGACCAATAAATACATTGCATTTAAATCCATAGACTTTAATATGGACCACTCTTCTTAGAAGGCTTTCCACAAGATTTTTTGTTTCTGTGGGAATTTGCACCCGTCAGTCACTGATGCTGGATGAGAAGGTCTGGCTCACAATTTCCATTCCAGTTCATCCCAAAGTCCAGTATATATATATATATATATATATATATTTGGAATAAGGCTGTAACATAACAAAATGTATACTATATATACTATAAATATATGCTATATATAAATATATACATATATTTTATATATAGTATATATATATTTATATATAGTATATATTTATAGTATATATAGTATAAATTTTGTTATGTTACAGCCTTGTTCCAAAATGGATTCAATTCACTTTTTTCCCTCAGATTTCTGCACACAACACCATAATGACAACAAATTTATTAAAAATAAAAAAAACTGAGAAATCAAATGTACATAAGTATTCACAACCTTTGCTCAAAACTTTTTCCGATGCACCTTTGGCACCAAAGCAGGTTTTCATCCAGGATGTCTCTGTACAATGCGTCAGTCATCTTTCCCTTTATCCTGACAAGTCTCCCGGTTCCTGCCGCTGAAAAACATCCCCACAGCATGATGCTGCCACCACCATGCTTCACTGTAGGGATGATATTGGCCTGGTGATGAGCGGTGCCTGGTTTCCTCCAAACGTGACGCCTAGCATTCACACCAAAGAGTTCATCAGACCAGAGATTTTTGTTTCTCATGGTCTGAGAGTCCTTCAGGTGCCTTTAGGCAAACTCCAGATGGGCTGCCATGTGCCTTTTACTAAGCAGTGATTTCTGTCTGGCCACTCTACCATACAGGCCTTATTGGTGGATTGCTGCAGAGATGGTTGTCCTACTGGAAGGTTCTCCACTCTCTACAGAGGACGTCTGGAGCTCTGACAGAGTGACCATCGGGTTCTTGGTCACCTCCCTGACTAAGGCCCTTCTCCTCCGATCGCTCAGTTTATCTGGCCGGCCAGCTCTAGGAAGAGTCCTGGTGGTTTCAAACTTCTTCCATTTACGGATGATGGAGGCCACTGTGATCATTGGGACCTTCAAAGCAGCAGAAATTATTCTGTAACCTTCCCTAGATTTGTGCCTTGAGACAATCCTGTCTTGGTTGTCTACTGACAATTCCTTTGACTTCCTACTTGGTTTGTGCTCTGACATGAACTGTCAACTGTGTTCAGACGTGTGCCTTTCCAAATCATATCCAATCAACTGAATTAGCCACAGGTGGACTTCAATTAAGCTGCAGAAACATCTCAAGGATGATCAGGGGAAACAGGAGGCACCTGAGCTCAGTTTTGAGCTTCATGGCAAAGGCTGTGAATACTTATGTACATGTGCTTTCTCAATTTTTTTATTTGTAATAAATTAGCAAAAATTTCAAGCAAACTTTTTTCACGTTGTCAATACTGAGGAAAAATTGACTGTAACATAACAACATGTGGAAAAAGTGATGCGCTGTGAATACTTTCCGGATGCACTGTATATATGTATGTATATATATATATATATTTATGTATGTGTGTGTGTGTCTGTGTGCATGCGTGTGTGTATAAAAACTCGAAATGTAATCAAAAGTGACCCTATTTATGTGCTTAGTTAATTTTCCTGATCATACTAAAAACCTACATTAATACAATGAGCTCAAATCAAAATTAAATAAAAAAAAAAAAGAAATACACCAAATTCAGTGAGGTTTACCATTATAACCCACATACTGCTGAAACAGACTAGCGGAGTTTCAATGTTTTTGACTGTAAATATTACTCACCTTCCCTGCATCCATTTCCATTCTGCTGTGGGACAGAAAGGTATTTCGGCAGCTCAGAGAGTTTGTTGAGTCCTGACTAAAGTGTGTGAGAGTCCATATGAACTATGGCTTAGTTATAGTAAGTGTAACTCTATTTACGCCATGTTTAATTTACCATAGCAGACAAAGTGCGGAACCTATGCTGAAGACGAGGCATTCTGTCACCTGTTTATTTTTGCTTGCATCCTGTGATAACTGAGCCTGGGCTGAAAAGAAAGATATCAGATTCGTTCAGCTACATTACTGTATACTTTTTCAAGCAGAGAAACACAAGACCTGGCTCTAATCACATTAAATATCACATTAAATATTCGAATCTCCTCGACTCCGGACAGTTTAAACGTGTTTCGATTCAGAGCATCACCTCAGAGACCATGAATAAACAAGAGTAAACCTTCAGCATCTTAGTGTACTTCATGTCCTAAATGTCTCCAGTGTCTTTGTATATGGATTCCACCGTTTCAGGAAAGCACACGTGATGCAGACATCGAGTCAAAGAAGGCTGCAATAAGTGTCAAACATATGACCTGCCTCCTAAATTTATTGAAAGGTCTCAAGGTTAATGTTACACCTTCTCATGGTTTTTCAGATCAATTCTTTGTTTGTGTTCCAAGGTTCCTCTCAGGGTCAACATAAAGACTCTTGACACATTGTCTGACGTTAAACTATCCCAGAGAGGTCTTTCCAAGCATTGTCTTTGAACCCGGAGGGCTCAACACATACTTTATGAAGTTTCACATTGTTTGGTGAAGGGATTCTTTATTTAGAAGTGTACACAAAGGAAACAGGCCATTCAGAGTAGTGTATCTTTGAAGGATTTGGGTGTGTCATTGCCCTAAGGGCAGGTTCATAGCAAAGTGTTCACAAAAAAGGGCTGTTCTTACATGCTGCACACTGGGGACACGCTAAGTTGTCGTGACCTTATTTTTGACCAATCCCACTAAGAGCCTGCTCTATAAAAGTGCTTCGTTAGACCCCATCAAGACCGAAAGGCTGAGGATAGTCAAGCAAAAGCCAAACATGAAGTATCTGATGCAAGGTGCGTACTTCTACTCTTGGAACCCGTCTTCTCGGGACCTCGGGATCTTCCGCTCAACATTGTCTAAAACCTCTGGATGTTGCGCTGGCGACAGACTTGGCTGTATTGGTGATATCTTTCTTTTATGCGCAGGTTCAAGCTCAACCAAGAGTTGGAAAATGCTCCTCCACCTTTTCCTCTTTTCCTTCACCGTAAACGCTGTCAGCAGCCAGTTAACAGCGACAACGTCGGCCAACTGTACTTCTTACTTGAGAAAACCAGGTGCGTCTTCATGCTACTTCTTGACGAGACACATTTTCTAATGTTACAAAAATCCATGAGAATATCGGTCATTTAGATTCTGTGCATGTCATTTATTTGCAGGTACTTGACATTTGGGAAAAATAAGCTGTTTTTTGTGAAAACCTCGTCACAAACGACGAGACACCTTTTAGTCACATTGATCAAGTAAATTAATACAATACATGTTTAAAAGGAACTGCTCTATGCAGCTTTTATCATTACGGGAGCACATTTTTCCAATTAAATACTTCAGAAATCAACAAAATCTGACGAACTGACGTTGAAAAATTGACCACTATCACTATTTTGGATGGCTTTTGGCACTTAAGGGCTTTATGTGATGTTTTATTTCTTTTATTTTTTCTTCTGTCCAAGTTTTAATTCTACAGTTCTTGCTATTCTAAGTCTATGTTTAGTTCTTGTTTGTTTCTTAATGTGAAGCACTTTGGTCAACTTCGGTTGTTAAAATGTGCTGTAAAAATAAAGACTGATTGATTGACTGATTTGTAACAACACTTAAATGCTTCTTTTTCTTCACTAGACTACAGTGACATTGCTGTGACCTGTGGCACAAATTCCATTAGTCTGGCCATACAGCTCTGTCCTGCTGTCTATTCTGGCTTCAATGAGTCTCAACTTTTCCTCAACAACATTATGGATGACCCCAACTGCAGAGGAAGCGTGGATAATTCTGTCGTTCCTCCTGTGCTTCGCTACACTTTCCCTATTAATATGACCAGCGGCTGTGGAAGCACCCTCACGGTAAGATAAGGCTCTTCAGGCTGTCCCTGTTGGGAGAAAAGCCTTATTTTGTGAGTCTTTTATTGACAAAACTGTAGATTAGTGTCTCACCTGAGAGTGACAACTCTAGCAGAAGAGGAGAGATGTTATTAATATAATCATTATTAGAAGAATAATTACTTTTATTGTTACGCAGAGAATCTAGCAAACAGGAGGCAGCCATCACATTTACCCAACACAAAATGACCATGTTGTTCTATAAAGAATAGTGAAAATGAACATGAAATAGGATCAAGTAATAGGATTAAGCTTCAGGTTGTACTTACTATTTTTCTCCTATTTGCTTCCGATTCACAGACCACCAGCGCTCCAGGCACGGGAATATTCGCAGACTTCTCCAACATCCAGACAGTGAACGTCAGCGGCGTGGTGAAATCATTCGACACCACGCTCGGCGTAGTGACATACAACACAGACCTGAAGTACTATTACTCATGTTCCTATCCCCTGGAGTACCTGATCAACAACACACGACTGGATGTGTAAGTACTCCTTATGGTCAATACATGCATTAGAGCAAAGAGCAACATATATATATATATATACTCATAAACATATATTTAAATCAGGTTATGTGACTTTATTGGATTTATAAGTGCATTCCAGGGTAGCAGGTACCATTAGGTGTCACACTTCTAAAACCAGTGAGCACAGGATACTATATACATATACACATCCATATACATATATGTTTCTGCACAGATTTATTTGGTTACATTTTTATAGTGATAATGCTTACCTCTTATAGAATCCTGTGTTCACTAGTTGATCCCTAATGGTACCTGATACCCTGGGATACACTTATAAATGCAATAAAGTGACATATATGTATATAAAGGTATGTAATATTCAATGTACTACAGAGATGTCTTATTTGTACTACTGACTTATTTCTGACTGTAACTGTTGATATTTCATGTACTGATATATTTTATTCAAAGGTCCCTAATTAAATTCCAGAACTTTCTTCCTTTAATCCTAATGGTTAAAGAAAAGATGCTCCGACCACCCTTTCCTCTTCTATTCAATCTAGTGTATTATTTTCAGTCTTTCAGGGAGTGACAACCACTACTGAAATGTTACTCTACAGTTAGTGTTACATGAAGTAGCCAGTGAGCACCACACCTACTTTGGACACAATGCTAAATGCCATGTAGCACAAAGCTGACCAGTGCCAAACCACCTCCCACAGGTCATCCTCTGCCATTGCAGTGAGGGACAGAAACGGCAGCTTCATCAGCACACTGAGCCTCAAGTTGTACAGTGTAAGGCATTCCCAACAAGATTATACCCTTATATTTTATTCTAAGGTTTAGAAATAGACGTTGTGCTCTGGACTTACTGCTGTGTTTAACAATCTTTGTATTTCTATGGTTACGTGAGAACAAATACTAAACATTCTCTGTTTTTCTTTATCATTTAGGATGTAAACTACACCACGCCCCTTGTAATTCCTTCTCAGGGCATTGAACTGAGGTCCAGTGTGTATGTTCTGGTCCAGGCCACCAACCTCACCTCTCAGTAAGAGAAAGCTTTACTTTCCCATTTTTGCTCATTTTATGGAAGATCTCTTATAGTTTCATTTTAAACTGAGCTGTGAAGACAAAGCTCTTCTGCTGGTGTTAATTACGATTATAATTAGATTTAAATCTAAAACGATTAAACAAATTCTTGACAAATATATATATATACACACACACACACACACACACACACACACGCACATTTAAATCAGGTTATATCACTCTATTGCATTTATATGTGCATCCCAGGGTATCGGGTACACTGGGATGCACATAAAATTTAAATATAACTATTATTAAATTTAAATCTAAAACGATTAAATGAATTCTTGACAGAATGTTAAGGACAGACTGTGATTCTGTTTCACTACAGATACTTTGTGCTGCTGGACAGATGTTATGCCTCCGTGTCCCCTTTCCCAACCAACTCAACCTACTTTAATCTGTTTGTGGGGTGAGTTCTACCATATAAATAATGTATTTACAGAACTTTTTCATGGGTGGAGAACTTCACAGCTGCCAGGAGTTTAAAAGCCACAATGGGTGCATTTTGGGAAGCTCTTAAAATGAAGGACCTCTATTTCACTACATTTTCTTTTAATATGAGAATATGCCGTGTTCAAACATTTACCACATGAAAGGCAAACACGGTCTCCAGTCTTAAGTGAATCTTAACAGAAGGGTATTAAGAATTATGGCCATTCTCTTACACTAACAAACCTCCATCTTAAACAGGTGCTACAGGGATCAGATGACCTCCATGCTTGAGAACGGCCAGAGTCAGTCTGCTCGCTTTTCCTTCCCCGCCTTCCGCTTCATGGAGCAACAGAACCAAACCATCTCTCGGTACTACCTGCACTGTATCACCCGACTGTGTGAGAGCTCTGCCTGTGTTCAGTTTAAGGTGAGATCAGCCAAACTGTGCAAATACATTCACAAATACACCTGCAACGTCTCACGTTAAGACTACAATAAGTTCTGAAGGAAAAAGTTTTAACTTTTATAATAATAATAATCGCTCATAGCAACAATTGAACATTGGTGCCTTCAATGAATAGCTGGTTAATATAGTTAAATGTAAGTTAAAGGCAAACAGCAATGATGTATTTAATATTTGCCTTTAACTTATAATTTACTATATCAACCAGCTATATATTGAAGGCACCAATGCCAGTAAAACCTCTTCTTTAACTATAATTTGTCAATTTTTATGAAATACTTATTGTTACTAATACTTATTATAAGTGCAGAAAAGGGTATAAACAACAAAAAGAATGTGTGTTTTCCTATGGCATGGTAGGCTGGCCTATGCATGAGCATTGTAACAAATATCCATCTCATTCATTCTGCTTCTTCTCGTCTTTTTGTCCACTAGTCATGCGCCAACGGCAGAAGGAGAAGAGATGTGCAGCCCGTTCCTTCTACTCCTCAAGACGGACTCACAGATTCCACCACTCTCACCTCGTCTCTCATCATTACCCGAGCTGATACCGGTACAGACATATAATTATAAACACATGCATCAATGCATCAACAGCCATGAGTTATTTTTACATCTTTAACTTTGTGACAAGATGTCTTGAGCCATGTCTTCTCTCTCTTTCATTTCAGGTTCATCGAAAGAGCAAGGTAAGCTTTCTCTTCACAAACAGAATCCCTCAAATTCTTTCTTTAAAACCTACCATTGCAAGCCTTTGTGAAAATGAGCCACTCTGTAATGCTACGTCTAGCTCAGGGGTGTGGAGCTCAGGTCCTGGAGGGTCGTGGTCCACGTTTTGGTGATTTTCCTGCTCAGGAACTCCAGGTTCACCTCAACAGTTAATTGTCAGGTTTAGTGAATGTGTTTGAGGAGGAGAACCATCAAACTGTGCTGGACACCGACCCTCCAGGACCAGAGCTTGACACCCCTGCTATAGCTGATGGTCCATTGAAACCTTATTGGCCTTGTTATTCCTTAAGACTGTTATGAATGTTTTAATAACTGTGAAACCTTACGTTTATTGGGTTAACAAGGCAGCAGTAAAACACTCTGTATTTGTGTTTCTCCCAGTTGTTTCTGGCAGTAAGCCTGGTTCAGACACGTCCCTTGGGCTGGGGGTAGCGGTGGGCATCCTGGCAGTCGTCTGCATTGGGGTCTTCGTGGCGGCCTTCGTCTTCTACAAGAAGCTCTTTGCCTCTGGCGGTTCCAAATTTTTCCGCAGCTAAAGCTACCACAGACTGCAGCGGCACTGCTCCATCTCAGAAAGAGGGCTGGTGTCCTGTTAAAGCTGGGCCAATCTCTCTCTCCGCTGGACAACCCAGCAAGGTCTTCATAGCTATCGTCATTAAGACATCTGGCATCTTCTGGGCAACACTGTAATTTTTGGTTCCTTTAGTACGACTTGGTGAAATCATGTCGATCGTAGCAAATGAGAATGTACAGTTCAGTTCAGAGGTTTAGCAGTGGAGGAACTAAACTCGTCCGCAGCTTTTCCTCTATCATTTTTGGAGATTTCACACAACAGCGAGAACAGGTTAGACTCTTAAGGCGGGGCTTTGAGAGATTTGACATATGGAGAAATTCTTCAAGACATATATGGCACTATAGTTTATAGTTATGGGAACAGGAGTACTTTTGAGTAGAAGTCTATCAGATATGAAATAATTTATTTTATTTTGGTAATGGCATACACACAGCACAGAAGGGAGCGATTGAAAGACGACAGCGTACGAATGATTGTGTTGCTTCATGAGACTTTTGAAGTTTGAATAAGTGTGATGCTGTGAAGTTCCGTTCAATATGGGGATCTCCAAATATTCAACCCAAATGTACTTGAAGCAGTCTCCCAATCCAGATTCACGTTTAATCCATATCAGAAAACGTATTAGTACTCTTTGAAAGGATTATACCAAGAAAGAATGATTCTGGTTTCAGATTTAAAATGTCCTTGCACTTTGTTAAAGATCTTTATTAAGGTTCTAATCAGACATTGATGTCTAAATTACAGACGTATATTTGTGATTCATTCATTAATGCATGCAACATAATAAATAAACATCTAAACCAACTATGATTCTTCCTTGTAGTTTTTTCTTACACCTACATGAAAATTACACGAGTGGAATTCTGCATTAGGAAAATTCCATAATTTTGTTATGCCATAAAAGGTGCAAATTTTCATTGTTGTTAATGTTATAGAGTCACTATGAAACACAATGTACTTAAAATGTGCTTAGCTCTGCCTTAATTTACCCCTGAAAATACACCAACCCCCTTCTTTTAATAGTTTGTGAACTGACCCCTTAATTTTACCTTAGAAGTGAATTTAAGCCATGAGAGTGAAACACCTTCATCTTAAACATAAGCAATTAATTCAGGAGGTTCTATTATTTAAGGAGCAAATTTTAGAAAAGTAAGCTGAAAATTCAGTAGTTTTAGCCCTTAATCTGTGCACTTTTCCCCTTAATTAAGGACAAAATTAAGGTAATTTTAAGGGGTAGGATTAAGGGGTCTGGTTGCACAGTGAGTATAATATAAAAACAACCTTTACTCCTTATAGCACTTCTCTTCTCGGCTACTTGTGATGTGCTGAACCAAATAGGGATCAAATCCCGGCAGTCAGTTTATGCTCTCATACCATAATCTTATCTGGAAAACATAACATCTCTATAGTCTCAAGTAAAAGTAAAGTGTCTCCTTACAGTCAAGTGTGAAACTTCTTTCTCTGCATTTTAAATCACCAAGCAGGGGGCTGCCACCGATGGGGGTCCCGGGGTATAGTGTGTGGGGACGGAACCTAGCACTGTTGGGAATCGAACCCACAACCTTCTGATTGCAGGCACAACGCCCTAAACAATAGACCACCAGCTGCCCCAATAAGCAATAAGGAATCTCTCCTGGGATTAATAAAGTTATCTGATTCTGATCAAAGTCTTTATTGTGGTATAGCAGTCAAGCCAATCACTCAACAGAAAGATGGCACTGTGGTATGAGAATCATTAACTGTTCAAAAACACTATTTATTTGCATGATTTGAGTAATTCATTTTGAAAACCAACATCATTGCGACAAGAAATGTTTATTGGCAGTAAGCCACTTGTACTGGCACATTTAAGAACCTCCACCAGTAGAGCCTGTAGTCAAGACCACCAATACTAGTCGAGTCCAATGCAAGACCAATAGAAGAGTTTCATTTGTATTTTTATTTATTTAATAAAGAAATATTTTTTCCCACCAATGCTGGTGATTTTTGGACTACAATGGTAAAAAAAAGGTCCCCAAAATAAAATAAAATAAAAAGATACTTAAAAATGACAAATTACAATTGCATTTAGACAAATAAAGACTCTCAATGTTTTTTATAGCTTCAAAGAACAATTTTTGCCATCTTTATTTTAATGGATACATGTAATTTGTAAGCAGAGCCAATATAAAGCAATGTATTAACAGTGTCGCTGTGAAAATGCCAGACACATATGATCTAAAGCTTGACCTTTCCAGCTCTTGATGCTTATTGTCCTTCACCTAATTTCACAGCTTATTTTCTTAAACACTATTCACAGCCCAGGGTTCTTATTTCAGTGATACTCGAATCCCCATTCTCTCCACAGAAGAGCAGCAAATTTGATCTGTCTGCAGCACAAACTCTCACTGCTCGGCTGATTCATCCCACCACGCACTTTCACTGCAGTGTGGAAATTGAACGAAATATTCATAATTCTTAGGCTCCTGAATGTCTGACAGTGTTCATTGTAAACCCCAGTCTCCTTCCCAGGAGTAAATTCACACATCTAGTCTCATTGTTCTTTGTATGAATTGATCAAACGCTGCTAGACGTCTACCTGCGACAGCAGTGATTAACATCTGCCTAATCTTGTCATTCTGGATTTGTTTTGAATTATACTTACAAATCTGGCATAATCTCACACAGTCGAGTGACTAATAGTTGTTTCACACAAAGTTCTTTCTAAACAAACCAACTGTTAAATAAGAAAGTAAGTAAGTAGAGCTTTATTGGTTGGTAGCCTAGTGGTTAGGGCATTCGCCCTGTGACCAGAAAGTCCTGATTAGATTCCCAAGACCGCTAGGCACCTCTGAGGTACCCTGAGCAAGGTACCGTCCCCACACACTGCTCCCCGGGTGCTGTGTTTGTAGCTGCCCCCTGCTTCACTTGGTGAATGGGTTAAATGCAGAGGAAGAATTTCGTGCTGTTCACAATGTGTGCTGTGGTGTGTTCACGTATGACAAATGGTCACTTTCACTTTATTGTCATCCCAGTACACAGTAAGACTAAATATCATCCTCCTGGACCATTGGTGCAACACAACTGGGGGTAAAAAAGGGGAAATTAATGATAACAAAACCTAAATACAAAAACCCCTCAGTTTTATGCGGACCAGCATTCGCGTAAAGCAGATTTTTCTGAGAACCCAGCTGTGTTACTGCCTCCTGTCCAGTGGTAATACACTGAACAGTCAACCGCCATAAAAAGAAGAAGCAGCTGCTGCAGCATGTAGCATGACTGCTCCGTGTCTTGTCCTCATATTTTAGTGTTTTAAACCCCCCCCCCACACAATTTTCAGCAGTTATCTTATTTAGTATTAGTAAGCTGTGCCCTGTCTAAACATGTGGGTAGAGAGAGCTATTTCAACGTTTCTTTTATGGAGGAGTGTTTGTTTTTGCTTGCCGCACGCTGCTAATGCTAACCGCTAATGTTAATGGTATTTTAAACAATAAAGTTTTCTGATTCTGTATTTACCTTTACATTTTCTTTATGGGTAATGCATTAAACTGAGTTTAACACGAAATCAAAGTGTTCTGGGAGCATATTTGGGGGCATGTTTAGGGTTTACACTATAAAAATAGACATTTTTAGGCTTTTTTTAAAACCAAAACACAACATTGCGTTTTTTCACTCTTGGAACATAACCTCAGGGAAAAGCGGGGGATTACTGAATATATGTGGATATACAGAAACTTTACCTAAAACCTCGCTATTTTTTCATGTTTACAGTGTAGGCATGTTCTTGTCCTTCTTAAGATTTATGACATTTCAGACCACTTTTTCACTCCACAACCTCTTCAGAACTCAGATCTCAGTTGTGCAATGCATAACATTTGGGTTCTGTAAATGATGTTCATTATATTATAGAGCCAGTTGCCTGAGTCAAAGCCATAGAAAATACTTCACTGGCACCAAGTTATTAAAACATATCAAATGTTTACCATTGTGTATTGAACACCATTTGTATTGAACACAGTACTTTATTGGATTTTTTTACATTTTATTTTATTTTAGTGCTGCCAGTTCTAAAGCAGACCGCAAAGTCAACCACAAATGAACCCAAATGACCCTCGCTTTGGGGGCAGTCTGAGTTTGTCTGGATATGCACAAAAAACCATGAAGACCACTTGAAATGCCAAAAAGTGTTAAAATGCTCCTCTACATGTGCTTCAAAAAAACTCAACAGCTTTCCCTCCACAGCATGCAAAACAAGATATCAGGTAAGAACCTTAACTACTTAATTACATATAACGGGATTGCTGATCCGGGTGGAGTTGTCACTGTATATGCAACTAGATATGTCTGGTTTAGGGTGTCTGTATGTGACATCATGCTTTTGTTGAAAACATTACTGTTGTCCTGTTGAGGCCAACACAATAAGTCCCCACACTGAATTTCTCATTAAAACTGCATTAATGTTCCATTTTACACATTAACACAGCAATTTAATGATTTCTGAATTACTTTATTACAATTATGCATCAGGCAAAAAGCTGTAATGACTTTACACCGGTGGCTTATAGGTTCCTTTCTGAAAAAATAAAGAGTAATAGATTCTGTTAGCTACAATATCTATTTGATCAGAATGACCTGCCTACCAGTTGAACAGTAGTACATCTGTAATTGTTGTGAAAGAGCATTAAAGAGTTCTGGGTTGTGCAGTCAGAGAGAAGAATGGATGGAAATTCATAGACGATAATCCTATGGGAATTCAAGAAGATGGCTAAAGATGTATAATTGCATAAACTACATCAAATAAAATACTTGTTAAGCTGTGTCT
>JBBPDC010000035.1:8176712-8188691 GCA_037974485.1 Hemigrammopetersius urotaenia
GTGTAGAACACTTATAAGACTGCAGACAATGACAATGCATCTCGGGGAAAAAACAATAAGCCACTGCAAAAATGTTCAGTTTCTCAGGTTTGATCTTTTATAAATATTGAACTGAACAGCTTTGCCTTAGATTTTAAGAACTGCTGACAATATTCCTCCTCGTTTCCAAATACAAATACTGTTTAGTATAGTATAATATTAAAGGAAATGACCAAACATCAAAATAAAAGAAACGATGCAATAATTACCTTTGATGAACTTCTAGTAGTGTTTTACCATCCAACTGGTCTCAGTGTTTGAGGACAGGGTCAATTACAGCAGTGTTTTTATACTTTTCCTCATAAATTGAGGTGCTTGTGTTGGAATTAAACAGACACTGCCATGGAATGGTTGTCATACTCAGTCATCTCTCTTATATATAGTGGTTGTTTATTTTGATTTTTATTAGATTCTATTTAGACTTACATTAGACTATTTTATTATTATATTTAATCTTACTCTTTTATTTTACATTATTGTCTTGTGTCTAAATAAAGTTTTCTGATTCTAATATATACATATATATATGTGTGTGCGTGTGTGTGTGTGTGTGTGCGTGCGTGCGTGCGTCTGTGTGTGTGTGTGTGTGTATGTGGGCAGACAATGACAATGCATCTTGTGGGGCTAAAATGGGAAATGTGTGGAAAGCATGCCAACAGATCCAGACACTATGGATGTCCTAGGCACGGCGGTGAAGAATGTGTGGGAAGCAGTTCCTTTAAATCCCTTTAAAAAATGTGACAAAGCAGTGCAAGGTTAGAATGAACATTACACCGTGAAAAAGATTCTTTCGAAAGTGATGATCACCGCCTCACCAAACGATAGAGGCATAATAGGCGATGCAGACTTTCTAGTATCGCTTAATATGCCATCACCCATTGTTTTGTTGCTTTTTGCTCAATTCTCAGCATTAGGATGTGGCACATGTGCATGCAAGGCTTTTTTGTCTGCCAGTGAATATACACATATAAATCTACATTAGGGCTACACATGCGATATGCGATAATGTTGTTGGGTGTTGCGATGGCGATATCACATGCGATAAGTGAGTAAAATCTTAGCCTTTATAGTGTTCATGTTTTGCTGCTTTAGATTTGCTGGTAATAAAGACTGATCTGCGCTCAGTGATATCTTGTAGGAAATGTTTGGATATATAATTTTAAAATAGTAGAATAATAACTATATATTTAGGGTGGCTTGGGATCATTTTGGAGGGCTTCAGACCCCCCAAAATAGACCTAACGATGCCCATGGTCCAAGCACTGAGCAGCAGAGGTTCATTCCGTTCAGGTGTCTGATCGCCTTGCTCACCACCGCGCCCAAACATAAACAACCAGCACGAGGATGAGGGGGCATGGCCGACGAGGCCCAGACTGCCCAAAAGCAAAAAATATAATGCGGAGGATATCTGCACTTTCCACTAATCAATTTTTAGTTCAGTTCTCAAAAAAAAATCCGCGTTCGCTCAACAAATAAATGGGGGTTTGCTGTAAAGCCCTAAAAAAGATTTTGTTCCTTTTTCTATTTGTGAATGAGTTCTGGGACCAATCTAAAAAACTGCATTTTCCTGCACAATTTATACTTATACTGTGTTTACTATACTGGAATAAAACAAAATAGAAAACGTGCCATCATCCTTTGCATAGAGTGCATTATGTGTTTTATATTTCATCTTACATTCAGTAAGTAAACAGTAATTAGGCATAAAACATGCAGGGAATGCTGTTTACTTTAGACAAGAAAATCAGCACAATTATCCCTTTCAGGGTTAAAATATGAAATGAGCAGCTCTTGTGAAAAGCACATACTCAGGGTCATTTTGACGATGCCTATATTGCTGGTTGGAGCCGTATTTCCTTGTGTTTTCCTACAATTGGCACATTTTTATCTTGAAAATGTGTGAACGAACACACACACATACCCCTACACACACCTTGATGACATTTCAACCAGGCCTAAGCAAGGAAAATCAATTGTGCAGATTAATCCGCTCTTGTATGGTCCCTGTCTTCATCAACGGCACATGCTGTGTATTACATTGCATTAAATGCAATCATTTTGCCTCCTGCGACATTCGTGGGCTCCCGTGGACGAGACCCCTATCTTCTGTTACTGTGGGAAACCACTTCTGTAAGGCTAGCTCAGGATTTGTCCTTGCCTGAAGGCAGTAAACACACACACACACACACACACATACACACACACACACACACACACACACACATAAACACAAATAAAACATCAGCTGTAGTGACACCCACTCTATATTCCACCTGACAAAGTGTGTGAGTTCTACAAAGGTGAGATGAGGAAGGTACCTTTAATAATGGAAAATACATTTCCAGCAATAACTTTTGACATCTACAGCACAGAAACCAGGACGAGGATTAACCCCAGTCCTGGACTACACAGGGATCTGAATGTATATTTTCCACTGGAAGGAAATCTGTAGTCCATGACTGTGCTTAATACCTGTCCTGAAGTCTAGTGTGTAACTTTACAAATTCATCCTTTAAAGAAGGGATCACCTTGGAATGAAGATCCTTTTGCTTTTAGCCAGCTGCCCTAAATGCTGCCCTGTACTGTAGCGTTGTGTTTGCTCTTGTGTTTTAAAGTTCTGCAGTTAACACAAAACTACCGAGGCACGAGTCCACGCCCCCTGAGAGAAGTCGACTAGTCGTGTTTCTTTCCTCTCTCTGCCCTCGTTTGTGTACACAATGCAATGTCTGCCTCTGATTGGCTGACGCTGACACACGTTCCTTGGTTTAACCAATTATTATAGTCCTTCATTAAAAGGGGCGTTACCGTCGGCACGAGGGGAAACTAAACACGAGACCACAAGAAGACGAGAGACATGCAACGGAGAAGACAGACACACATCACATGTGTGGAGATCCTTCACTCTAGACACACAAACAGCACGGAGACCTGCAGAACCTGCAAGTCGGTGTTAAAGTACAGTAACTGTACTTTAATCTGAAACTGCTCCACTAGCTAACATGGCTAACGCTAGCACTGCAGGGAGTCGTCCTGCCGCAGCTTAAGTTGTTCCCATTCGCAGTTCTACACCAGAAAGTTCAAGGTATCAGCCTTTGTTTTGTTGTGTTTAATTGTTATGTTGACTGTTAATGTTAATGTTAATAAAAGCTGATCAGTGTTGGACGTCTGTGTTCCTCCGTTGCGTGTGTGTTGATCATCAAACGGCTAGTCAACTCGACTTTGCTGACAAAAAAATCTGTCATTAATTAGTGTGTACTGTGTAGATGATTGAAAAGGCAACCCCTAGGTGGTGGTCTAGTGGTTAGGGAGTTGCCCCTGTGACCCGGAAGCCATGCGTTTGAATCCCAGGACTGCTGGTGGCACCACTGAGGTTCCCTTGAGTAAGATACCGTTCCCCCACAGTGCTCCCCAGGCGCTGTGTTCCTGGCTGCCTGCTGCTTCACTCGGTGAATGGGTTAAATACAAAGAAAGCATTTCGTGTGCTGTGGTGTGTCATGACAAATGCACACTTTACTTTTTACACTTTACTTGACCTGATTTAACTGCATGTATGAGTAATGTAGGATGTATTCAGCGAAACTCACCGCTGGAATATTCCTGCAGTGGATGCGGCGTGAATTCATGAGCTGGAGACGGTGCCGCTGAGGCATGCAATGAAAAGCCAAAATGCTACCTGGGATAAAATATGCGGAGTGTGAATTATAAACCATGGCCGGTCCCAGCTTGAAAATGAGGCTCGGTATCTAAAGGCCAGGCAGAAAATTAGTCTTACATTCATTATGCTTAGAGGACAGATAAGGCACTCCTTTGTGTTGGCAAAGATTAAACTCTGCCTCATAGTTTAAAGTGACAGCTTCAAGAGACTCGAGTGGGGAAAAAAACCTTGAGAGGCAGCAATGGCTTCTACATACTGTTAGATAATGATGTGCAAGCTAACTTTTGAGGACACATCTAAAAGACATTCTCATTTAGAAACAAAGTCAACATGCAGTGCAGCAAAACAAATGGCACGCTCCTCCTCTCCAAGATGAAAACTGCGTTTTTTAAATGGTAAAATGTATCAACAGTCCACAGGAAGCATAGCGTACCTCTTTAAGATATTCCACACTACCTTACAGCCATCAGTATCAAATGACTCAAGAGTATTCCTCCCCTTCCCCTCAGTAATGATGAGCTGAAGAGGAGAGTTCAAAAGCCAGCAGCAAAGATTCTGAAGGATCTGGAGGGATTTTTATGGTGGAATGATTCCAGATTGCTTTATAAGAGTTCTTCCAGCTCATCCATTACTATAGTGAAGAGTCACTGCTGTCATCTCAGCCATTGGAGGCTACAATGCCGAATGAAAACGTCAAAAAGGTGCATTTGAAGTGATTCCATACATGAAACACATTTGCTTTCCTACAGAACATTTGAATGGATTAATTTTTGGTAAGCAATGGTGCTCAGGCAGTCCATGTTTGGCACACCCAAACACATACTGAGCAAAATCGTGGATCATCTCTGGGTTCCTCAGGTAACACTGATGTAAAGAACCTTGTCCGTAAAAATGTTCTTTAGATCAGTATTTCTCAGCGTTTATGTCTTTTGGTTCTCACTTGGATCGTACAATATTACTCATCTGCTTTTATTTATATCTGTACATTATTGAATGCTAGTTTTATCCTCTCTTCACATGCTACTACCTCTTTTTTATTCATGGCACAAACACTAAGTCACTTTTTACTAGTGGTGGGCCAAAGTTGGGTTGGGAGCTGGGTCTATACTACGCAAGCTATGACGACTTTCACCTTGATATTTTAGCGCGGATGTATACCTAGCCGTAGGGGCGAGAACGAGTCTTCGAACCTGTGTGTACGCCTACTGTGAAATTACCACATCAAACGTGACGTGCTAACATGGATGCAGCTATAAAGCCGCTGGGTTTGCTTCAGGGAAGGTTCATTTTTATGAAGCTTCCCCGTGGAAACCTAGACAAGACTAAGGTTGTTTGCACCTTGTGCAGTGCGGGATTAGTTTACTGTAGGAGAAACCCGTTCTCAAAGACTTACTATTAGTAATTATTTGGGCAGCACACATATTCTGAATGCCTTCGGCAGAATACAAATGAGCCATTTTAATCTAGATTAATCTAGAAAAAAAAATGTTATCGATGCCCACCACTAATGTTATTTTATATCTTGCACTAATGTTATATTTGTTATAGTTATTTGTTACTTTGTTAGAGTTACTTTGTTATTACATTTGCATGTTTCTACTGTTCTGTTTGTTTTACTCTTCATTGTCTATCTTTATTCCTCTTGTTGCATTGAGTGTGTTTAGGACAAAAGAATTTCCCCTTGGGATAAATAAAGTTCTCTCTTGTCTTATCTTATCTTATGTTATGTTATCTTGTCTTATCTTATCTTATCTTATCTTATTCCATTGCTTTTCCTGCTGTAACACTCGCTTCGGTCCAGTAGGGGTTTGTAAATGAGCTAATTATTGGATCAGGTGTGTTGGGAGAAGATATAAAACAGTAAAGGGAGCAGGGGTGCTACACTACAAAGCATGTTTTTTGGTGAATTAGTAACAGTAGGGGTGTCGAAATGTGGCTATTTTTTTTTCAAAAACAGTATTTATGTCACGCACACCGGGTCACGTGCAGTCAAAGGGCACCGGAAATGACTGCACGTCAGGTATAAAAGCAGGTAACAGGTATACATTCCTCGCACAGACATTGAAGTGACATACTTCCACGTGTCCCATCCTGCTATGGATGAGTACTCAGGCTCTTCGGAGCAACCCCTAGTTCCCCTGTGTGTGTACGAGTGAGAACGCGGGCTCGTTTGGTGCGAGTCTCAACTCCTTTGTTGGAGCGTTCACAGACTAAACAGCAGGGTTTACCAGCTCTCACGTGCCAGTCACGACCGGACTCTTACGCCGCGCAACTTGGCCGTTCATTCCTGCTCCCTCGTGACAATTTATCTTTGCACACGGTGTGTTAATGAATCTTTTCACTCCAGTGATGTCATATTAGCATAAGATGAAGCTAATAAACAATAAAGACCTTTTTACACAGCACTTCCAGCTCAGCTTTACAGCGCGTGCCCAGCGGGCAAACCCTGACTAATGCCACAAGGCCTTTTCATTCAAACCAATACCCCATCATTACCTACCTTTGTACCGAAAAAGTAAATTGGATAATTTATTAAACTGCATCCAAACACAGATGAGAAGCAGTCGTACCATTTTATTCACAGAGTGCTTACTCTGTTGGATAAAATGATCAAAAAATTACAGACCTTTCTATTTTTTATTCTGAGAAATCATACAGCCTAGAAAACCCCAGGGGGTTCCCCTCCGGTATAAATAATTCTGCAGGGCACTCACACGATCTTTATTAGGATGTGGAAGGCAGAAAGCGTTACTCTTACGCTGATGAATAATTCATGGGGTCCGGATTTACTACTCTGTGTACAGCTGTAAAACACATGTGTATTGACTGGAGCAAGCAGCCGATGATTGATAAACCTCACACAAGCCTCTTCCTGGACCTGTGGTGTTCATCGCCCTCCTCGTGAGTATGGGACTGCCGTGGACTGTTTTGAGCTTGCGAGGCGTCTGACGGACCTGAAGCAGTCGAATGGATTGCACCCTGTGTCGGAGTGACAGTTGAAAAGAAGAATGTGACGATGGTGTAGAATCCAGATCGTACAAAAACGCTTTTATGTCTGAGCATATCTTCTTTTTCAAAGCGGACCTCCGTTGATTGATATTGTCAGGGACTATGAAACCCAGCGTTCTCTCTGTCTTTTCTCATATGTTTGTAAAGAAAATTACAGTCATTCAGGAAATGACCTCCACCCCCACCACTATTCAAAGTCTGATTGTGGGTAAAGCTAGTTTACATAAGCGACATGCTAGCTCTTAGGCTGTGACAAAATAGGGCTAATAACAGTTTAGAGAATACAGCAGCTGTGGAAAAACATCCACAAGAAGCTACGTGTTGGGCTGTTATTATTGATTTAATTGCATTCGGATTGTACGAATGCTAACGATCCATGTTCAAGTTGTCAAAACCCAAATAAGTAGTTCTAACTACGATGTGACACCACAGTTTATTACCTTATTTAGAAAAGACGTTTCATTTCTACTTCATTTCAGCTTGCTATTTATAGCCTTTGAAGATATAGCACTTCAATATAGCATTGCTAGCACTTCAATATGCTAAAGATTCTTACTTTCAGCTCTTCAAATGCTATTTATAGCATATATTGATATCACTTCAAATTACTATTCAGTACACTTGGATTGTAAGAATGTTAAGATTCATGTTCAAATGATGAAAACCCAAGTTCTAACTACGATGTGACACCACAGCTAATTACCTTATTTATAAAAAAGTGTATTAGCTGCTCCTGTCATCATGTTGGTGCTTTCCAAAAGAAGCCAGAGGAGTGCAGCCCAAAAAGCTTTAATTCCTGACATATATCCCCAGCCACTTTACTGGAAACACCTACACAGTCTTTGACCTTTATCACAGAGCAACCCAGAGTTACATTTCATTTCTACTTAATTTCTTCTTGCTATTTATAGCATTTGAAGTGTTGAAAGTAAGAATGTTTAGCATTTTGATATCACTTTAAATTACTATTCAAAACACTGAACATTCAAAACATTCTTACGTTCAACACTTTAAATTGCTATTAACAGTGTGTAAAATGTAAATTAAAACAGAGTGTGATGACTTGCAAATCTGGCACATCTGGGCCACCTCAGCCACGCCCCCAGCAGGCCACGTCACCGGAGTACTAACCTGCAGAAGTCAAATGCAGGTTAGTTTTTGTTTGAGCCCGGTGCCTGTCAGACCACCAGAGATGGGGACTCGAGTCGTACTTAAGTCACACAAACAAAGATTTGTGACTTGACTTTAGACTTGAAACTTGAGACTCGGACTCGGGTGCTGTGACTCATGAGTCATAACTCGTAAACAATGTTGCTTTCATGGAATTATTTATTTATATCTCTCACTCTTTCCAGCGACCTAAAAACCGTTCACTTCGCCCTGGAGTCCCATTACTTTTGTGCGAGGTGAGTGGTTTTCAGCTAATAACAGTTTTCGAGGGGTCGTTGGAAAGGGGTCACCGAGCCCCATCTAATGTGGAGTTTCACATTTAGAGTGAGAGATATATTTTTCAGATTTAATATTTAAATGATTTAAGATCATTTAAGGCAAATCCTCCATGTTGGTGAGGGCATATCACAGCACGCAGTCCCACCCCCTGCTTAGCAACAGCCAATTGTAATCACGGGGCGTGGCCAGTTAGCATATCTTCTAAACGTTCAGAGCTCAACATTTACAGCTCAAACATCCCACATTTAGAGTTGCCATTTGTAAACATTAACACTCAAAGACTTGAGACTTGAGTTTGTCCTTCTCTGACAAACCATTCCACTCTCCTCTCGGGTGGCACCACGGCCCGAACGCAGAGAGCTCAGGGTGAGGCTTAGTGGCTCTCAGTTAAAGGGAGCATTGGGGCAGCTGGTGGTCTAGTGGTTAGGGTGTTCGTCCTGCGATCAGAAGGTTGTGGGTTTGATTCCCAAGGCTGCTAAGCAAGACACTGCTCCCCGGGTGCTGTGTTCCCGGCTGCCTGCTGCTTCTGTTGGTGAACAGGTTAAATACAGAGGAAGAATTGCATGCTGTGGTGGCAGCCTAGTGGTAGGATACTTGCCTCTGGACCAAGAGGTCATAGGTTCAAATCCTACCTTCAGCACCTGAGCAAGACCCTTAACCCCAAGTTGCTCCAGGGAGACTGCCCCCTGTAGGTAGGGGAAGACGCTTTGGATAAAAGCATCTGATAAATAATGTAAAATAATGGGTTCACATATGACAGAATGGTCACTTTCACTTACCCAGAGCAGCTCGCAATCATTAGTTACAGGGACAGTCCCTCTGGAGCAATTGAAGTGTCTTGCTCAAGGACACAATTGTAGAAAGTGGGGGGTTTGAACCTGCAAGTGTTTTTCCCATATGCTACTGCCACCCTATTAAATGGTCCTCATAGGGTGGATGGTGATTGTCTCCCTCTCTCTCTGTCTGTCCTCTATTTCCACAGACATGACTAGCCGAGCTGCCCTGTCCTGTAGCTGGCGATCCCCTTCGTGGCTGCTGCGCAACGCCAAGGTTTTGCCAACTGCACTTTAGTAAGGAGCATCTAAACGACCCTTATCCCGCGCCCAGCTGTCCCTCTGTGATTCTATTAGAGGACTGTTTCAATTTGTGGACTCTTTCTGTTTGTGGCTCACTGAGCTCACTCTCTGTTTTGCATTCCTATTAAACCCTTTGCTCCTGAAGTTTCCCACAGTTGTGTCCTCCTTATCTGAGCCGAACAAGACAAAATCACGTGAACCTTGTATTTAACAGATAATGGAAAAAAGGCATGTCAAATGTTGAGAAATATATAATCCTTTAGACTTCGATACATCAACACATTTTATAGACAGTTCATCTGTCTACCATCATAGAAGAAACCATACACATATACATAAATATATATATATACACACACACATACCACCGCCTGCTCTGAGCCTGAACCCATTTCAGATGGACTGTTTCTTTCATGACATGCTTGAGTACATTGACATATATTGATGATATACCCGGTGTGACAGTACATCATCCCTCTGTCAGAAAAACTGTTTTAAGGATACGCTTTTATCTCATTCCTGTCAAAATAGCCAATCTGGTCCAACCCAGCAATAATGCAGTCACACGAAGGCCTGCAGATTCCTTTCTAAATGAAAGAGTGCAACACAACAGACACTACACATACAAGACTGCCTTACAACCATATCATAGAAAACTATTCAACATTAAAGTAGAATTTAGTAAACTCTTGTAAATTGCAAAACACACACACACACACACACACACATTGACCTACACATGTTTACAGTACAAATGCGTAAAGGCAGCACCCCCCACATAAACATTTGTTCCAAAATGCAACAACCAAAGCCTGGGAATATGGCAACAACAAACATCACCAATGCACGTCATGTCACACCCACACGAACACCAGCAGGTAAAAAAGTCTACCTTTATACAGACAGACCAAAAACAAATGAGCTTCACAGGAGAATGTGGTATTTTAGACTGAACACTTCTATCAGAAAATAGGGATAAATAAAAGGAATACGGCCCCATGGTGGCACAGTGCCTCACACCTCCAGGGTTGAGGGTTTGAATCCAGGTCCTGATCTTGTGTGTGTGTGTTTCCTCCGGGGTCACTGGTTTCTCCCACAGTCCAAAGGAATGCGTTTCTAAATTCTAAATTGACGGTAGGTGTGAGTGTGTGAGTGAATGGTGTGTGTGTGTGTGTGTGTGTGTGTGTGTGTGTGCGTGCGTCCTGCTGTGGGCTGGCCCTGCCTTGCAACTGTAGACCCCGGGATAGGCTCCAGCTGCCTGAGACCCCAGTAAGGATTAAGCGGTTACAGAAAATAAATGAATGCATGAACAAATGAATGTTAGGAATCCAACAACAAGTCAAGGAAATAAAAAAAAAAGGATTATAAACGTATTTGCAACACGTTTCATTGGGTCTATGTTGTAGCCCACCTTGTTGTGAAGCTCGCATAACGGAGGAAGAAAAAACAGCACCAAACTAATCGGTACTCTGCGAGAACTTCTCAGTAAATTACAGTAAAAAGTCGAGGGCTAGCTTTCAGAAGCACAGCGTGTGTGAGGAATGCTTTTTATAGCTGGAACCTATCAAAACTAATTTTACTGTGCATTTGCTACATGCTGTGTAAAGTCCGTCTTGCCTGGCACGGGAGCACATGAAAACGTGTCGGAGTCTTGGGTGAAGTTTAGACTCTCGCTGTGTTTTAAAGAGGCGGATCTTTCTCCCAGCAGGCAGTTCTTCTCATTTATCTAAGTCAAAGTTACTTCCATGACAAGTGTATTTAACTAGTCAGCTTAATGTTTTCTGTGGAAAAAGTGTGTGTGTGTGTGTGTGTGTGTGTGTGGGAGAGAGGGAGAGGAGAGAGAGAGAGAGAGAGAGAAAAATAGAGAGAGACAGAGGAGATTTACTGCATATATAACCTCCCTGGTCTGTTGCCTGTTTTTAAAGATGTCTGATGTAACAAATCACTTAGTCTGAGATTTGTGTTTTTCTTTTTTTTATTATTTATTGCTATTTTAACAGCAGAGGTCAAGACAAAAAAGTCCTGAGGTCTTCTGACGAGTCCTGAGGTCTTCTGACGGGTCGGCACGGTGGTTCAAACCCGCGAGATCCAGCACGTCCCCAAACAGGTTCAGCCTGGTTCAGGAGGGCCGCTCACAACCTGGGAAGCTCGTTCCAAGAAAACATTGCAACCACTTTGTTCCGCCCAGATATGATGTTAACATCGATGTTTGCAAAGCAAGTGGTCCTGCTGGAGCCCCCCCGTCCCCTGGGAGGATCGGATTGTAGAAGCCTGTGTACGCAAAAGATGTAAGTACACAGATCTTGTTACAGAGAGCTGGAGCAATGGCCGGAGAGCCTGCTGTGAGTCAGCTGAAGCTGAATGCTGGGGCTTCACTGGCCATTCACTGTGGCGAACTCTCAAACTACCGGGAAGAGAAGAGCCACAAAGAACATTCTGGGGCCTGAACTGGCCTAGTGTTGACAGTGATTCCGAAGAGGGGGAGTCCATGGAGTACTGTGCTACGCACATACACACACACACACACACAGCTCTGGAAAAAACATTAGAGGCCACAGCAAAAATGTTCAGTTTCACAGGTTTTATCTTTTATAGGTGCAAGTATTGAACTGAACCACTCTGCCTTAGTTTTGCTAACACTATTTCTCCTCATTTCCAAATAAAAAAAATGTTGTTTAAAGCATCATTTTAAAGGAAACAACAAAACATCAGAATAAGAGAAATGATGCAGCGTTTACAGAACCTGAATAA
>JBBPDC010000035.1:8200540-8215540 GCA_037974485.1 Hemigrammopetersius urotaenia
TCTCTCTCTCTCTCTCTCTCTCTCTCTCTCTCTCTCTCTCTCTCTCTCTCTCTCTCTCTCTCTCTCTCTCTGTACCTTCACAATGCACGCATTTAGCTGAGGGTTTTTTTCCTGCGTGGCCCTGCACTGATCTGGGAACAGCTCCTCACTTTCTCACATTTCAACCAAAACAAGAAGTTAAAACGCAAACGCTGTGATCAAACTGACGTGGCGAAATGCCACGGAAACCGGGGCCGGCCTGCTCTGCCCATGCACTACCTGCCTTGTGGTGGGTTTCTAGTGAGCATGATTCTGATGTCACTAACAGTAAATGTGCTAGACATAGATGGTCTAGACTGTGGTGGAGACTGCTGATTGACATTCTTGTGATTACACACTGTCCCTCGTTTGCTCTTTTTGAAATGACCTCAACGTCCCTTTTAAAGAAACACTGAATAGAGGTACATTTAGCCTGCGGCCCTGTACACGCTAAACACGGTCGAATCAACAGGGCGGAAGCTTTCTCACACACATGTGAGGAGTAGAGAACACCACAGAGCAGGAGAATTTCTATCGATGGTTGAAGAATAGTCTTAAACCAGAGTGCTGTGCGTCTAATGCGGCTGTCCTATGTGGGAGGAAAGGTCAATGCCGTTTATCTCTCCGGCATGGCGAATCGCAGCGTATAGCGCTAATGAAAGAGGGTCAGACTTTATTCCCCTCGCAGCTCAGACCCATCCACCCCCCAGATCCGGAGCCAGATTTTTATTACCGCTCTCTAAATCACGCTTTTAGAAGCTGAACTGTTGTCTCTACTAAACTGGGCAATAAATACAAGCAGAGGCGTGATTTAGCGGCGGCCTGCGATGGGGCGGATGGGCGTGGAGAGGAGCTTTGATAGGCGGTTTTATCTCTGTGCGAGGGAGGGGAGGGCGAGTTCAGGTTCAGTAGGACGTTCCGGAGTAACCAGATTTAATTAAAGCCCTGCCGGGGGAGCCTCGTAAAACCAAGCATGAAGGAGTTGTTAAGCTTTTACGTAGTTAACGCGCTCTCCCAATTAAAAAGAAATGTGCTTGAATGAAAGATTACACACACTACAGGCCAGTGTTGCTTCGCGCAAAAGTAAACATATGTTCGTTTTTGTCCAAGAGCTAGCAGTCACCAATGTGTTTATTAATGTAGAACAAAGGGGTTCGACTATAGAGCGTGCAGCCATGGTGTAAACCGTATGGCAGGGGTGCCCGGCCTCGCTCCCGGCAATCGTCCCGCACTTAAAGTGATGCTGTTGTCGGTAATGCATTCTGTATTCCTCACGGCGAGAGCGATTATGGGAGCCAGTCGCTCCTGCGAGGCCGAGGAAGAGACGCAGCCTTTCATGCAGTAAATTAGTCGCAGCCCCCCGTACGCAGCCGGAGCTCAGGCTGAGCCATCGGAGCGTCGTCTGAGGCTGCACTGTTCTAAAGAGAGTTGAAGAGAGAAGTTTGAGCACAGGAGGTGCTGGAGCTCAGCATACAGTAAACCCATCGACTGAGGGGGGGGCGGGGCATGGATGGCTCTACTTGTTGAAGCGAAGCCAGACTCACAAACTCAGAAGGTGTGAAGAAACCTCACATAATGTAAAGGTTCTTAAAGGGGACATCCTGTGCAAAACTAATTATAAAAGGTCTATGGGCTACATGTTCATGAAGTTCTTCGCAAAAAATCACTCTCACATAAAGAGAATCACCAGCTTTGTTCTTCACAGTTTCAGGCCCTGTTTGGACGGCTCCCTTATTGCTCACTTATGATGTCAGAATTAGGGAAATTTGCATAGAACCGCCCCTCATCTCTCAAGTCTTCACCCACTAGATTAGCTGAAGATCCACCATATTTCTCTACTCTTTTTACGAGCACGCATAAGACACCAAACGCTGTGTCTGCAGGCAGAGGCAAGTCACTCATGAAGTGTTGTGTTCGTCTTGCTCTGGGTGTGACTTGGGGTCGAACATATAGAGTTGGATAGCGCCTCTGTTTTCTGCCTTTTTCACAGGTGTTCCAAGTGCCCCAATACTTTTGTCCATCTAGTGTGTCTCTCATTCTTGGCCCTACTTGTTGAAGCGGAGCCAGGCTCGTAGCCCCAGGCTGGCTTCCGCCGGCCCCAGGAATTCCACCCCACGCAGCCACCGCAGTTTCTCTGCCTCTCTTTACATCACACACACTTTGTGGACAGACCTTAAAAAAATGTTTTAAAAAAAAGTGCGTTTTTTTTTCATGCCACATGGGCCAGTGCAGCAAACTTTCAGGCTGTTTTGCTGGATCCCTTCTGCCTTTGCGTTTTGAGAACACCTAAGAGAAAGGATGAAACGTCAGGCTTTTCTGGCTGTTCCCACTAAGGTCCTGGGGCTCTTCTTTACGCTCCTACTTCAGACACGAAGCTTACGTCTGATCTGTTTGTTAGATCAGTCATGCCACTGGGCGTCTCTCTCTCTCTCTCTCTCTCTCTCTCTTTTCTCCCTCTGTCTCTCTCTGTCTCTCTCTCTGTCACTCTCTGTCTCTCTCTCTGTCTCTCTCTCTCTCTCTCTCAGCTTCTCTCTTTCCCCCATTCCTTTATTCTTCAGCTGTGACAGCCGTCACTAAATTCAACCAAAATTGATTTATTACCCTCCCGACGAGGTCAAGTACAAACGGCCCACAGTTAAACTGTTACAGATGTGCAAAGCAAGCTCCGCTGGGTGAAACCGAGAGTGTCGAACCGAATATCAATGCTGATGGAAACATCTCCTCAATCATAAGCTAATATTGGGGGAAGGCTTCGACCACGGGCCACGGAAATGCCTATAAAGCAATTTCATTGGAAAGCCCTTTCCTTTTCGACTGTAAGTCAGGTATTCGGTCCCCCAGCCGTGCCCTTTTGATATTCTGTCTGGCTCATAGTGCTCTCCAACAGGGTCATTCTGTTCGAGCTGGAAAAAGCCATCATTGCTCCCTCCTTCTTCCACCCAGGCTCCAGCGTGGAAGAGAAAAGGCCCCAAACAATGGAGGAAGGACCCAGCTGTGTATGGCCAGACCATTCCAGCAACAAAGGTCCCTCTGATAAGATCAAGTGCCGAGTCTGTCTGATTCAAAATTAAGGTCTTGCTTTTTTTTTTATATCGTGTTCGGTTGGTAAAACGAAAGGAATTCCTTAGAAGCTTTTAGGGAGTCGGTAAACATTAGCAAGCTTTTGCTTAAATCAACAGTTAGTTCCTGCCCATAAGTTTTTCTGAAGCTACTCCGTCTCATTTCCTCGGCCGGGGAGCGGTCAGGAGCCCATTCCTGCGGTCCATTTAGCCGTACGCTGAAAGCTCAGCGATAGCACACAAGACTAAAATTAACCTCAGAGGGGGCCAAGCACTTTTTTTTCCCAGCTGCTTTTATCCTTAAAAGGAAGTACCTGTAGTCTTACTTGTAGCTGCAGGAGATAACACCAGGTCTCGAAAAGCTTTGGAATAGCTCCCTGTATCGCATACTTTAGGCGTTTAACTGAAAGCCTGTTCCTGTGGCGTAACAGCATCTTGTGTGCTTACAGTCTGTATTTACAGGTGGGGAGCTTGAGTTCCCCTTCTCTTTCCCCTCCTCTTTTACTCTCTACTCACTTTTTAAGATGTCCAAAAGATTTCCTCCGGTGTGTTTGTGAGAGATAAGAGCCGGTGTATATTTTTTTCCCCCTGTAAGTTCTGCGTTAATCTTCCCCTGTGCTCTGTACAGGAAACAAAATGCGGCAGTTCGTGTTTGATTCAGGCCACACACTGATCTCATGACCGCAGTTTGGTCACCAGTTAATGAAATAGACTTTCGGAAGAAAAGGTCCCTCATACAGAGACCTTCAACGAAATGATATCAAACCCTTAATAAGTCGTGCGAGGAGTCCCCAGCCTTCCTTGAGGACACAGCAGTGTCGCTGTTTGTAAAAAATAAAAATGACCATCTGTTTGTTCTAATGACTGCACAATCATTTTTTGTCTTAACCATAATCGTGATGTTGGATTCGCAATATCGACACAGCAGGAAGCTGCAAAAATGCAAAGAAGCCCTCTAATAAATATTTAAACAAATGCCTCTGAGCGGTGCCACTGCCTGTAAATTAGATGAAGAAGGTGTGAAGAAACCTTACATAATGTAAAGGTTCTTAAAGGTGACATCTTATGCAAACCTCACTAGTTATAAAAGGTCTATGGGCTACAAAACATGTTCACGAAGTTCCTTGCACAAAATCAGTCTCGCATAAAGAGATTCACCAGCTTTATTCTCCACAGTTTCAGGCCCTTTCAAAATTAGCTGTTTGGACACTCCCTTATTGCTCACTTATGATGTCAGAATATGGGAAATTTGCATAGAACCGCCCCTCATCTCTTGAGAGAGACCCCACCCACTAGATCGGTCGAAGGTCCACCATATTTCTCTACTCTTTTTACAAGCACGCATAAGACGCTGAGCGCTGTGGCTACAGGCAGAGACAAGTCACTCATAAAGTGTTGTGTTCATCTTGCTCTGGGTGCGACCCGGGGTCGAACATATAGGGCTGATTAGCGCCTCTGTTTTCTGCCTTTTTCACATATGTTAAGTGTCCCAATACTTTTGTCCATCTGGTGCATCTCTCACTCTTTCTTTCTCCCTCCCTTCCTTCCTTCCTTCAGCCTGGTCACCATACAGGCTAGAACCACTGTTAGACTGAATGGATGGAAGGAAAGAAGGAAAGAAACACTTTCACTGGTGTTAAGGACATGGATTCTAATGTAAAATCCAGAATTTAAACACGCAGTGTTAGCATGGGATTGGTGGGGCGTGGCCAGCAACAGCTTATTTGCATAAAAGGGACATAGCCCTGAAACGGCTCATTATGAAAGAAACTGGAGAATAAACCTGGTGAGTCTCTTAAATGTGAGAGTGATTTTGTGCAAAGAATGTTTTGTAGCCCATAGACCTTTTATAACTAAAGTGAGTTTTGCATAATATGTCCCCTTTAAGACTTCTTTTAAGTCACTGAAATGTGTATGAAAGGCCAAATCATGTAAAGAACCCTAAAAGTGCACCTCAAGAGTTTTTGTGGGTGTTCTGATGTACGAAGACGGTCACATGACCCAGCAGATGTGGAGATGCAGACATGATTATAATCATTTCACATCAAAGGCTCACCAATGCAGTATGCAACAGTTCACCCCTATCATGGTATTTTGGCTCCATCATGCGTAAGTAAGCCTTGAACAAAGCTCGGAGTGTCTTCGACTTCCACAGAAAGTGCTATCAGCCATTCTCTTTAAGAGAAAGAGGAGCTCATTTAAAAATCGAGTCGGTCGTGCCTTTTTGTGTTTGAGTTTCCTCACTTAAGATTCTCCCCGGCTCTGTTCCGAAGGGAGTTTACCATGCAACCAAATGTCATTGTGGAACTTTTTGATATATGCAGTCGAGACACAGGACAGCTCCTTGACAGTGAAGGTCATGTGGTTCTCATTCTCTGTCCTTTTATCTCTCCCCAGAGGGGGGTTCTCACCTAGAGACCTTTATTTGGCTACATGTACTCTAGTTCTATATGGATTAATTTGGGCTTCCCTATTTTCTTTCATATTTTGCTTCTTCATTTGTGATTTAATCCACATCGTTTCTCAATTACAGTTTATTAATTGCATTTTTTGTAACTTAAGTCATGTTGTGTTTGTGTCTGGTCACACTTCTGAGGTTCAGCTATTTATATTTGAGCCCTAGAGTTCATCAAGAAGTGCGGCAAGGGCCGCTTCCTATTTTCTAAGACCTTTCTATCTTTACACTCTTCACTTCCTGCTCTGTTACCGACGGAATGTACTAAGAAGTCGGGCTTCAAATAGTGAATATCCTCATTTTATAGTATTCCATTGAAATCTAGAATAGACTTTGTAGGGGAAAAATCCTCATTTAACCAAGAATTACCTTTTTTTCTAGCCTAAAAGATCTTGATTTTTTGCTCTTATGTAGTATATAAAGATTGTTTTAAAGAATATTTAAAGAAATCTTTAGACTAGAAACAAGCGAAATGATCTGTCAGTGAAGTAAGACATTTGCAGTTGGTAAGATTTTTTGAAATATGGAAAAAATGCCTTAATAATCTTACAAAGTCTGCTCTTATGTTGTATATTATTCTCAAAACAAGACCAAGAAGACTTTTAGGCTAGAAATAAGACTGCAAGTCTTATTTAGATCAGTTAGTTAGATTAGTTAGATTTTTGCAGTGAATATAAAGCTGTGTCTCTTCCTCTTTGTCTCCTACTCTTTCTTCTTAGAAAAGTACAGTCTAATGGGGAAGGCCATCTCTGTTAAACAGTTACTACAGCAAGTAGCACTAAATGCTGATCCAGGGCATTGTGTCCAGTTTGGCAGGCTGTTTCTGCGACCTGTTCCTGAGGAGCAGTGCAGGAGGGAGGAGGAAACAGTGTCATTTTAATCATGTTGTTCTATAAACTGGAAGCAATGCTTTGGCCCGCTCTTATCAGTAAGCAGTGGGGGGTGACCTTGTTTTTCATTCTTTATGACCAGGTTTGTATCCAAGCATGCGTTAAACTCGGCTATCTTAATGCCCAGCGCAGTCTGAATACAGTTCTCTCTGCTCCATAAAGAGAGACTCGGCTCGCACACTCTCCTTTATTCCTAGAAATAGAAATAAAAGTCAATGAGAACATCGGTGCGGGAGGAAAAGCTTTCACCAATAAAATGTTTTCAGTCGGATGGAGCTCAAGGTTTCATAAAAATGGGTAAAAAGCATCGCTGAATTTGTTTTAAAGCAAGAAGCTGGCGGCCTAGTGCGCTCGCCCTGCGATCAGGAAGTTGTGGGTTCAATGCCCAAGACTGCTAAGCACCTCTGAGGTCCCCACACACTGCTCCCAGAGTGAATGGGTTAAATGCAGAGAAAGAATTTCATGCTTTTCACTAAAAAAAATGTAGATATTGGTTGTAGTAGTAGCCCTACTATGGAGTGAAGTCATTTTTCACAATAGTACTTTTGCTTTGCAGCACTATGTAGAGCATTTCTAGAGGGAGTACTACCTTTCACCCAGTTAAAAGGTACAACACACATTCTGTTCCACACTGCATTGGGTGTGCTGTATCCCCTACAGTACATAGAGTATTCAGTTTAAAACAATGTAGTGGTGTCTTGGTGCCTTTCGTTCCATATAGCTAAGAAGGCCTGAATGTGTTCATACACTATGGGAACAAAAGAACTGGGACTTTAATGACCTTGCATTCAGATACATAGACTTGCAGCTATAACGGCTTCATAGTCTCCGTTCCATTTCATCCCAAAGGTGCTGGATGGGGTTGAGGTCAGGGCTCTGTGTGGCTCAGTCAAATTCTTCCACTCTAAACTCCTCCAGCATGTCTTTATGGAGCTCGCTTTGTGCACTGGGACACAGTCATGCTCCCAAACTGGGTTCACAAAGTGCATGGCATTGTCCAAAATGTCTTGGTCTGCTGAAGCATTAAGATTGTCATTCAGTGGAAGTAAGGGGTCGAGACCCTGAAAAACAAAACAGGTGTGTCCCAATATAGATTAGTATTTCTCTACTGTTTTTATGAGCATGCATAAGAGGCAAGTCACTCAAAGTGTTGGATAGGGCTGGATAGCATCTCTGTTTTCTGCCCTTTTCACATGTGTTAAGTGTCCCAATACTTTTGTCCAACTAGTGCATCGTTCACTCTTTCTTTCTCCCTCCCTTCCTACCATACAAGCTAGAACCACAGTCACAGACTGAATGAATGGAAGGAAAGAAAGAAAGAAACACTTTCACTGGTGTTAAGGAGACGGATTCTAATGTAAAATCCAGAAGTTAAACATGCAGCGTTAGCATGGGATGAGTGAGGCGTGGCCAGCAACAGCTTATTTGCATAAAAGGGACAGAGCCCTTAAACGGATCATTTTTTAAGGGACTGAAACTCTGAAGAATAAAGCTGGTGAATCTCTTTATGTGAGAGTGATTCTGTGCAAGGAACTTTATGGCGTAGTAAGGGGTCTAGACCCTGAAAAACTGGTGTGTCCCAATATTTTTGTCCATACAGTGTATGTTAATGTGTTTGCACCATGTGTACAGCGCACATGCACATGCGCTAGTGTTGTAATGAGTACACAGGATATCAGTTTCTGTATTATTGCCAAATCTGAGGTCAAGGTTGAATTCCATTTTGGAAATATTGTGGATTAAAAATGTTTAAGGCTCTAATTATATTCTACACGGCCTGGTTTGCCACAGATATCTTTTTTCATTATCAGTTAACAGTAAGAATTTAACACTAGCATAGAAGTTCATTGCCTTGCCTGGTTGGCCTACTCAAGAATTTCTGGCTATTTTATAAAAAGGCTGTCCTCCTTTTAACTTTGGACTATTAACAGGGATTTACCTCCGCAGAGGGTGAAGGGCGTGTCAGAGATCCTTTAAAATGATAAAATGTTTCGATTTCGATTTTCCAATACACCCTTTGTACTCCAGCTACTGGAAAAGTGCTCAGGCTTCTCTGTTGTTCAGGCTATTGTTGGTTCCCAGTGTAGCAAACAGTGCCTCTTTCAAACACGACTGCTGTTTCCGAAGTTTTTCCTGGAGCTCTGTTATCTCAGTTATTTGCCTTGTCCTTGCCCCTTGATGGAATGGAACGGGGTGTGTGTGTGTGGGGTGGGTGGAGGGGTGGGTGTAGAATCTGCCCTAAAGCTCTGAAGCCCTTTTGATCTTCAGCTTCTTCACACTGACCTGAGTGGCCTCAACAGTCTTTCACTGTCAGTGGTTTTTTTCCATGCCATCAAATTTCCAGCTTTATGGAGAACAGCTGTCATTTGGGCTGCAGACTCCATTGTCGGAGTGTTTTTTTTTCGCCCGGCAGCTGAAACGAGCACTCTGTCTGTTTTCTGGTGTGCCATCTGGGTGACGCTGTCCCACAGAGGCCTGCCGAATGTAATACATCATTCAGTCATCTGTAAGTAACACTCATTACGGTGCGGTGACTCAGATTGCCGGTCTTTGGAAGCGTAGACGATAGGGGCTTTCAGTGCTCGGACCCCCTAAAACCGCAGGCTTTGATTGGCGATATCCACACACTTCTGCCGTGCTTTGAAAAGAAATCCTCGAGTTACGAGCCCCCCCACAACGAGCCCCCCCTCCCCCCCTGACTTTTATTAGACGTGAAGTTGTTTTGGTTTTGCGCAAGCGTTCCTCGGGTTTTTCTGCTTTATTGAAAACGTGGATCTGCTTCGTGCTCCTCAACCGAAAAAATGTATTTTTCAATCCCGTTTCTGCTCATGCTTTTATTGTAACCAAATCCTGCCCGCCCCAGGGTTTTATGTGGCGAGGCCAAGGTGAGATGGGGGGTAAAACCTCTCTCTGTTTTTATTTCTTTCCGGTGCCAACTCCCATGTTGCTTCGCCTCGCACGATTAAAATAACAAAGCGAAGCCAGGTTTATCTTCTCATTCGGTTCAGGAGATGCCTCGGCTTTGGTTTTCTCCCGTTTCCAAATGAAATTTCAGATGCTTGCGAAATGGTGGGTGATGGCGGAGCAGCGAGCGAAGCCTGCAGGCAGTGTTTCACACAAGCCACGGTGTTTCTCCTCCTCGCCGCCCCTCCGCTCGTTACTCAGAAGGTTGCAAAGTCTTTGATATGGAAGCTAGGAGGTTAAAAGCTGCGCTGGCGGGTTCATGAACGATGACCGCCGCGTGGTCCAGCCTGCGATAGCCAAGTTTCAAGTCTTGCAGCTGCAAAAATCTATCACAAATTTATATTCCTAAAAACAAAAGGTGCCAAAAAACAAAAAAATGCCTGGAGTGATGCCCTAAAGAACCCTCCAGTGGTTGGAAGAGCTCCCATATAAAATAAAGGTCTATAGCTGTTAGTGTTTCTTTAATGTTTTTTTTTTTTTTTTTTCCCGGCACCGTGCCTCCAAGCCAGTAACACTTATTTGGTTACAGTCTTGCTGGGTCTGATGGACCCATTGCATTTTGAGGCTTTTAATTCAACAAATTTTTGTTAAAATTCTCCCATATTTTGTTTCCTTCATCCCATATTTGCAAGTAATATAAACAAAACATTTGTTACATTTGTTCCCTTTACCTTTGTTAAATCACATTTTTGAATTTATTTATTAAAATATTTATGTTCCTCACAGAAAATGAGCCAAGGCCAATGATTCAGGCTCTTGGCTAATACCATTTTCTAGCTACTGCTGGAAAGCCTGAATGATATTTTTGAGCTGAGATGAGGTCAGGGGTGTCCAGCACAGTGTTGGCCTACTCAGACACACCCTGGCAATTAACAGAAGAGTTAAACCGGCTGTGTTTGAGCTGCACCAGGCTGTGAGACGTACACCCCTGAATCAGATCCTGCACTCACTGGTGAGACATAAATAGGCAGATATTTGACATTTATGGCCGTCTCTGTGAATATCAAGAGAAATGCATGTAACTGTAAGACATGTAGTTAAAAAAAACAAGAAAGGGAGCGAAGGAGGTACAGTTACTTTCTCTTTTTTTTATTGATGCATTGTTAATGCTGCAACGATGTTTTGTAACGCCTCCCACCGGACGTGGTCAAGTTTGGGCTTGTGATATCTGACAATGAGGGCAAGGATGACTTACTCGCTTACCCATCAAAGGGTGCAGCGGAGACCGCTCCAGGGCAAAATTCCACCGCCCCGCTAACACAAAAAGACACACACACACACACACAAACACACGCACACAAAGTGTTCAGCTGAAAGCCTGGATGCTCCTCATTCCTCCTCCATTTCGGCGAATGGCTTCACAAATAGGCGAGTTAAAAAACACGCAGCTTTTCTGAGCCCGGCTCATCTCGAGCCGCAAAGATGCATGACAGCACTTTAGATGCGAGTCCCACATACCAGAGCGGTTCGACAGAGAGCGCACTCACACCTGCCGTTCACGCAGAGCTCTGTAACAGAGCTGTGGCGCAGATGTAGCACAATATCATGTGAAGGTTGCTCTTTCTTTCTGGAGATTTCTGCCTGATGAGAAGTGCGCAGCGGTGTCTTTGTGCCGGAGGCGGGGTAAAACGCGCCGGCCCACTGGGCGATCGGAGCACTTGGCAGAATCAAGGAGGCTCTGCGGTTATGAGGATTCAGGCTCTGTGCTGGATCCCAATTTGGGCCCGGCCTCAAAGCGACCAGCTTTATATTCCTTTGAAGGAGAAGCATTTTAAATCTAAGTGCATTCATAAAGGAGCACCGCATGGCCCTAAGGCTGCATTTCCAGTACATACGATCGTGGCCTTGAGCTCAAGCCGAGTTTTCTTTCAAATTACCGCCCATGTCTTTCCCTGCTGCTCGCCACGGAATGAGAAACTGTGCTGCACACCTAGAGGTAGTTTATCAATCTCCCTGCTTGCATGTACTGAGTACTCTCCATCGACCCTCAGCCAATGGCACAAAGAGCCCTCCTGGCAGTGTAGAGAGCCAATGAGAGCGAGAGAGACAGAGAGAGATTTTTATTTTGGCTCTTTTGAGACCTGAGCTTGTGTTCAAGCCTCAGTCCAGGAACCTGTTGATACTGTAACATCCTGACAGAGATGGGGACTCGAGTCTGTGACTCGGACTCGAGTCGCACTTAACTCGCACAAACAAAGACTTGTGACTTGACTTTAGACTTCCCTCAACGACTTAGACTTGACTCGGACTCGGATGCTGTGACTCGTGAGTCAAAACTCGTAAACCATGTTCATTTCATGGAATTATTTATTTATATCTCGCACCGCGCCCTAGTGTCCCATTACTTTTGTCCGAGGTGAACGGTTTTCAGCTAATAGTGGTTTTTGAGGGGACGTTGGAAAGGGGTCCCCGAGCCCCATCTAACTGTGGAGTTTCATGTTTAGATTTAAGATCATTTAAGGCAAATCCTCCATTTTGGTGAGGGCATATGACAGCACGCAGCCCCGCCCCCTGCTAAGTGACAGCCAATTGTAATCGCAGGGCGTGGCCAATTAGCATATCTTCTAAACATTTACAACTCAACATTTACAGCTTAAACATCCCACATTTCGAGTCACCGTTTATAAACATTGCCACACGAAGACTTGAGACTTGACTTGGACTCGGTAAACATCTCTGCACCTGAGGCAGTAATACAACCAGGCTGCTCCCTTAGAACCAAAGTGTCACATGCCAGGTTGCTTACTAAGCCCAGGCTGACCTGTTTGAAACCACAGTATCCTGTGTTTAACACATCCTGGAATGTTGACTCACATGAGATTGTATCAAAATGGAATGCATTCCTTCAAACTTCTGATGAGCAGGTTCACGCTTACTCTGCCCTACTGCAAGCATTAGCACACCCGCTATACCGGCTCCTCATCAAACATGTCGCCGAACTGTCTAACAGCTCGTTTTTATATTAACGCTGTGTCAAAACTGAGATAAAACTACAAGAAGAAAATTCTCGAGTTCAAACTCCAGGAACGTCAGGTAATGATTGATGTCTTCCACTCCTCCACAGATCATTAAAGTGAAATCACTGGAGGATCTGTGATTCTAACACCTTCAGACATGGTGCCATGAAAGGCAGCATTGTGGTCGTATAAATGGAGGTTTTGTTGTAAAATAGCTGTAATTTAAGCAGGGAACGTGTCCTGTTTGGTCTGTTGAACAACATGTTGTTGTCCAAGTGCTTGTGCAACTGGTTTTCTCAGCTTCTTCTGAATTTTCTGATTACTTTCCTGTTTGCTTTCGGGCGTAAACGACAAACCAACAATGACCAACTCAAATGACTCGATTTCCTCACTGTGGCCTTACCGTACCATCCTGGACTGTTTGATCAGAACCTGTAATCACATTAACTGAGCTCAAACACTGGTGTCATGTAGCGTCACTGGAGAGGAGCACCGTGTCCAGATTTACAGCCAGATTTATTCTAAGCGTCCCGTTCAAAGCTTGTGACCTGAATTAACTGCTGGAGAAGTTGGAGAGTCGTGAACGCGTTTCCGTGACACCTCTTGTCTTAAAGCGCGCCTGTCTGAGGCCTGTCGGCCGTTCTCAGCCGGCGTAGCCGAGGCCACATTCGCCGGCTCCTCTGATCATGCTGTAGCCTCTGGCACAGTCTGTGCTGCAGGAAGTTGAATAATTGCTAAGTTTTGCAGAACAGTCACACTTTGGTGCCACAGCTAGATTGGTGCCGTCACCTCCTCAGAACGTTTTCAGCAGCACCAATTTGGTCTCCTGCCATCTCGATTCAGAACCATTGTGTGCCCCGCCCCCCTTTCTCTCTGTCTCTCTGTCTTTCTCTCTCTCTTTTTCTCTCCCCCTCCACTCTCTCTCTCTCTTTTTTCTCTCTCTCTCCCTCTCTCTCTCTCTCTCTCTTCCTCTCTCTCTCTCTCTCTCTCTCTCTTCCTCTCTCTCTCTCTCTCTCTCTTCCTCTCTGTCTCTCTCTCTCTCTCTCTCTCTAACCCTCTCTCTCTCTCTCTCTCTCTCTTCCTCTCTCTCTCTCTTCCTCTCTCTTTCTCTGTCTCTCTCTCTCTCTTCCTCTCTCGCTCTCTCTCTCTCTCTCTTTCTCTCTCTCATATAATCATTTTCCTGCCCATAAAGTCGTCTCTGACTTACCTGAATGTGCGCATTCCATCACCTCCCTTCGTCTTTCCTCGAATGTGTTTGGACATTCGGCACAGAGTATCATCTCATTGTCTTCACCCTTCAAGCAATTCAGATATTTAGACCCACCGTCTCACCTCTGAAATTGTGTTCAGTTGTGTTTCGCATCTATTGGCATCTTCGGGGTGGGGGGGGTGGGGAGAGGTCTCTGGTGAGTAGCAGTAATGCGTGGGCCTCATTTTGTGGCTGAAGCCAGACTTACAGGCTGTGTATTGATTGTCAGAGATCCAAGGCTCGCTCTAATTTGACCCGCTGAAAAGTCGAGGAGTCTCTTGCAAGTCTCTCAATCACGCCAGCCGTGCTTTGGCCCCGTGGCCATTAGTCGCCGTATTGGCTGTCTTATCGGCGGCCAGCTCATCAGGGAACGCATTTACAGCCTGCCAAAGCATGTCCGCCGCGTACGCCCAAGTGAGTGTGTGTGTGTGTGTGTCCAACCCCCCCCCCCCACCACCCCACTGCCACCCACCACACATTACCCGGTCCTACTGCTGGCCGCATGATAAATTGGTAGGAGCGTTTCTCCCTCACACAACAGTATTGAATAAATTTAGCTGCATCTGAAATGGCAGCGCGATATGAGAGGGAGCATACAGTAAAATAAACTTGCGGGGCATTTCATATTGAATAATGGATGTGCCAAAAGCCATTACGAAATCATGTGGATTTCTGCTCCCCGGTCGCCACAGGCAGAGGCTCAGAAAGACTCCAGCAAATATCAATAATAAACTACGTGTCTGATTCATTGAATCCTCGTCATTTTTTCTCTGTGTGAAGGCTTTAATTAACTATGAAGCTTACTGAAGATTAAAACTCCTCATTAAAGCCACACGCCTGGGTTTTTTTTTTTTTGTAGCTCGCTCTGCTGGGTGCAGGGTGGGCACTTCGTGTTCGTAATAATAATAAAACCTGAAATGGTTTGTCAAAAAATGATTTCGGCTTAATGCAGGTTAATGAAGACAAAGGCTGAGGGCCAGGTGCGCTGGGAAGTTCACCAGTAATATCAATATAGAAATGTGAGACAGGCAGATGTGAGACAGTTTTGGCACCCTTGTTGAATTGAACCTAGTGGAAAAATACAGAATTTGGTGCATTTTGTTGCAGAAAAGCAAGAGAGCACTGCAATTTATTATTAAACCAGCATCTCTTGAGTGTGTAGGAATTGAACAGACACTGGACTGGAATGGTTGTCAAACGCTTCATTCTGCTTTATGAGGGACTGATCAGTGATCAGCTGAATCTTTTTTAATGAGGAAAAGTATAAAACACTGCTGTAATCGACTCTCTCCTCTCACACTGAGACCAGTTGGAGGTGAAACACTACTAGAAGTTCCTCAAAGTTCATTATTGCCGTTTTGTTTAAGAGGGAACCAGAGATTAGTTTTATTCAGGTTCTGTAAACTCT
>JBBPDC010000035.1:8217032-8234922 GCA_037974485.1 Hemigrammopetersius urotaenia
TCTCTCTCTCTCTCCCTCTCTCTCCCTCTCTCTCTCTCTCTCTCTCTCTCTCTCTCTCTCTCTCTCTCTCTCTCTCTGTCTCTCTCTGCCTCTCTCTCTCTCTCTCTCTCTCTCTCTCTCTCTCTCTTTCTCTCTCTCTGCCTGTCTCTCTCTCTCTCTCCTTATCTTTACATTTTCATTAAGCGTAATGCATTTAACTATAGTATAAAATGAAATTTAACTGTTCTGGGAAGATATTTAAGGTTTACACTATAAAAATAGGCATTTTTAGATATTTGTTTTTACCAAAACACAACACGTTTTTTCACTATACGCGGATGATCTAGTAATGCAACCCCCGCGATTAACGGGGGATTACTGTATACGGATCGAGATGCTTGTTGTAGAGTCTTGAAGTATTAGGTTATATTTTAACATTATCTCCCACCTCTAGTTAGCAGACACAGGTAAAAAAAAAGAAAAAACGTCCATAAGCCTTGAATCTATTTGCTTCTATTACAATTTGTTTGTCTTCCAAGTAAATTATTTGTACATGTTAATCGCGCCTTCCCTGGTCTCTGTGGTCTTGTTTTGTCAATATTGGCATTTCCGTTTACCTTGAATTGAAAATGTAGTGTGGTTTCATTGCACACGGCATCAACGTTGTGTATGTTCGTCTCGACCCTCTAAATAGTACCCTGGACCCAACTAAATCAAACCCATTACTCAAAGCACACCCCTCCATTTATTGCCATCATCTTCATTGCAGAGCAGATGAATAAGTCAAGGTCCCGCATAAGAAGGAGGAGGAGGAAGTTTATCATCAGAGACGGCAGAAATGTAGTGTTAGTCCGACTCCTTTTTATCATCCAGCTAATCCGACACGGAGGCCCTTGAGACAAAAAGCACCTTGGTAGTGTTTCTTCTGAGAGGTTTGAGGTGAAAAGCTGCGTCCGATGTTGAATAAAATACAGCTGTATAAAATACAGCCCGTCTTCTCAGCCCATACTTTTGATCTGAGCGCCTGCCTGTAGACCACCTGCTGTGGAATGCTTGTGGGAGTTTTAATGTTGCTAACTGTGGATGAAAGCGAATAGCTAGCAATTTGAAGTACGTGCTGGTATTAGCATTACATTCATGTTGGCATTAAAGCGCTACGTCAGTCAGCAATAATGTGCAGATATAGCACGAAGAAGGGCTGCACAATATATTGCAAATTTACGGTCATCGCGATATCAACATGCGCAATATCCATATCGCGAAAGACTGACTGAACTGCAGTAAATGGTGTTTTTCCAAAACTCTTCATCCAGAGCCACAGAGAAGAGGGCGAAAAAATCACTGGGCAGTTTCTTCATCTTCTGTGCTGCTGTTATAGAGTCTTCCTTTTGCTATTTTTTCTGTCTAACTACTTACTTACTTACTTAAATTATGTTTACTTTTTAAATATTAAAATATTTTCAGATTTTCCCAACAATGTTCAATGGTTCAAATGTTTAATGTGATGCATTAAATGCTCTGTTTAAGTAAATTCTTAAAAAAAAACATGTTGGGATGGAAATATAGTTTATTTTCTGCATAGACTAGTCAGCGTCTGGAGTCTTTATTACCAGCAAATCCAAAGCAGAAAAGCATGAACACTATAAAGGCTAAGTTTTTACTCACTTATCGCATGTGATATCGCCATCACAACACTCAACAACATTATCGCATATCGCATGTTTTCCTAATATCGAACAACCCTAGCACGAAGATAGTAATTTCTTCAGTATCGGCAGTTTAATCGATACACCGGGCCCACACTTTTGTTTTAGTGACTCTTTGAACCCAGAAAGTCATCAAATAGGCTCATAAAGAGCGCCTTTGCTGATGAATTTGTCCCCTAAAAGACAGCAGAGTGTTTTAGTGGGAAAATGACTGGGTGCAGATCTGTCTGATCTCATCCTCTGTCCAGATCAGACCATGGGCCTACTATATTCAAGCCTCCTGGACGTTTTACATGTGTCCTGTATAACCATTTTAAAGCAAGGTTGCATTGTACGTGAAAATGCCTGATAACTAGTGCTTGGCGAAATTTCTTAAATATAACCTTATACTTATAGACTCTACAACAAGCATCTTGATCCAGATACCACCAATCAGTATTCAGTATATCATATTTCACACTGCACTAAAGCTACACACTCTCTTTCTACTAAGCACTGATGAAATCCACCATTCAATGTAGCGCCACTTTAATCCATCCATTGAACCCCTACTTTTCTTTTAGTGACTCTTTGAACCCAAAAGGCCGTCATAAATGCATTGTGGATTTACACAGAGCTCATAAAGAGCGCCTTTGCTGATTCATTTCTCATCTAAGTCACAGCAGAGGGTTTTAGCAGGAAGAAGACAGGCCTCCATCATTGAACGCGGTATCCTCTGGGTGCAGATCTGTCTGATCTCATCCTCTGTCGCCTTTCAACCCTTTATCGGTTTGGATCCGATAGACGTCACCAGCACAAACCGGAGGCTCATGGCAGCTTCACGGTTCGCCTGTAGATAAGTCATGAAAGTGGGGGTGTTTTAAATCGTTCTCAGGCTTTAGCTGTTCTCTCCGTCACTGCTGGCCACAGAAAAGGCTCTGTTTTGATTTCAGCTTTGTTCATCCATGTTTGTTTGTTTGTTTGTTTGTTTGCTTTGTTCCCCTCCTCCATAAGAACTGTCCTCTTATAGTTGCATGATTGATGATAACGATACACACAGTATCAGATTTCTGGACGTCAGAAGTCTCCGTGTGCTTGTGTGTACAGAGAGGGAAAGAAAGAGATTGTTCTGTAGATGAGTATCTACACGAAACAATGCGAGGGGGGAATATTGGCTGTGTGAAATGTAATTTCTGGTCAAATGCACTCAGTGCAGCTTAGGAAATGACTGGCTCCCGTTCTCTTACAGGAGCGAAAAAGCCCAATAAAGTGCACTTAAAGGCTAGAGGCGCGAGGAACAGAGCGGCCCGTCTCGTTCGTTTATTTAACCAGGCCTGAGGAGCCGCTGCCGCCCGACTTATCAGAGTGGTCTGCTGTCGGGGAAGACGCTCTCCTCCTTTAATTGACTGCAGCTTGTTTGACACAAATGTGCGGATTGCATTTGCATATTTTAATTATATTGAGAGCAACCCCAGAGTATTTCCGCAGAGGGGACGAGATAAACCGGCCTGGTTTCAGCACGCACACGCTGACGCCCAGCTTCGCTTGATGAAGGCAGGTCACCTGAAGAGGTTCCCTCAGAGTTCATGCTGTTATTGTTCGATGTGGAGGGCCTTGAATCGAGACCGCTGCCGGGTAAGCTGTTAATTTTATCAGTGGCAGTTTCGAAAGCTTGAGGAGTAATTTTACCATTCGGCTTGTCTGAGCATGGCTCGAGTGTAGAGGCGTGATTGGGAGGCGCAGTGTTTCGAATTCGCTGTTCAGCAGAACTTTCCTGGGCCCCCTTCCCTCTCTCAGACCACCACTGCTGCCCACAATTCTGACTGAGCTTATCAGGCCTGATGTGAGCAGCTCGTTGATTCCAGCACACCTCTAAGCTCTGATAAGGCATCAGCTCGTCTGGACCCCCCTCCACAGGGGCTTTATCTGAAACCCCAGGAGAAAGAGTGACCTCGTCCTCTAAATGCCCTCCCTTCCGCACTCCTGGCATTCAGCCCTCATAGAGAGGCTAACACTTGGCCTTCTGTGACCAGCGTCACCAACACCTACCCCCCTCTCTCTCTCGCCCCCTATTCTCATCTCCATTACCGTCCGCTCTCCTCTCATATCTCTCTTCCCTCTCTACCTCTTGTCTCTCTCCGTGGCTCCTATCAGCATGACCTCACCGCGGTCGTCTCCCTCAGGGGCCAGCAGCCCTCCCACCGCCGGCCTCCTCCTTTAAGCACCCCTCAATGGGGCTTTCATGGCCCTCAAAGGCTCCTCTGTCAGCTCGTGTCTGGGGTTCATGCACCTCTCTGGCTGTCCAACCTTCTGCCCCCGGGAATGCTGGAGGTGTGACCGACACGCTTCTAGTCTTGACGGTTAATCACGCGCAGGTCGACGTGCCATAGAGAGCAAAGTTGAGCGGTGAGGTGGATTTGTCTTAGTAAAGGGGAGGGATAGAGTGCTGAGACTTATCCAAAGGAATGTGACCCTCCTTTTCATCGCTGATAACGATTCTCATATCTGAATTCAGAGTATCAGCAGACGGTGAGTGTCAGGCTGATACTACTACTCTGTTTTCTACTTGTGGGGAGTTGCTGGGATCATGATTTTATATGTTTTCATACAAGTTTATAACATCTGTAATTAGGAAACAGTATTAATTTTTAATTTTTAAAATATGGTTAAATAAGGATGAATCGGCTTCTTTGGGGAGATCCCACATAATAATAATAGTTCTATCCAACTAAAAGGGGCACAATTGATAAAATCGTGTTAAAAATAAAATCTTTTGTAAGATTTGAATGTTTCCTTCAAGCCAAACTCAAGTCATCATGTAAAGACAGACATCCCATATGAACATCCACCGCCTTGGAACAAAAAGATTTCTTCATTTGTTCAGTTTTAGGCATAATTAAGTACATTTTTAGTGACGCACCAAAAGCAGCGTGACGATACTTCAGGAAATGTGTGATATTTTTCTGACGTGATAAAAATAGAACCAGTGAGACTGTCAAACTTTACAGAGGATTTTTTAAGTTCACTATTTTACATACAGTTAAACAGGCCTAGTCTCTTTCTCTGAAACAGGTTTCTTTAAGCACTGATCATATCAGAAAAGAAAATAATGCAAGGCTTTATCAGTATTAAGATAAATGACTTTTTCTTCAGCGCTACATTATACATATTCAAGTGCCACTTGTTCATCCGGTATTATCAGTCTAATGCTGGGATTATCTGCAGTGCACTGGACCCCCAGCCTTGTAGTCTGAAGCCCCCCCAAGGCCCCTCGCAGTCAGAGGCCCCTGGGCACTAATCTGTTAATCTATTAGGTATCAGTGCCAGTACCAACTCGGACAGATCCGCCTCTACGTTTCATGATATTTCACTGGTGATTCTTGGAACAAGCAGTGAAACCTTTTGGAGCCGTTTTATATTGAAAAAGAAGATCCACACTTTATTGTGGTAAAAGTGTAACACAATCTCTCCTCTAACAAGAGCTGCATTTTACCGGCTTAGATCTTGTAAATCTTGGGATTCAGCCATGCTGTGATCATACTGTGTCGATTCACATGTTAAACAATGAGGAGTTTGTTGGGATGACCTTTACCGCTGGTCGGAAGCTCAAGGCCTTTGAATACCAAACCATGGAAACGCTCATAAATATGCCAGCACCTGAAATATTGGTGGGCTTCCTGCAGTGGTTATGAATGATAATCAACCAGGACGAAGCGAGCAGTGCAGAAACGTTCCGCAGACCCCCAAAACTCCAGCCAGTTTATCTGTTTTGTTTCTAGCTGAGGGATTCACAGGGTGACCTTCTCTGTTCACTGAGTTGGAGAAGACTGATGAGTATTTCTGCCTGTCTGCTTTTCCTCCCGGGTTTGTTATCTGGCTCGAGTCGGACCAACGCCGAGGGAGATGGGCTTTTTGAGGCTTTCGCTTTGAGCTGCCGAGGCCTCGCGCCTGCAGATCCGCTCCTAATGACAAACGTCTGGACTGTTAAAACTGTTGAGCTCGGCTCAGGCTCGCTTACAGGAAATCTGAGGTCAATCAGACTCCTGTTCTCTCTCGGCAGCGCACATACACACTCAGACACACACACACATACACACACACACGCTCAAATGTATTCAGGTCTGAAGGTACCGAGGAAATGCTTTATCCGCCGCACGCGGCTTCATGGCTTCAATCTGCAACCATTAGGTCCATTAACCTCTTGTCCAAAACTGAGGCAGAGTGAAGAAACTTTCGCTTCTGTCCAGGAACCCTCAGGGGGGCCCCAGGCTGGGGGGGCCCAAGCTGAGGGGGTTCCAGCCTGGGAGGGGCCCAGCCTGGGGGGGGTCCCAAGCTGGCTGTCTGGGCCTAAAGAAGAGGGAGTGGGTGGGCTTTTCCCAGCAGTGAGTCAGAAAAAATCCATAGAAACTTTTTTTCATGTCCAGCGTAGCCACAGAATCTGAGGTCGGCTAAAGTGTCCCTACTGTTCTGAGAGTTTGAATGCTGATCTACAATCAGCGATATTGCGCTCATTAGATTATGAGAGGCTGAGAGAAACTGTCTGAAGCAGTAATCTGAAAAAATCCCATCGTCTTCCTTGTGTCCTGGTTGTGTCCATGCTGTTCTGAATAGTGTAGATATGGTCAGTACTGCATGTTTATTATTGTTTAAAATAATTGTGTATTTGTCCTATTTAGTGTTGAGCCTCCTTAGAGTTCCTGCGTTCCTCGACATTTATTGAGTTTTGTTTAATAAAACAAGTTTTAAATTGGCTTTATCCAAGCCAAACCAGGACACAAGTGATATATATTGGGAAGAATGTGTTGTTTATCATGGAATCTGCACAGGTTCACCTCATTCATTTACATTTACAGCATTTATCAGACGCTTTTATCCAAAGCGACCTCCATTCCTTAACTACAGGGGTCTCCCTGGAGCAACCTGGGGTTAAGGGTCTTGCTCAGGGACCCAGTGGTGGTGCTAAAGGTAGGATTGGAACCCATGACCTCTTGGTCCAGAGGCAAGTATCCTACCACTAGGGACTGGTATTCAGTTGTATAGTAGCTACAAGGCTAATGTAGCTAAGAAGCCCTGGAAGCCTAAACTCAATGAGAGACGTTGTCTTCACTCACTTACCTCAAATGACCCCGAATTGTCAAGTAATCTCGAAAACACCTGCCCATGTGATACTGACACTGTGTGATACTGTTATCAGATTTTTCTTTTTTTTTCTTTTTTTTTTTAAAGATAATGACCTTGGGAGCAGTGTTGGGAAAGTTACTTTAAAATGTAATTAAACTACTGATTACTCCCTTTAAAAGTAATTACAAATGACTAATTACTAATGTGGTTTCTTTATTTAATTAGTTACATTCCTAGTTAGATTACTAGTTACTTCCACACCTTCTAAAGAAACCCTTAAGTCAGATTAAACACACTTTATTATTACGACAACTCACAATAATGTTCTTGCCTTTAACTGAGATGAATTTTAAGTAATGGCTATATTTCAAGCTACTGAACATGTACTTCTCTCTCCAGGCTCAGTTATTATTTCTGTTTTTACAATATAGATGTTAAAGCACTTGATTTCATTGGTAACGCAGCGGCAACGTTGAAATTGTAATGGTAATCTAATTATCAATTTTAAAATGATAAATCATTAACACTAACGCTAAGTTACAGTTGCTAAGTAATGCGTAACTGCCCAACACTGCTTGGGAGTAGTGAATAATTCTCCAAACTATGCCTTTAAAATATAAAACCCTCCTATAATGTGTACGTCTGATGATAAACTCAAACTAATGGAGGAGCCGCGCTATTAAGCTGTGATACACGCCGCACCGCTGTTTCTCTTTACGCAGCACACTGGGCCCAGAAACCCAATAAAACAGCCGCGTTTGATAAACACTACTTTCACAGTCGGCCTGTAATGCAAGACGCAGCCAATTGGCTCCCAGGGAAAGAAGCAGAAATGAATGAGGAGGGCAGTGGAAGGAGAGGTCTATTTTACATTAAGACTGCTCCCCCCTTCGCAGCCGTTTCAAACACACCAGAGCAATTAGAGGCCTCATCTTTCAAGGTCATAATTAGAGGAGGCGGAAGGCTCCTCAGATTGATATGTTTGCTGGCTCCTTCACCACAAACAGGAATCAAACGCCAGACACTGCGGTGCCGTAATACTTAAGGCAGGGCCGGTTCTGCTGTGAAACACGTTTTTTGGTCAGCGTGTGCGTTTCCGGCGCTTCTTTCTGCCTGTTTTGGTTGTAAAACGTGTTAATAAAACGGGAGAGGAATCGCAGTAGTATTGTGTCTATGGGGAAATGGAGGTCATGTTGGAAAAGTGAACTTTGATCCTTTTCATGGGCGTGAAATGGGCTCCCCCGGACTTCAGGTGTCTGCGTTTGCATCTGCGAGTGATAGCTTGGCGTGAAATGCCTGGTTTTTATGGGTGTAGATCACTCTAATGGCCTGTCTGCATGGGAGCGGACTCCGTTCCCATGTGCCGAGTCTGAGCTGAAACCGCACCCACAGCGGAGTCCCTCCATCCATACAGATAGCCACTAAGGGAAAAACACTATTAGAGTGATTAAGGGAGCAGTCGGTCCTATCGCGGCAGCTGCTGTTGTGATATGGATGGAAGCATTATCTCCAATTGCCCACTAATGAGAAGCTTGAGTTACTTTTGTTCTCCGGCCGCATGCGGCACCAGCGCGGGGCTGTTAGCAAGTCGATACCTTCGGCAACGACGTCTTGGCCGCGCCGCCAGAATGGATCATGTGTTACGTATTATCTGTTATCTTGGGATTTGGGGACTCGCCTCCTTTCAGGAGAGGTGAAATGAGCATTGCCTTAAATAGAACACGCATTTCATCCCTCACACAAAGGCAATAAGATCAGCTCAGAGCAAACACTGTCAGGCGCCTGACTGTATAAGATCGGACTCCTCAGTGAATGAGCACTGATATAAGTTCAGGTTAGGGCTGCTCAGTATATCATTTGGCGGAAATATAGCAATGCTGGCCCATATAATACATAGCTGGGTCTGTTTTCTCAGTGGAAATGATCAGATCCTCTACAGAAAACAGTTTTAATCAGTGTTGGGCACGTCCCTTTAAAAAAGTAATTCGTTATAGTTACTAGTTACTTCTCATAAATAGTAACTGAGTTACATCATTATAAAAGTAACTAATTTCCAGGCAAAGTAACTATTGCGTTACTTTAAAAAAATCTAATTTAATACAACTATAAAATAAATATAAAACAATGTACACTAATCTACACTATATGTTGTTGTGGGACAACGTGAGAGACAACTGCCGTTCACCTCAGCGAGGGAAAAGTTTGCAAAAGCTACCTTTGAACCGTCGTTGTGACTCCTGGATGTTGGTGTGTGTGAGACTGACCGTGTGTGTTGGTGTGTGTGCGACTGACCATGTGTGTGTGTGTGTGTGTGTATGTGTGTAGACCAGCACTATTCTGCCTCTGATTGGCAAACAATGGAAATGTACTCAATCTGAGCCAATCATTGCGTTCTCAGTTACACCACATTTACAGACACCAATCATCATCACTGGTTCTGTGTCCCGACACGGTCCGAACACACACCAACACGCCCCCCACCCCCCCGAGAAAGAGAGGTGCTATGGCTGAGAGAGACGCTGCTCGTATGAAAACCGCTTCAGTGTTCTCAGTTATAGTAACGCACATTTTATTGTCAGTAACGGTAACGGCGTTGTAACGGGGAAACAGTCATTCGTTTGATTACTCGTTACTGAAAAAAGTATCGCTGTTAGTAACGCCGTTTATTTATAGGCGCCATTATTCCCATCACTGGTTTTAATGCATTGTTCCTAAAAACAATAGGGTACATTTTTACCATTTTCAGGTTGATTTTTTCCACATTCAGCAAATACATTAGCATAAAAATCAAAAATGCCCTAGTTGACATATCACAGAATTAGAGAAGCCTGCTTTAGAAGTTTGTGTGAAATTGTTCATTATTAAACTACACGCATTAGTTGGATATGAATGGATTAAGGCGAGTCATTTAAGGCCATTTTAATAGGCAGCAATAGAATTGTGATATAATGTTTTATCCATGTCGTGCAGCTGCGGATTAGGCTTTGCATTCATTAACCTAATGAAAACAGACCACTTTGCTAAGGAGCAGCGCTTTTTGTGTGTGTGAAATCTTTTGACGCATCCAACTCTGTGGTGTTTCACCCTCAGGCTTTTCTGTAGTCGGAGAGCAGCGTAAAAATAGCTGACCGCTGGGGCGGCCGGAGGGTCAGCCGAGCCACTCAACAAACACATTCGCACTCGAAGACTGGCGAACTGCAAGCTCAGGAGGCGGTGTGGGCGCAGCGCAGAGAGGAGGCCGTCCGTTAGAACGCTGAGTTTTTAAGAAAAGAGCTGTCGAGGAACAGCGCTGATGCCTGCAGCAGCTGGCCGGCTGAAGGGCCCATGGTGACCGTGTCAGGGCCAGAGGGGCCGAGGCCGACAGGCTGAGACGATCACTCTGGCCTCTAGGGCTGTTTACCTGACCCCATGACCTTCAGCCTGCACGGCTCATGCAGGCCGGAAGAGTTTTGACTTGGGGTTAAAGAAAAGCCCCATTTCTCCCCTCCCACCTGTTCAGAGGAAACCAGTGCATCTTTTATTCATGTGTGAGTGTGTGTATTAGTGTTTGTGTGTGTGTGTGTTTGTGTGTATGTTTGTGTATGTGTTTATGTTTTGTGTGTGTGTGTTTGTGTGTCTGTTTTTGTGTGTGTTTGTGTGGTGTGTGATTGTGTTTGTGTATGTGTGCGTGTGTGTGTGTGTGTGTGTCTGCTCTGGTGTATTGTAAGCAAACCTCATAACTGCTTTTATGTATATATTTGTTTGCAGCATTTCAAAACACCATCTGTCCATTTCAATCGTGTGAAAATGTAAAGACAAACAGACCAATAGAAACTGAGAGAGGAAACCTTTCAAATGACATTCAGATGCTGAGAATGTTTCCCCCCTCTGATATACTGTTAATGTTAAGATTTTCAGTGCTGATATTCAGAGACTATTGTGTTTATTCGAGATTCAGATTGTTTATTGTCATATGTGCAGTAGAACTGACATTTCTCTGTGCAGTGAAGTTCTTTCCTTGCCGTCTGTTTGCCCAGTGATTGTTAAAAATGGAAAATGTCCTTGTTTTGAAAATTTAAAGCGGTTGTAGAGTCACAGTGTTCTCCTCCCAAGGCCTGTCCTTGAAGAGTGATTTAGGGAAATGATGTAATTTTCTGATTTCATGTGTATGTTTCATATATACTCATGAATCATTTCTGATTTGGCTCAAAAGACAAGAACATCTGATTATGGCTTCTAGCGGAGGTTTGATCCTGACCGCGGTGTTCCGGCTGGATTAGTTTCTGTTGTCCTGTACGAGGATTTTTGGTTGTTTTGATTGGTCCACCTCGTCTACAGGCACTTCTTAAACTCCATCCCATTTCTCTCTTCGACCTTTAGACTAGAGCGGTGTCTGAAAAGTGCACTTGTTCACTCGTTCACTACATAGTGTTTGCTATATAGGGGGCTAACTGGTGAGCAAGGGGACGTTTAGTTAATTTCGGACACTGTTGCTTAAATACTGCTGGATCTTGGCAATTTACCTCCGTCACATAAACACACGTCTCGTCTCTAGTTCAGACACAGCCCGCACATGAGGCGGGGTCTGGGGGACACGGGGACAGATCCGTCCAGGGAATACTACCAATTTGTTGTCCCAGTCCAGCCCTGCGTACTACTGTCCTCCGCAGAGAGAGAGAGAGAGAACATGCAGGTGTGAAGCCCCACACCTGCATCTCGCTCCTTATCTAGACTTTTACGGGATAACAGTATTGTGCAGTGTGACCGAAAAGTGCCCTCATTCACTATGTAGGGCACAGTAAAAGAAACCTGCAGTGCATGATAGTATATGTGTATTCATGTAGTGTCTTGATGTCGCGCAGTGATTTTGTAGTGCACTAACTAGTGGCTGAAATTTCGGACAACACTACAAAATGGCCGACTCACTACATAGTGCCGTACATAGTGAACGAGTGCACTTTTCGGACACGGCTCATGTTGATGATACAGGCTAATTTTAATAGTTATGTTTAATTTATGCAATAAAAATACATTCATAAATAATTGCAGCCCTTCGGGTTTGAAATGTTCAAATTGTGATTCCAATATTCAACCAATTTTACAGCCCAAGCTGTTTCCAGTGATCGGATCATGAAAAGACAGGTTTGGACTAGGGGTGTAACGGTACACAGATGTCACGGTTCGGTACGTACCTCGGTTTTGGGGTCATGGTTCGGTACGGTTCACCATACAGCAAAGTTGAGCAACAAAAAGTTCTAAAGAATGAGGCTTGGTTTGATTTCGTTTATTTTATATAAACAGCAGTGTATTAACCAGTAAGCACACACTCTTGCATATATTTTTATGTATGTGTAAGTGTTACGCCAGTAGGTGGCACTATTGCACCACACTCCGACCCAGGTTTCTGATTTACTTGCGCTTTTTGGTCAGTCTGTGATTCCGTATTACTTCAATCAAGTCGTCTCTGTCGTACCGTGTATTCTCCGAAAGACATCATGTACCGAACCGTGACCCATGTACCGTTACAGCCCTAGTGTGGACACACCCAGGGCACGCTGTAGTCTGAGTTATGATGGCGTCTCTATTCTCCACCGTGGCTGTTTCTCCTGAGTGGAATGTGGATGCAGGTTTTGTCCACGCAGTTGTTTGCTGGAATGTGAGAATCTAATCTGAGATCGGAGTGGAATTCTTCAGTCTCATACCTACATTCTAAACCTGCAACAGGATCAGGAGCGGTGCACAGGCTGTCTTCCTACTGTAGCTCTGAGGGTCAAGGCCAGCGCTGCAATCTTTAAATGAGGTGTTTGTGTAGCTCTGAGGTTAACAACAAGCATTCATCATGCAGTCTTGACTTGCTTTTGTTCCTGCAAGGGCGGCTCAAGTAGGTACTGGAAAGGAGGGACAAAGTCAGTCATGCCAGTGGACAACACACACACACACACACACACACACAAACACTCCTTTCTCTCCACATTAACAGAGCTAATCCCTCTAGTGTGTATGTGTGTGCTGCTCTGGAAAGAAAAGAGTCACACAGGTTTGATTAATGGCAGTGAGTTCAGCACAGTCTGCCTGGAGTGCCGACAAGAGAGTGAGCGAGGTGTGTGTGTGTGTGTGTGTGTGTGTGTGTGTGAGAGAGAGTGAGTACAGAGAGGTGGTTCCTTTGGTCCGCCTCCCAAGGTTTTGCAAATCCGAAGATCAATAGCTTACTAGAGCCTCCGTTGCAGGAGCTGATCAGGATTACACCAAACTGTGTGTCCGTGAGTGTGTGTGTGTGTGTGTGTGTGTGTGTGTGTGTATGGCTTGTTCTGGGTCCTGTTGAAACTCACAAAGGAAGACTGATGCAGCACAGTGCTCTATTAAGGAAACACAAGGCAGATTTTTTCCATACGGGGGAGGGGGGGTCTGGTTGTTAAGTCTGATGTACAGCTGCCATTAATGCCATAATTTGACTAGTTTTATGACTACAACAATCATTCCTTGCCCTCTCTATTCATAATCACTCTGTAATGTCAACTGTTTACTGTTACAACAGCTTCATATTCATTTCCACCTTACATTTGTGCACATTCTGCTGCCTGCACTGTAACTTCTGCCCCGTTTAAGCTGGAAAAGAACATTCAAACTTCAGCCTATTGACTAAAAGGAGGCGGTGTGGACAGATTAAAGTTGATTAAATGAGTGCAACAAATCACAAGGTCTATAAAAGTTATCATTTAAAGGAGTCAACAGCCTGTGCCCAGAGCTTAACTCACAATAACAGGCTCAAAACATCATTTGGTCTGTACAAGTTATAAAGTTGACACTCACTTTTGTATGGTTGTGGTTGTGTGTTCTAGAAAGATCCAGGGCTGTTGGCTATTTTTACTTCTTCGTTTTGAGATCTGAGGCCTGGATATTTGTTTCATCGAAGGTTTATAAGCCCAATGATGGCCCTGAGTGCGGCTGTCAGCTCCCCCTGTAAAGAGCCTGGGCACGCGATCAGTGGCTTCTTTTGGTTTTGCTGAATTGAATGGATAGGCAGCTCTTCTCTCGTGCACTCTGAGGTTGGTAGATAGATGTCAGATCAGTTACAGAGCCTCATCCTCTCTTTTTTTTTAAAAATGTTGCTACCTGCTGCCAAAGCATGTCACTAACAGTGCACTGCAGCAAGGCACCTTTTTTCTGGACGGACATCTATAACGCAGGACCAAAATCTTGGACGGCTAGACAATGGATTGCTGCCATTTCTAGCTGTTATGCTAACTTTGGCAAGCGCGCTAATTAACACTAGAACGCCCGGCCTTATTTAACCATCCTTTAGCCAAGATGCTGCTAACTGGCTACTCTTTTGGCTATCATTAGCATCAATTCATGTGTAAATGTGGTCATTACCTGAGCAATCAAATAAGCAAAACTCAGAAAGACTGCCTTGTTATATTTTCCTATCCGCGATGTGTCCACTGAAATCAATCAGCTGAAATGATACTGCTTGACATTGACAGTGTTTTCTTAGTGAATGGCTGCTAATGAACAGTTACCACTACTGGCACTGAGTTTCAAGCCGCATGGACAAATACAATCTATTCTCCTCCAGATGATGCAGGTGTGTTTCTATTGGGATCTGTGTGCCTCAAGACATTTGCATGATCCAGCAAATGCAAAACATTTTGGTTAAACACAATCCGGACGTGCCTTTTAGCGCATCGAGCACTCAGTAGGGTTTTTTTTTCCCGACATTGCAATCATAATTGCAGTGTATAGCAATGGATTTGCAACAGTTTGTTCATATTCTGCGAGCCTCTGCTCGCATAGGCTCTCCCCTCAGCTGTATCAGGTCAGCCTGAATCCACCTCGCTTCTCCTCCCCGCGGTCAGTTATTGTGCCAGACCCGCAGTTCACACATCCCCTGGCCTCAATTAGCGCAGGAGTTTCAACTATTGAACCACGCTTACATTCTGGAGAGCAGCTAATGCATTAGTAATTTGCCGAGACCCTTTTTAGAATTCCGTTCTTTTTTTTTTTACCCCTCAACTTTCCGTGAGTTCGACTTCTTTGCGGCGGCGGACTCCCAGTTGGCGCTGGGTGTTTGTGGCGGGGATTTGTTCGAGGCTGTAATTAAAACGGTGCGGTGAACGTCACTCTCCCAGGGAGAAGTAGCCAGGTAGAGCCGTGGCGGAAGGACGACCATCTGTCTAGCCATGCAGAATGCGCTGTCTTAATTGGCCTTTGGCCTCGGCGAGGGCTTTTTTTGCGCTCAGAATGAGATTACATCTCTTCATTTGCATGCCTTTTGTTTCGTGGGTGGATTCGGCGCTCCAGTTGGCAGGTGGCTCTCCTTTAAAAAAGAAAAACAAACACTCTCTCCGGGCTTCCGCTTCACATACTTAACTGCTAAATGTGCCTGAAAATGCGCAGGTGAAAAAAAGAAAGTTCACTTCACTCCACCGGGAGAGGCAGCCGCTGCTTGCTTGTTGAATGACTGTTTAACCCAGTCGGAGTACAAAACACTGCCACTTCTGAATTTACTGACCACATGCCCACTTTCCTCAAGTTTGTGCGAAAGCCTCTGATTGGTTGGATTAGATCGACCCCAGAGTGTGGATTTAGTAAACGTTGTCCAGGTTTAGATGGAACAACCCGACTCACAGTGTGGTCACACACGTTTGGGCCCAGGTTTACAGGCACTAACTCATGCTTATTTGGTGCCAGCACTTTACTGCAGGTTCCATTCCATTATCTGAACCGCTCATCCTTAACCGGGGTCACTCAAGTGCGCTGCTGGAGACAATCGGACAGGGAGAACATGCAAACTCCACACAGAGAGGATTCCTGGCCAGGCATCAGAATCAGTATCAATATGTTTATTATCATTGTAACAGGTACAACGCAGTTAGGTACAGACATCACAGAATTATAAAAAGGAATACAGAATACAATAAAATAGATTAAATAAATAGAAATAGGATCAAACCCAGCACCTCTACATGTTCATGGATTTCAAGTAATGAGATCAGTGGTTGGTGTAGCATTGTGGGTAATAGGGCTGCACAATATATCGCAAATTTGCAGTCATCGCGATATCAACATGCGCAGTATACATATCGCAAAAAAATATCCATATCGCGAAAATCGTTGGCCAGTTTCTTCATCTTATGTGCTGCTGTTATAGATTGTTCCTTTTGCTATTTTTTTCTGGCTGAGAACTTACTATAATTTCAATTACGTTTACATTTATGTTTTCAGATTTTTTTCAACAATGTTCAATGGGAGGAATTAAATGCTCCGTTTAAGTAAATTCTTTAAAATAAAAACATGTCTGAATGGAAATATTGCATTTCATTTTTTTCTCCATAGACTAGTCAGAGTCTGGAGTCTTTATTACCAGCAAATCCAAAGCAGAAAAACATTAAGTGTTTACTCACTTATCGCATGTGATATCGCCATCGCAACACTCAACAATATTATCGCATGTTTTCCTAATATCGTGCAGCCCTAGTGGGTAACACTCTTACCCTCAAGATTCAATGTTTATTTCTCACATTCACAGTTATACACTGATAACGTCCGGTTAAATGTAACCCTGCATTACTCGAGGCCATGCAGGGTTAATAGCTAGAGAATAGAATAATTTGACTAATGTCACTACGTGGCCAACAGACTGTCATCACTCATCATTACAGTTTACTGATGGTCATTTGTCAAACTTTGTTGTTCCCAAAATGCTTTTAATCCACGAAAACGTAAAAAAAAATTTAAAATCTTGAGTGTCAAGCTCATAATATTTCAATCTGAATTAATGAACTGCAGAACTAATATAACTGGCACTTCCCGACTCTAGTGTAGTGAGTGTGTGTGTGTGTGTGTGTGTGTCTTCCAGCTTGCGCTCCTGTGTGTGTGTGTGTGCATGGTTGAGTTGTGATCTAATCCCTATCGTGCTGCTGTTCTCTGACTCTGAGTGACGGCGAAAGCCCCGGTGACAGACTCTTGACGTGCTAATGGTGCATATCTCACTGCAAGAGCAGTAAGAGAACACACACACACACACACACTCGGTTGCAGGCTTGTGTGTGACAGATCACATTGTTCGGTCTCACGCACGGCTGGGGGCTTTGTTTCTAATTGGCCCCCAGGCGCTAATGGGCACAGTGAACAGCCCCTTCATACACACACACAAGGTCTTCTCCTCCTCCCACACACACTTCTGTCCGGAGAGCAGATGGAGGTGTCTCAGACACTGGTATGTGAGGTGAGGGTGAGGAGTGTGTACGTGAGTCAGCATGTTGCATCTGTTTTATTAGTTAAAATCAGATTTCACTGATCTACTCTGTGTTCTCAGGGTGAATCCTGGACGATTGGTTCATACTTTGCTTGTTAAAGTATGATCCAATCAGCCGCCACACAGGAAAAAACACACAGCCGATGTGACACGAGTGTATTTTTTTCAGCCTAGATTTGTCGCAGAATCGGATAAAACTGAAATCTGAAATCTCACATTTTCTGCTGGTAAAGGCCAGATGCCTCCGCCCATCGATCAAATGCCATCAAACCCGTTTATTTGAACTACCCGAGGATGAGCTCAGGGCTAGGGTTAAGTTTAAGGCTGGGCTGTGAAAATTCTTACTATGTATTAGAGGTTACAGAGGATTCTTGATATTGTTCAGTCTCTACACTCATCTTTCATTTACAGAAAAGTCCTTTAATCAGTGAGGAAGGAATCTTGGCGGTTCCTCTGTGAAGGTGCTAAAAAAAAGACCCCTATTTGGTGTTTTTACTGAAGCCGTTTTAAAACTGTAAATCCATATATAAACAAGTGTATGTGTGTGTGTGTGTGTGTGTGTCTCTATAGTAGGTGTGTATTGTGCAGGCGGCTGCTGCTGTTTTTACCCCCGTGTATGAAAAGGGATAAGAGAGAAAAAATACAGCCACTGCTGAGACCTTGAAACTGCGCTAAAACAAACATGAGCATCAGAGAGAGAGAGGAATTCAACACATTTTCTTTCTCTCACTCTCTCTCTCTCTCTCTCTCTCTCTGTGTCTGTCTGTCTGTCTCTCTCTCTCTCTCTGTCACTCTCTCTCCCTCTCTCTCTCTCTCTCTCTCTCTGTATCTCTCTCTCTCTCTCTCTCTCTCTCTCTCTCTCTCTCTC
>JBBPDC010000035.1:8260548-8272093 GCA_037974485.1 Hemigrammopetersius urotaenia
AGCGGTCTTGGGAATCGAACCCGGACTTTCTGGTCGCAGGGCGAATGCCCTAACCACTAGGCTACCAGCTGCCCCTGAAATTACTAACAATGAAGCTACCTTGACTTCCAAGCAAGCCTCACATTAAGCCTAGCCTAAACTACTAAACATGCTGATTCAATGTTTACTCAATTCTCCATCATCAAGGCTTGAGCTTTAAATAAAGGAATCAACACATACAAAATCACTCCAGACGTCTCGATGTTAATACTGGCTTTTATAAAACATTTTCACAAGAACAGAGCACAAGTTACCATCATTACTGAACAAAGAAAATAATCTCAGGATTTTTTTTTAAACAAAGTATAAATTAATTGCACACATTACATGATCCACAAGGCATTTTATTCCACTAAAAATGAACAAAATCTCATTTTTTAAAAAAAAGAAGAAGAGGGAGAAAAAAAAGAAATCATCTCATCCTCTTCAAACCCATCAAAGGCCACTTTTCTTCCGGTTGGGTCCGACAGAGGCGTCCTCTCTGCTGGAAAGCTGGGAGTTGAAGCAGGGAGTTGAAGAATGACCAGTGCAAAACAAAGCTTCAAGTGGGAGTGTACGAACCGAACGTAATCTGACGAGGGATTGGAAACGGGAGGAGAGATCAAAGCTCTCGTCTGGAATTAACGCTCGCAGAGCCTCCAACTAACGGTTCGAGCCGTCAGACGGAGAGGAGGGTCGCTCTGCGGTCGCTGCTCTGACTGCGGGACGGCTGGGACTTAATCAGCTTCTTTAATCATCCAATATGTGCCTTTCAGTCTGGACCTGAATGTAGACGTTATCTGATCCGCTACAACCTTCACAATGAACAGAACATAAAAGCTCCTCATTATGGTCTCGGGCTTTGCTGCGTGAAATTCTTCGCAAGACACAGGAAGCAAAAGCCACTCGTTTATTCAAGCACCTTCCTCTGGATGACTAATGGAGCTCGGCCAGAGCGAATACATTCCCAGACCTTTCATTTGGCAACTGAAGAGAAAAGGCAGGACTGAGCTGAACCTCTGCAGTGTGTGTGCAGACCTGAAGGTCTCCTGAAACCAAAGCTCTAATAAGGAATTACTGCACAGCAAACTCCAGCCTGATCTGCAGTGTGTAATAGAAGGCGACAAACTCTTTCTTCGGTCGACTCCATGTGAAAGAAGTCGACGGTTTGGCAGTTGCTACACACAATACAGCGAGTTTGGTTTAGTCGACCACACACTATGTGTAGTAGGTTGAGAAAAGCTGGAAAATTCCTTTAAGATGCAAATATGTTTATCTCACATCACTTTTTGAAAATGGTCAGGTTGACACTTTAGCAGCTCATAAATGCACAGAGTGACCATCCATTCATTCATTTTCTGTAACCGTTGAATCCTCACCGGGGTCTCGGGTACCCAGTGTCTCGGGGTCTGCGGGGGCGAGGCAGGGACGCGCCCGCTGCAGCAGGATTCTGCTTTTAAATCAAAGAGAACAGAAGAGAGAGGGCAGCAAGGAGAGCAGCGTGGAAAGCAAATGCGAGTCCTAGAATTTAAGGTCATTTAGAATTGGGGCCTGTTTTGGAAACAGCTGATGTTTGCTCTGACAGGAGAAAGCAGAGAGACCCCACCGACTCAATAAAAAAAAAAAGACTTCTTCAGGCACAAAACACCATAAACGGTGAAGCTGCTGCCTGTTAAATTTTTGGGGGGATTTTAGGGCAATTTAAGGGATTAACTGAGGGTTTCTGAGAAATATCTGACGACAGCATATTGCCATTTGTGCTTGTGAATTAGATCGTATGTGTATGTGTGATCAAACGTAACCCAAAGTGAACGGATCCCAGTGAAGGGGGGCTTCTTTACCTGGGCCTTCTCTATCTAAAAGAGGAGGCTGGCTGAAGGGGAATTCTGCTCTCCTTGCATGCTGTGAAACAAGAGGTCACTGCAAAAGAATGCGCTCTACTCTTCTAGCTGGTAGAGCTTGTCTTTTTCACAGAAGGGCAGGAAAGAGCAGTGATGAACGCAAAGCTAACACAGTGGGGTTAAGACTTCTCTTGACTGCCATGTAATAAAAGATCAGAACCAAACAGTAACACTAAAAAAGTGTTTGAGTGTACGTGTGTGTGTGTGTGGGGGGGGGGGGGCTAAGGCTTGCAGCAGCAACAGCAGAGGTGCAGAGGTGGCAGGAGAGGCAAGAGCAGCCTGCAACACACTGACAACACCAACAGTCGGGGTGGGGTTCAATTCCATTACTGTTTCAATTCAGCCAATTTGAGTCCCACAGCAGGGTCATCTGTTCCAATCAGAGTCCAGCGCTGGTCTGTGATTTCCCTGCTCAAACACACCTGAATCAATTCATCAATTAAATAACAGCTTTAGTCTGTCACAGCCACTGGCCCTCCAGAGCAGAACTGATTATTCCTGCTGGAAAGCAGTGGTCTCCAGCCCTGGTCTGCAGTGTTCCCATCATCATAACTGTTGAATTCAGATTAATCAGAAAAACGTCTGACCAGAGCGTGACCCAGGTGGAACCTTCCAGTCACTTTTCGGTCATCTTCATGATGTTCGTGATGACAGTCACCTGAAGAACATCGCTCATTTTGGCAGGCGAGGCAAAACACGCTACACATTAAGAATACAAAGCAGCGGTGGCTGTGGTGACATCACTTTTTGCCACTTGGAATGACTTCTTTTCTACTTTTTAACATAGATTTCCTCACCATTATTTAAACAAAAAAGCTTCTAGGAGACTGTTTCTCTGTTGCAAGGATTAACTATCAAAAGTTATTTAAGATTTAGAGACTTTATAAATTATCAGAGAGCTAAATAAAGTCCCAGTTTGGTCTTTCATGATAGAGCAGAAAAACAAGCGTGTCAGGCCCCCATCCTGAAGGGCTGCAGGGTCATTATATTAACCCTTCAGCTAATTAACAAAGACGTCACACTAATGCTAATCTCTGTGGCCCACCAGGCTGGGAGTTTAACACCTCTGACAGGGTATGGGGCTGGAAATCACTGCTGTGGAGATCTTTTGAGTTGTCTGAATTGAAAGCGTACGGACTGGGACCCCGTGGACAGCAGCAGCACCTGCAGTTGCGGTAAGCCACGACGCGGCACATCACTGTAAACAAAAGGCTTTTTGTTTGTTTTGTTTTTTTCTTCACAGATTTCATGTTTGGAAACATTAACGCTCCTCCTCGGGCCTGCGTCCAGTCTCGCGCCCTTCAAGCCCCCGAGCACGTTCTGACCCGGGACAGGAGTGGCCCTGTGAGGTGCCCGTCTGAGGCCCGCATTCTCAGGACAGAGTCCGACAGTCCGACAGAGAGAGGGCGGGCGCTCAGCTACAGGTTCAGTCTCGGGGCCACCAGGGCGAACTCCCTCAAAATGTTCCTCGCCACGTCCACCTTGTTCTGGGCGATCATCAGTGCCCGCTTCACGTCGTCGAAGGAGTAGCCCTCGCCCATGAGCTTGGCGATCTTCGCGTCCACGTTCTCGTGAGAGGACTCGGGCGGCCGTCTGTGTTGGACTTCTGGAGGGGTCTTCCTGGGGAAGGGCTTGGGCGGCCGCGCGGGTGCCTGCAGGCAGTCCCCGGCCACTGAACAGAGGGCAAAGAAAATTGGGTTCCATTAAACAAATCATAAAGAAGGAACGAGGCCAATCAGCCAATTCTAAGAGCATTACTGTCGCATGATCAATAATTCATAAAGCCTCCACTCATCTCCAACTGATGGCATAACTAATATGCAAGCACAATACGGGACTCCGGTATCTCATATATCACAGCATTACAGTGTCACTGGTAAATAGGTAAGATGTTGCCGTACCTGATGTAGGAGGCAGCTGGTCATACTCTTGTGAGATTCTGACGGCTGATTTCATGTTGTCCCCTGTCTGTCTCCGAACAGGGGGCAGGGGGGCTGAGCTACTCAGGACGTCCAGGAACAGATCTGCACAGCAACCAGACACAGAAAATGAGTGACACTCCCAAATCCCTGCATAACACACAGTAATTAAGGATTCATGTCTGTTGTACTCCAGTTTGAGGATCAAAAGACACTGAAGATACCAATGGCTTGTGAGTGCCTGTGAAACTTCACAAGCAAAAATAAATGAATTTCAGTGGATTTTGCCACAATGAGTGAAGCTGCACTGTAAAGTCTTGGGGCCTGACTGCTCTGGCTGTCTTGACCTCTAAAGAGCTGAAACTGGCTTCAAGAAAACGTGTGAAAGACAGACTGATATGAGACCAGTCTTGAGAGGATTATAATTATCTTCAATTACTCTTTAGAGGAGTCTGACAACTTTCTAACCTTGGTTAATACAGGTTGTCCCACAGATATAATCTGCTCTTTTTGCTAGGAAGTACTGTGTGCAGCACTATGCTGTGGTTACAATAAAAGAATCTATTATTATCATTATTATTATATTTGAGTTTTTACTGTATGTAGAACGCATTTGTGGGAAAAGCATGAAAAGCTCAACTGAGAGGAAAACAGATGGAGCCGACTGACCTGGGCCGAGGAGGAAGTGGTCGTGTCCGGATGAAGGCCGAGCCGCTCTGGAGCAGGACGGAGAGGAGGATGAAGAGACGTTTGGAAAGCTGTGTCTAACAGGAGGAGGGGGTGGGGGCTGTGAGGGAGGGGGTGTGTTGAACAGATCCTCAACTGAGGGGACTGGGAAAGAAGAACAAAGGAGAAGAATCTGAGCATCAAAGTCAAGAAGTGCACTTCTCCTCTCTCACCACAAGATGGTGCTGCTACACCAACCCTCAAACACCATTTGAATATATTACAATGATAAAAGAAGATGTGGGGTAATGTTCATACATTAGAACTCAGGAAAACAATTAAAGACTGTTTACAATGAACGGAAGTTTCATAACAAATCTTCGGAAGAAGGAATGATCAACAGATTTCCGCAGGAATCGCGTGAGCAGGTACGTGATTTATTAATGGAGTCACTGCACTCAAAGCTCAATCAGTAATCAGCATGTGGAACCCGGCATCAAAATTTAATGAGGAATGGAGATGGCTGGATGAACAGTAATTTGCTTTTGATCACTAAATTACCTAACAAAATATTAATGAAGGCACACCTAGTCAAACAAAGGCAGACGCGCACACACACCGACACGCAGTGCTGAATGCAATCATCGAGATTAAGCTACTTTTCTGAGAAATGTCATGCATGTATTATGTATGCATTAATATTCTGAAGGTATTTATTAAAAATAAAAACAATTAAATGACTTTAATACTATCTGACTTTCGAGACAAACACACAATCACCAAAAACAGACAGCAATTACACTAAAAAATACATGGCAGTCAATCAGTAACTGCTTCTAAGACAGGACTGGTGTCAGTGGCTACCTTGTGGGGGCAGTAGAATGTCATAGTCCGACGGTGTCCTGTTATTGTGGGGAGGACACTGTGCGGCGTGCACCACGCCCGAAAGCAACAAGCCAGGGTCGAACCCACCTGAGGAATAAAACAGTGTTACACCAAAGTAAACACCCGGACAGACCTAGGTGTGGCACTATACATCCTCCTTCAGAGAAAACAGCAAACCATACACACTCAAACAGCAGAAGGTCACTTTATTAAGCACAGCCACCAGCCCCACACACTGACAGCCATGCAGGAGATGAATGAGACCGATAACTACTGGTTGAAACACTGCAGAAATGCTGGAAAACTTACTTTGCTCAAAAGCTTTCGCCTTCTTCCCTTCTGATGAGAAATCTGACGAGCCGTTCTCTAAACTCCTTCGGGGGAAAAAAAATATGTTATTCTCATCATCCATAAACTGTAATGGTTCTTTAGTGCCATACTGTACAGAGCAGTGCAATATGCAAATGAGCCCTTTAACCAATCTCAGTGTTATTATTACTTTTTTCACTCTCATGCATTTTTTACTAATAAGCTTATAAAAGACAAAGAGGAAGCAAAAAGGTGAGAAAAGGTCTCCGTAATAATAACAACAGTCAAAATAAAAAAATAAAATAATTAATTAATGATTAATTATTGATAATACTAATACTAAGGGGTGTAACGGGTCATCCTTTTCATGGGTCAGTTCAGTTCTTTCACTCGTCTTGTTTCACCGTTCAGCTTAAAAACAATTAAACCAACTTTTTTTTCTTTTAATTATAAAAGTGATGTAAAAATCTGTTCTTTTAAACTGCACTAACAGTGTTGATTGCATTACTGCACTTTACTCAGTTCCATTCTGCAACAGCATCTTTTACTCCCTCTGGTGCTTCATAAATCTCTTGTGTTTAGTGAACTAGGTTTTTAATCTCCTATGTGTCAATCATTCAGTGTGCTGTTACTGTAACATTCCTGCTTCCTCCACAAAGTTCTGCCTGCCTCACGTGTACTGAAACGCTGTTTACTAGGAAGTTCATACTGGGACATTTTGGAATAGACACTAGGTTATTATTATCATATTATTATAATAGTATATTAGAAAGTTACTAATTTTTATATAGTGCCTATCATAATCACTAGGTGACTTCACAATGCAGTTGTCATCTTTAAAAAAACAGAGGTTTTCAGTAAAGTGTCCAGATATTCCTGTGGTTTTAAACAATGAAAATATTGATATTTATGTATAATTTGCATCCATTTTACCATTCAAAATATCACACCCAGAGCATGCAGTGCCAGTATACTTGAGGTCATACATTGATTCCTGTCTGAGAGAGGAAGTGTCAGCAGGTTGGTACCTATTAGGAATGCGGACAGAGATGCAGACAGGAGGCTGTGTGATGCAGACAGGGTGCGATGATGGGATCTGGTACTCATCCTCCACCCTCATCTCCGTCACCGGCCGTGGTCGCTCCAAACACGGGCTGCTGAATGGGTTAGTAAACCTTCAGAAAGAACATAAAACACAAAAAAGTCAGCACTGTTACAATCAGTCACCCTTAGCAAACACTTTTTATAACAGACATTGTCCTAAATGTGATTTACAGAAATGCAAACTGTTAAAGGCTTGTGCTTGGAGAATAAGAGCTGGTGCAAGAATCCTTTTTAGTTTTATTTACCAAAAAAATCCATGAAAAAGTTGCTAATTGGCATCATCGATGCTAGGAAGACAAAGCGCTGTAGGTTTGATTTAAAAAAAATGTGTCACCCATCGATGAAAAGTAAACCTTTAATTATCTCTGCCTCACGTTTACAACTTCAAAGTGAGTCTCCAGACTTTGAGAGAAGAGGAGTTTGCTGAAAAATAAAAACGACATCCTATGGCTCATTAGCAGAACTATGAAGCTTAAAACCACCAGAAGTGCACGACTCCCTGAACCCCCACCACAACAGAACACGGGCTCATGTACACACAAATCATCTCTTTCCTGTGGAAAGTGACGCACACGCACCCGCCCGTCTATATAATAGAGAAGAAAACATGATTACACAAGATCAACATGATGAACTATTCTTTTACTTACATTTTCAGTTCTATACTTAACTGTGCTAGTACACTGCAAAAACTCCTGATCTAACTAAGACTGCAATCTTATTTCTAGCCTAAAAGTATTTTTGATCTTGTTTTGAGAATAATATACTATAAAAGAGCAGATATTTTGCTCTTATATAGTATATAAAGATTGTTTTAAGATATTTTTTAAAGAAATCTTTAGACTAGAAACAAGTGAAGTCATCTGCCAGTGCAGTAAGATATTTACACTTGGTAAGATTTCTTGAAATATGGAAAAAATACCTTAAACAATCTTAATAACCTTACGAAGTCTGCTCTTATATAGTATATTCTTCTCAAAACAAGATCAAGAAGACTTTTAGGCTAGAAATTAGGGCTGGGCAATAAAACGATAACGATATGTATCGCGATAGACACGTGATCAATATTAAAAAAAAATGTGTTCAATAAAACGTTCGATATTTTTTATTCTTTGTCGGAAGAAAACGGAGGTTGTGAAGCTAGTTTGGATCCATGCCGGAAACGCATCTGTCATAAATGGTCGTAGCACAGCAAAACAACTCCTTTTATGGAAGTTTTTTTTTTTTTGTGAATCACAAAGCTTATTAAAAAAAAATGGATAAATAAAACAAATATTGCCTGGTGTGTGCTGAGAAAACTACATAAGATTATATTTCACATTGCTGAAGTTTATATTTTTGTTTAAACATAGTAATGCTAAACATCAAAATATGCTTGGAGTTTCTTAATAACTGAGGGGATTATGATCAGAGGAAGGTTACGTTTAAAATCAAAATGTTTGAATGTAATATATTTTTCTCCTGGTCCTTATTTTAAATAGGTCATAAAAAATATCAATACATATCGATCGATATGAAACACTGATATCGTGATACAGTTTTCAGCCATATCGCCCAGCCCTACTAGAAATAAGATTGCAAGTCTTAGTTAGATCAGGAGTTTTTGCAGTGTAGTATGTTGAAACTACCTAAAGGCAAAACATATTACAAGTAAACAATCTGGCCCATGATTATAAGCATCTCAGCATCTCAGCGGTGGAGGTAGCTCAGTGGGTAGGATACCTGCCTCCGGACCAAGAGGTCATGGGTTCGAATCCTACCTTCAGCACCACCACTGGGTCCCTGAGCAAGACCCTTAACCCTAAGTTGCTCCAGGGAGACTGTCCCCTGTAGTTAAGGGAATGGAAGTCGCTTTGGATAAAAGCGTCTGCTAAATGCCGTAAATGTAAATCTAAAACAGACGAGGGGTTGCTTTTAATTTCATGTGGCCTCCTAGAAACAATCAACATACACTAAAGCAGCCACAACATCCACTTGCCTAATTGTGTGAGTCACCCTCATTCTGCCAACAGCTCTGACTAGTTTGGAGGTCTGGACTCCACATTACCTCTGATAATGTGCTGTGGCACCAAGGCATTAGCAGCAGATCCTTTAAGCACTGTAGGTTGCAAGGCCATGGATCAATTAGTCTATCCAGGACATCCCAAAGCTGCTCAATCAGACTGAGATCTGGCTGAATCAACACCTTGAACTCTCCGTCATGTTCCTCAAACCACTCCTTTTTTTAAAAATCTTTATCAGACGCTTTTATCCAAAGCGACTTCCATTCCCTAACTACAGGGGGCAGTCTCCCTGGAGCAACTTGGAGTTAAGGGTTAAGGCTCGGAACCCAGTGGTGGTGCTGAAAGTAGGATTCGAACCATGACTTCTTGGTCCAGAGGCGCTGAGCCACCTCCACCTCCTGAGGGGATGTACTTGGGCTGCAACAGTGTTTAAGGAGGTGATGTGCAGTCTCATGAACACCAGGACCCCAGGGTTTCCCGGCAGATCATGCCCAGAGTATCACCCTGCCTTCGCTTTTTCTTGTAGTGCATCCTGGTGCCATCTCTGGCCATCCACTCTTGAAGAGCACCAATGAGCCTTAAGTGTCTGTTGCCAATTGTTTTTTTTTTAGGTGCTAACCACTGCACACTAGAAACACCCCTCAAGACCGGCTGTTTTAGAGATGCTCTTGACAGGTGTCATTGTGTCTAGAAAATCTGTGTCATTCATTTTTTAAACCATGCGCTGTTACAGTGGGCTCCAGATGGCGAATAAAATGATCGCCAATGAGATTTGATTATTTATTTTGCAACTAGTTTTATCATTTCAGTTGCCAAACCAAAAGAAAAAAGTACAAGAAAAGTGTCATAATTATGTGCAGATACGCTGAACCTGAGTCAGCTGTTCCTACTACACTATCACGTGATTAAAGTGAGGCTCAATTGAATGCTAGCGATGGGAATTTCGGATCATTTGGATCAGATCACCAGAAAGATCCGGCTCTTTTGGCTCCCAAACTGCTCTTCATTTGACCAAATCTACCAAAATACCAACAACCGACTTTCTGTGACCAAAATCTCTATCAAGACCAGTGTTGACAGATTGGAGTTAAAATGATTCGCATGACCTGGCAACCTGTTGCAGAGTGCATTCTAAACTATAAGAACAATAAATATTAACTACACGAGAAACACTGTGCTTTACTTTGGCAACAATTTAGTCCGTGTCGTGATTTCTAGCTTCATTTCAACAGTATTTTCAAGAGGTAAGACTGGAGAACAAACGTGCCATGACAATATTTTTCACATTTGACAGAGATTATGGCTCCTAAAAAATTTTGACTCCCCAATGTTATGGTTTTTATTTTGTCTGGAGCCCCGTTAAACTGTACATCACTGTTTATCATCTCTTCAGAACATGGTAAACAGTAAATAAACAGTATGTACATGTTTACATCATTTAGTTACTTAAATTAAGGAGTTTTGCATTGAATAAAAACTGATGCAACACTTGGGGCTGGTATTAGAGGAGAAAGTCTGGTGCCGTGAAAACCTGAGAGCGAGTTCTCTGAGTGATGGGAAGGTCTTAGTAACGCATTAACTGATGGGCTCTAGATCAACACCTGGAGGTTCTGGCTCATGAAGACTTCTTCTTAATCACACTGGCATGACTGTGGTCTCTCACAGAGGAAAAACATTTACTCTGGCTACTTCGGCTGGAGGCGCTCAGATTAGCCAGTGCTATCACATAAACACTTGGATAGAATATATATATATATTCTAGCCAGGAGTTTATATATGTAGAGGCATACAATCATATTCAATTAAGAATTGAATATGATAGTATTCCACTAACACTTGTGTATTCAGTTTAGTTGTGAAGTTCTGAAGTGTGTTTCAACCCAGACCACTTCTAGAACAAAGCATGATACAGGCAGCCAATCAGAACAGAGGCCATCTACACATATTAGTCTTAAAGGCACAGTAACCAAAATAAACTGAGTGGCTGGCAAATGCATTTTCACGGCATAAACAACCACATAAAACGTCACAATAAGAATCAGCGGTGAAATAACTTTAAAAGCTGAAATAACTTTAAAAGTTTTGCTTATGAATCTTTTCGTAATAAATTAAATTCAGCTGTGACAAGAGATTTACACCTCTAGTGGTGGGAACTGCAACACAAGAGTCAATAAAACCTCTTACAATCAGTTCTAGTTGCAAAGGTCACCGTGCCCTGGCTCAGACTCAAAATGTCACGCACATGACCCGTCCATACTTTCCCAGCCAGCAGAGGGCGAAGCAAGCACCCATGACCAGATCATTCCAGACCTCCTCCACACTCAGGCAGCTATGAATCAGAAAGCAAACGGAGCGGGTTCTTCATACATTACTAAGTAAAGCCAAGGCATTTATGGAGTTACATTTTCCACATCTTCAACATCACACGGCCAGAATAAAATTAATACAACTACAGACAAGTGCGAGTGAGAACAAGAGTGTGTAAGAGTACACACACACACACGTTCCCCTGCTCATGTTTTTTCTGCTAAGGTGGAAAATTACATCAACAGTTCTGAGTGTGTGGTGTGTGTGAAAGAGAACGAACTGTCCATTACAAAGAATCTAGTGTACCCTGAGCCAGCAGATCAGTGTGCACAGCTGCACTTTAGCCTCCAGCTACTGAACAGCCACACACACACACACACACACACACACACACACACACACACACACACACACACACACACACACACACACA
>JBBPDC010000035.1:8318245-8331608 GCA_037974485.1 Hemigrammopetersius urotaenia
GAGAGAGAGAGAGAGAGAGAGGGAGAGAGAGAGAGAGAGAGAGAGAGAGAGAGAGAGAGAGAGAGAGAGGGGGAGAGAGAGACAGAGAGAGAGAAACAGAGAGCGCACAGAGAAAAATAACCGATGAGGTGAATTTCCTCAATAAAGATGTACATCATTTCCATGTGAATAAAATATAGTACAGCACCACGATTCTGTCTCTCAGTTTACTCACTTATGGCAACAGCTGTGACGATATCGTTTATGCATGCAGAAATCATGTGCAAATTTGCACCGAGCAAATCCATTTCCTTTCAGGGCAAGAGAGAAATCAGAGGGAGGAAGAGAAACGTACGGGTGGACCGAATGGAGTAGGGGATGGAAGAGAGAGAGAGGAAAACAGAACGCAGAATGAAGTAAGACGGATTACTCCACAGTGCCTCCGTGTATTTAAACCTGCCTAGAAAGGCAGGCGTCGAAACCTGTTGCTCGGATTCGTCTCGAAGCCCCTCGGCCGCGAGGATTTCTGCTGTGTGTTCCACTACAGCACATCTAGCGGCAGCCATTAGGTTCAGAAATTTGAACCGGCTGTGCCAGCCATGAGCTCGGGCCCGGCATTAACAACCCTTGAGCTGCAGTTCCTGAGAAAGCCCAGGGGAACCCACCATTGTATCTGGTGTGCACTGCTCTGTCTAGCTAGCACTGCAGCTAATCAATAACCGCCAGAGCCAGATTCAAACATTCACTGGGAATACAGGCCACATCATCAGACGCAACCCAGCCCAGAGCCCGGCAACTGCACATACACACACATACACATACACACACACACACACATACACACACACACACATACACACACACACATACACATATACACATATACACATATACACATATACACATATACACATATACACACACACACACACACACACACACCAACACACACACACACATATACACACATATACACACATATACACACATATACAAACACATATACACACACACACACATACACACACATACACAAACACACACACACACCAACACACACACACACCAACACACACACACATATACACATATACACACATACACACATACACACGCACACAAACACATACAAACACACACATACACACACATACACACACATACACATACACGCACACACACACACACACATACACACACAAACACAAACATATACACATACACACACATACACACACATACATACACACACATACATACACACACATACATACACACACATACATACACACACATACATACACACACACACACACACATACTACTTTTCACAGGGGTTACGTTCCAAGAGCACCCGCATGTATTGAAAAACAGCCTTGTTGTGTTTTGGTTAAAAATAAATGCCTAAAATGGCTATTTTTATAGTGTAAACCACACACACACACGCCCCGAGGCAGGCAAGCCTCTCTTCATCGGCCAACCACACCTCTGCTTTGTTTTGAACCTAAATATGCCCCACAGAACAAGTTAATTTCATTTTTAACTCAGTTTAATGCATGAAGAAAATGTAAAGGTCAATAAATAATCAGAATCAGAAAACTTTATGCGTATGAGTCTTTGCACGCTGTTAATGCTAACGTTTTTTTAAGCAATAAACACTGAAATAACTCTCTCTACCCACATGTTTAGACAGAGCACAGCTAAAATAAGAGAACAACATACAAAGTCTTGCTGCACCAGACGGCTTCTTCTTCTTATGCCAGTTGACAACTTTTCAGTTCGGCTCTCAAAAAAAAAAAAAGGCGAAGGTGACTAAATCCGCGACTCCTGATCCGCGTAAAACTTTACGCACACTTACTTTGTGTATATATTTTTTATATATATATATATTTTTTTTTTTTAAATATCTTTTTAATATAAGTAGCACCAGTCAAATTTATTCTCGCCAAATTCGGGCCCTGCCTAATGATGATTAACACATCGACAAATGAATCATTCTGTCAGAGCTGTATGTCTAATAGCCCACCATGATGAATAAGTGTAGGACTGATCTTTCCACATTATTTGATGACCAAACAGAACAGGAATGCAGAGGACAGGTTCTGTAATAAGACTGCATTTGATGGAACTCGTCCATTTTATTACAGTCTAATTATCAAGCCTCAAAACTCTCTTTATCTAATAAACAAGAAAAACATCAGCTCAAACGGAATGACCGCTCCAATTTATTTTTTTTTGTCTTCTACTCAAAAGCAGGAACTTTATTAACCACTGAGCTAAATAAAGACAGTCTGCAAGCGCACTGCCGAGAAAGTTGCTGACAAATTTAAACACAGTGTCTACCGCATTAGCCGACAGTTCTGCTTTCTCCACACCCAAAACAGACTAAAATAAATGTATATATTTTAAGCTGCGCTAATCCTAGCTGCAAATAACATTCCTATAATACGGCCACAAAAATACAAAGGGAGGAATCCGGTCTTTCGACTCGTTTTTCAAGACTGACATCTCAAAGCTGAGTTTACCTGAAAAAAAACAAAAAAAAAACACTGAATCAAATATTACCAAAAGCCTCTCGCCTTCTTGCCACAACAGCCTGACACACTTCAGAGAGATTACACAAAACAGCTGAGTCTATAGAAAAGCTATGCAATGAGAACAAAAAGCAAGCTGGAGGAAAGAACTTCAGAGATCACTCGGGAGAGACTTCGAAAAGAGACAATCTCTCAGAAGTTACAAGGCATCTTAAACCTCGTCTCAGAGCTCTTTCTCTTTGCTTTATCTGCACGAGCGTTGCCCAAGTCGGTCTGTGGTGGAGAGCTTCTTTGATACAATAAGGCTTTGATTAAATATGCAGAGCGTTTACAAAGCGCCGCTGAGCATCGCTCATTTGATTTCATTAGGTCATACGTGTTTTACCAACAAACTAGAATATAAACACGTTTATGGCTTACGCAATCCGAGGGAAATTTATTCAAAGAATTAAATCCTAACATGTTTCTTCACCCAGGGGCAAAGCGTTTAAGATGCAAATCCCCTTGGCGTGCCAACATGGGCCGAATATTCCAATTGCTCATTAAGTCCTCCTACTTTGTGTGAAAATGACTGATTCCACGTATAGAGCTGGAAAAACGCGAGACGTACGCAGGCAGAGGGCGGCTGAATGGTTGAGATAACAATAGCAGAATGCCAGTAATTACCACCGATCTTATAAACACAGAGTTGTAGAACAAGACCAAACATCTCGGGCTCATTATTACACGGTAATGGATCTGCAGAGGCACCGCGGCCTTCGCTGCGAAGTGCAAAAACAAGATGCAAAACTATCAGAACCATGAAGATGAAATACTAGAGAAAAAAAAACACAAATGTAGACTAATATGAGGAAGACTAAAAATACAGCTCAGTAGAACTGAATGATGGGGTGGAGGAAGCTCAGTGGGTAGAATACTTGCCTCCGGACCAAGAGGTCATGGGTTTGAATTCTACCTTCAGCACCACCACTAGGTCCCAGAGCCTTAACTCCAGGGAGACTGTCCCTTGTAGTTAGGGAATGGAAGTCGCTTTGGATAAAAGTGTCTGCCGTAAATGTAAATGTAACCGGGCTTAGACTATAGCCCTGGAGAACACCCTAAGATGCTGTTTCGCTGCACAGTTTCACTGTAACTGAGCTGGCCATCCGGTGGGAGGTGAACTCGCATCACACCTCAGAAAACATGCAGTGCAACTGAGAAATTCAAGAGAAGCTATTCCCTTTGAAGTAAGAATAATACATTTATAAAAGCCATCCTGTTCTGTGTGAGCATCTATGAGCAGCCCTTCAGAACACCATGCCACCTGATATACAGTGCATGTCTCCTGTATGCCAAAAGCAAACTGATTCTCGCAAAGAACATCATTAGCTTCTAAACACAAATATTTTGAGCACAGCTCTGTTGTGAGTGTTTGGAAGAGCTGGCACAGCCCATTCCAAACAGACTGTACACGCTTCTGTCGCATCCTTCCCCCGCCTGGTTGAGATCCGTCCCAGAGGAGATGGGGGATGGGAAGCCGTTGGGGAGGAGGCGTCCGACACCTGGGTCCTTCCAACACTATCAAAGTGCAGCTATCCCAACGGATACCAAACCTCCCACCTCTTTGTCCCCCCTTAGACTCCAGGGCCCTGCACCCGTCACCTCCTCGTCTCGTTCACATATCTACCACACCCCCCCAATGCCAATCAGTTCTACTTCTTCATTCTCAGCCTGCTTTGCATATTTTGGTCCCTCCCAAACACCTGATCCAACTCTTCTGCTAATAAACCCTTGAAAGGCAGCATTAGCAAGATAAAGGTCTAATTTGATATGAAGGAACGTTCACTCATAGCTCATGTGGTGAAATTTTGTCTGAATTGTGGACTAAATTGAACAGCCACCACATTTGTTTATGGGTGGGTTAAGAACTGTTTTTATGTTACTGCAATCATAATATGCTTTACTAAGTCTATAGCTTTTTTTTTTTATAGCATACTTTAAAATGTAACCTAATTATCGAACAGCAAAGTGTTCTTGCTCATTTAAAATTTAAAATCATGAAAAGTTTACCGTGCATATTTTACATTCTGAAATAAAGTCACGGCTCCACGATATAAAACAAATGAAACAAAGCCAAAACCATTCAAAGCTGTCAAAACGGAACTGAATGTGAATGTAATATAACTAACGCTACAAATAATACGCCAACTGCACAATAAAATAAAAACACTTGATTGTTGAAGGCTAACAACCTGTTCTTCAGGTGTGGCGGGAAATCACATGCTAAAACAAAAACAGTGAAAGGGTGCGAGCGAGATGTGGTAGAGACGGGCCACCGAAAATCAATCTCTTCGTTCCCACTGGATGGATTTATTGATTCAAATCTTCTTTTGCGCTGTCTGTCATCTGATGAACCCTAATCAGCCTGGCAGGCTGTTTATCTGGCCTTGTCGCCAGAAGCACAAAATAAATATTTATATGAAGGAGAGCTCCAGCCATTTTGAATGTATAATAAATGCCAGCGCTGCGCTGTAATAGCACTTAGCTGCAGACTGAGCTGCCCTGGCTAATTAGTTCATCAAACATTCTTCAGGCTGTGCCGTCAAGAGAGGAGCAGAGGGGAGGTGTCATTTTAAATCTTAACTTTTGATCACATAACTCGGAACACACACACACACACACAAAGTACAGCCCCATGGAGATGAAAATCTGTCATCCCACTGATGAACAGATTCCAAACGTTCTGCATATCTCTGTTCGCCTTTGAAGCAACTATTCACATTAATACGCGGCGCATCAAAGGAAAGATCAACACCTAACTGTGAAAAATAAACACCACACACCGGCCGGTAAACACTACGAGCCGTTACACCTTTCAGCGATATCCAACAAGACCTCATCAACCAACAAAAGGTTTGTATAAAAGCACTTAGTTGTACAAGCTTTGCAGAGAGACCTCATGAGGTTTCGTTGTTAGGGAAGTGAACAGATACATAATGTAAACAGGGCTTTTGCTGAGGCCCAGTCATACAGCAAACCCTGCTTTGAGCTCTATTTTCAGTAAGTAGAAGTTCACATCTAAGTTATATAACATGTTTTATTGATTTGAAAAGAAGTGCACATTCTCTACTGCAAAATGCAAATACGGCATAATGTATGGGGAACATTTTCAGAAAAAAAACTAATCATACAGTAAAATGTGCATAACTTGAGTTCTCCAGTACCCCTTTTCCACTACACTGGTGCTGGTGCCAGAAGCCAGTTCTGGTGCTCGGCTGGTGCTGAACTGGGAACCGGCCCGCATTTACACCAGGCGGGACCTCGGCGGGAGCCGCATGAGAATACGGGACAGGCCACGCCCACTAAACAGAAACAAACATGGCCGAACTCAGTTCCTGCTTGCTGGTTATTCTGCAAACTTTGAGAATTTATTTCAGTGTCTAAATGCAGCTTATGCAGCGTGTTACCATTGAAAGAAATCGACATAGACAACGATTACGTGCAAGACTCAGCCCACCGCTCGTGACGTCACAGGTTCTTGCTACGAGACGAGCAGAGTTTAGGCGCCGATTCAGTGCTTGTTTTAAGGACCGGCACCAATTATTTTTCTGTGGAAAAGCGCGGCACTGGTTCCAAAACTGGGAACTGGCACGAAACCGGCACGCGAACCAGTGCAGTGGAAAAGGGGTACAGGTGTGTAAACTTTTGCATGCCAACTTGCATGCAAGCTGAAACATACCTACTGAAAAGAACAGAACGGAACAGGATAGAAAACCATTATTGTATAATCGCATACAGCGAAATAGGGCCAATACATGAACACTCCACAACCAGATCATGATTTGCTAGAATGATAAAAAAAGAATGTAAACACCTTTCCACCATCTTTCATTATTATGATTAGAATATGGTATATCTACACCTTTTATTTTATGCTTTTAATCTTTGTTGTACTGCTGAAATACAGCATTTGAAATTTGACTGGTCTCCAGGTACCAGCAGAAAACAACTGAATATCAGTGATTTCAAAAACAAAATAGATTCCTAGTAAAACTAATAAAATGTTCCACAGTAGTTCCATTTTTGATTCTGTGTTTTTTTATTAATCCTTCTTACGTGCTTGAGCAGTTTAACATACTTATAGGGGGTCATTATAAAACAAATGTGCTTATGTTTAAAAAAAAAAAAAGCCTAGTTTAAAGCCTAATACTGGACTCCACTGATAATCTAGGTTTCACTGTTATATTAGAATTGGTGGTACTGTGCTATCTCAAGCCCCCTGCTCTGTCCAGAAGCCATGCTGGGTCCCTCTTCCGACAGCTGCAAACCGGATCAGAGTGGAGTCGGATATAAAAACAGGACCTATTCATGCTGCAGCACATGGATCAATACGGAACAACTGTCAGACATGCACTCGGGCACACAGGTTGTTGTATTTGGCCATTAGCTTGTTTTTCTTTTGTTGTTTGCTGCTGTTCTCTCTGCTTGAGCGGCTCGCTCAGCGGCGGTGGTGGGACAGCAGTGGCAGGCCAGGCCGCATCGGATCCAGCAGCAAGTACAGGCAATCTGCTCTTCTGCGAGCCAACACCACTTATCTGTCTGGGGAGGGACCGTCTGTTTCCTCGTGCACTCACTCTCACACACACACACACACACACACACACACACACAAGCATAAATGCACGCAGGCATATGCTGTAAGTCACACAAAGTAACACTATCATGTCTCAGTATATGCATGTTAGGGCCACATGCTCTAGTAATGCAATCTGCGAGTCAGCCAGGAAGTTTATTTCAATACCCCGCAGTCACCCCGCCACAAAGCCACACACACACAAACAAGAACTTCTCCAGAACCCCCACCCCACCCCCCCTACAGACACGTTTCACTGATCTTTCACTGTGCTCAGTCAATCATATTAAGAGAAGAGTTTTTGGCCAGCATTTGGCCTCCTGTCAAATCTACACCTTTTCTAGCCTGGAGAACTGGGATAATGTAGCAGCAGCAGGCAGCTACACAACTCTCCGGGGAAAGAGGGTGAGAGGGTGAGAGGGAGAGAGGGAGACAGACAGACAGAAGGAGAGAAAGACAGTGAGAGAGAGAGACAGAGAGAGCAAGAAAGAGAAAGAGAGCGAGAGAGAGACCGAAAGAGAGCAAGACAGAGAGACAGGGAGTGAAAGAGAAAGAGAGACAGAGAGTGAGAGAGAGAGAGAGAGAGAGAGAGAGAGAGAGAGAGAGACAGAGAGTGAGTAAGAGAGCGCACAGGAGAGCAGGTATTATCCCTAATTCTCTGGGAAAAGACGGAGTCACTCTTCACCCTCCCACAGAGACAGGAAGCACTGCAGGAAATTAACTGGAAATGATATTCACAACCTTCTGTCAGCTCTCTGCGACTGCACCCCCAACCCACTCACCCTTATCTCCCCAACATGAGCAATACATTAAACCTGGACAATCATATCTCCAGAGAGGAGGACATTTCATAAGTATATAGAGTAAGTAAGTTTACTCCACAGAGACAAATGACATAATATTCAATATAATATTTGTTTGTGGACCTTTTTGTTCGTCTATTTCTCCCTCCAATACCAATAATGCTGGAGGGGTGACAGTTACCGCATGCTTCCTCCAAGTCACGTAAAACACCAGTGTATTTTTTTTTTTGTCTGCCTTCTGATGTAACTGTTTGCATTGGGAAAAACTACAATGCACCAAGATGAACTGTCCTGTCGCTACACGAAGGTAGTCAGACATTCTCAGCTTCATATATTTTCTTTGATTGTGTTTTTAAGAGGCTGCATGTTGCTCTTCTAAGATTTTGAACTACTCTGTTGCCATCTGCTTGGACTACAATCATGACAACTGAACTCTAATTTTTTTTTTTAACATATCTGTTCAAAGCAGAAAATCAAACTGGCTCTGATGTAAATTTGATGCAGCGTCAGAATCAGACAGTTTCTGTGTGTATTTTTGCAGAGTGAAGGTGTGGTCCAGATCGAGATTAGGTGCCAAAACAGATCTGGCACCAAACCGGTGAGATTTATTATAATGTAAGAACAAATTACAGAAAAGAAGTGTCAGAAAAGGATACAATGAATACAAGGGGTGGGGGTGGGGGAAGAGGGAGAGAGAGCGAGAAAGACAGAGGAGGAAAAAAGAGGAGAGGAGGAAAGAGAGAGAGAAGAAAGGAGAGATAGTAGATACAGAGAGACACAGATACAAAAAGAGAGAGAAGAGAGAGACAGATAATGAGTGTGCGAGTGAGTAAGAAAGAGAGAGAGAGAGAGAGAGAGAGAGAGAGAGAAGCAAAAACAGAGGAGAGAGAGGAGAAAAAAAAGAGAGAGAGAGAGAAGAGAAAAAAGAGGAGAGGAGAAAAGAGAGAGAGAAGAGAAAGGAGAGAGAGAAGAGAGAGGGAGAGAGAGAGAAAGACAAAGAGAAGAGAAAAAAAGAGGAGAGGAGAAAAGAGAGAGAGCGCGGGAGAGAGAGAGACAGAGAGAGACAGACAGAGAGAGAGAGACAGATAGAGAGAGAGAGACAGAGAGACAGAGAGAGAGAGAGAGAGAGAGAGGAGAGAGAAAGACAGACAGATACAGAGAGACAGAGAGAAAGAGGAAAGAGAGGCACAGATTAGAGGACACCATTAACACAGTCATTGAAGGCTTTTTGCATCCACTTCCTCACCAGCCTGGGCAGAGGCTGGAACAGAACGGCCTGGATGACACACATCCGCCCACTCCTCCACCCACACCGGCAGAAGCTCTCTGACACTGCCTGGAACACACAATGGATACTTTATTGCTAGAACTGCTGTCTCAACAACAATGCTCACTTCCGCCCCATCACGGCCCAGCAGATGGACTCCAGACTCGGAGCTCTGTTCTTTCTGAACCCTCGCGAGTGGCCGGAACAAAGCAGCGAGAGGTGAATCACTTTCATTGTCTCGTCCCGGTGCTGAAGGGGCTCATGCCGTACAGGAAACGGCGTTATTCTGCTGAGAGGAACTTCCTTTACAGCCCTGGGCCGCACCTGTAGCCAAAAAGAGTGCCTGTCTATGTTGTACTTGACAAACACACCACTGTTTAATCTGGAATCACTGTTTTGCAATAGTATAGTGATACAACATAATATGTGGTTGCAGATGTGAGTCCTTTACGATGCGAGTCCTAAGCAATATCTCACATTTTAAATTAATTTAAAGCTAAAGACTGTTAAAGAAGCTAAAGAAGTTAGCGGCACTGACTACTATTAGCGAGTATTTATTAATATAATTGCAGTTCAGTAGGTATCATGCAATAACTTGTTGTTTCCAAAATACATGAAATATATTAAACAAATCTTACAAATATATTTTACTGTGTCCATTTATGATAAGGATGCATGAATCTGTCTGAACAGATTATTGATAAACTGGACAGATGTTTGCATTTGACCACGTTTACAATTGATATTCGACATTTTCATTGTGCCACAGATTGCTAGGCTACTGTGACAAAAGTATTCATTTCACTACAATCTTACAGAATTAAATATTATATTTCTCTATGATGCTAATCCAGGTAGATGTACATATGATTTCTACACCACTTTTGTATAAACTGACATTGGCAGCGAAACACAATGTAGATCAATGAGGTCTGCACAATATATCGCAAACTTACTGTCATCATGGTATCAACATGCGCAATATCCATTAGGGATGCTCCGATCAGGATTTTTGCCAAGTACCGATTTTTTGTCATGGTGATCGGCCGATACCAATGCCGCTTCTGATGCTTCATGTTTATATAACTGATATGTAAGCTCTCTGATCACCATTAACTTTTTTTCAGATAAAGTAATACTGAATTAAATGTTGTATTAAATGTTTTGGACAATGCACCTCCATGTGAGATTTCTTTGGAACACAAAAGTCAAACAGCTAATTTTTCATTGTTTCTTGAAACTTCGTAATTCCACACCGGCGAAGACATGACTGCGGCGTTACGTCCCCTCATGCGTTGACGTCATCAATTGTGATCGGTTCCTAAGATCGGCCAAGTTTAACGAGTACCGATCAGGTCATAAAATGTGATTATCGGCCGATCGATCGGGGCATCACTAATATCCATATCGCAAAAGACTGGCTGAACTGCAGTAAAAAACTCTTCACTCAGTGCCACAGAGAAGAAGGCAAAAACATCACTGGGCAGTTTCTTCATCTTCTGTGCTGCTGTTATAGATTCTTCCTTTTGCTATTTTTTTTCTGACTAAGAACTTAAATAAATGTAGACATAATTTAAATTATAGTAAAATTTAAAATTCTTAAATTATTTTCAGCAATGTTCAATGGTTGAAAGGTTTTATGAGAGGTTTTAAATGCTCTCTAAGTAAATTCTTTAAAAAAAAAATGGAATGGAAATATTGCATTTCATTTTTTTTCCTGCATAAACTAGTCAGCGTCTGGAGTCTTTATCACCAGCAAATCCAAAGCAGAAAAGCCTTAACACTATAAAGGCTACGTTTTTACTCACTTATCACATGTGATATCGCCATCGCAACACTCGTTATCGCATGTTTTCCTAATATCGTGCAGCCCTAATATCAATACATGTGTTATTTATGCAGGTGGATTTTAGGCCTATTCTAAGCAAGCATGGACGACAATATGGATGTGACTTTTAATGTACTGAACATTCACACCACACCTGGCAATTTTGTGTTCCGGAGCATTAAACATGAGAGGAAATTAACTGATTCTAAATCAGCAACTGATGAATCTATCTGCACCTAAAACGCACACACTGGGTAAACGCCATTCCACAAAACAAACAGGCTACAGTACACCGGGCTGAAAATCACTCAGCCTTTCAGCTCTGTGTATTTTCTTTCAGTTTTTGTAGTCAGCTTGATGCTTGACTAAGGTTTTGAGGTTTTGAGCGCAGATGCTCTGTGGCCATCTGTCTGGACTACAGTCATGACAATGGAGATCCGCTTGATCAGTGTGATTTTTAACAAATTCATACGAAGCAGAAAATCATGTCAGCTCTTACACCAGGCAACAAATATTTGCTTCATTACATTTTGTAGTGTTTCTTCTACAATCTCTTTGTAGTGTTTCTTCAACAATTTTCAAGTAGCTTCAAGGGTTTAGTTAGAAACGTCATTTTTAGAAAAAACTAAACTTGGCGGCTCGGCGGACGGTCTTTTGTTCTACTTCTAACGTTTTCCAGATTAATATGCTGTTTGTTTGTTGTACACGTAGATAACAGGGTTGCCAACTCTCACGCATTAAGCGAGAGACACACGCATCAGTGAGACTAATATGAAAATGACAGTAATATTACAACAACCTTACAATAACAAACATATTTAGAATGTAGTTTATCTCTGTAGAACCATTGCAGATTTTCTTTCTTTCAAAAAATTGTTGCCCATGATACTGAAACCTATTGAATCAGAATTTGACATGAATGTGTGTTTTCTACCTCTAGTGTGAATAGACCTTGAGCCCTGATGTGTACATTAATATTAAAAGAAATACATACATTTAGGTATCCTAACGAGAAAAATACAGAAAAATATACTGATGGATGGTAATTGGTAAATGGCTCATAGGTGTAATTTTTTTATATTAAGTTTGCATTTAAATGTTTCTACAATAAATATTATTAATATGACAAGTTAAGTTCTCACTCGTAGCATGACTGGGACAGTCAGACCTGTAAATTTTCATGCCTACGAGGCGAGAGGAAAACCACAAAGCAAGTTCTTAAACAGACCAATGAGTGACGAGTGGGGGGCGGCTGTGGGTCAGGGGGGATTGCCTGGAGAACCCTTGATGTGTCACAGATTCCCTAAAGTGTTGAGTCTGGGAGAAAATGCATGTGTATGCGTAATCTGGGGCTTCCTGGGTGATCCCGAGCTTCGTCACAGGAGGAGGATGGTTGTGCTCTGAGTAACCTTATGCTGTAAAGACTGTGGGATCTCACACAACCCCTTCATTCCTCGGCCTTCATTCACTCTATCCTAACAACCTTATTCACCAAGCGTGAGTAAAAGACACCCCCCAACCCAAACACACACGTGCTCTCCGACACACCTCTCGCCGTTTCCTCAGCAGATGTCTTGGGTTACTGACACTTTTCATGTGAAGTTTTTCGGTGGTGCCAGAGACCGCCGCAGCTCAGGGGAAGTTGAGCGAAACAGAAGCAGATGCGCTCCCTCATTCGACACCATGTAACGGATTCATTTTTTATCAAGTGTATTTATGAAGACTAGGGTGCAAATACGGCCTCTATGGTTAACAAAATACTTCACACGTCACTTTGTACTTGTAAACAGGCTTCTGTGCGAGCTTCTCTCTCTCGCTGCAATAGGCTTCAATAGTTCAATGTATGTATAGATGTGTATGACATAATATGTATGTGTAAATATATAAGAATGTTTAAATCTATACTACAATTCTGTATAGAATACTGTATTATTGGCTCTCTATGTGTCCCCCTATAGTATTTTAAGTGAAGTATTTGTAAATTTAGATATATTTATAAATATATATGTTAACTTGTAATAACCCTGTTTACCCTCACTGTTGATCTGTGCTGCTGTTCTGTTGGGGCTTCGAGTCTGAGTCGCACAAACAAAGACTTGTGACTTGCCTTTGACTTGCCTCAATGACCTGAGACTTGACTTGGATTCAGTGCTGTGACTTGTGAATCATAACTCGTAAACAATGTTTATTTCATTTCATGCTGTGACCCGAAAACCGCTCACCTCGCCCTGGTATCCCATTACTTTTGTCCAAAATGAACCGAGGTTTTCAGCTAATAACGGTTTTCGAGGGGTCGTTGGAAAGGGGTCACCGAGCCCCATCTAACTGTGGAGTTTCACA
>JBBPDC010000035.1:8341168-8352002 GCA_037974485.1 Hemigrammopetersius urotaenia
GTTATAGATTGTTCCTTTTGCTATTTTTTCTGGCTAAGAACTTACTACAATTTAAATTATGTTTACATTTATTTAAGCTTTAAAATTCTTAAAAATATATATTTTCAGATTTTCAACCATTGTCCAATGGTTGAAATGTTTTATGGGAGGCATTAAATGCTCTGTTTAAGTAATGAAGAAAAAAAAACATGCTGGAATGGAAGTACTGCATTTAATTTTTCTCTGCAGACTAGTCAGCATCTTGACTATCACCAGCAAATCCAAAGCAGAAAAACATTAACACTATAAAGGCTAATAAAGTTTTTACTCTCTTATCGCACGCGATATCGCCATCGCAACACTCAACATTATCGCATGTTTTCCCTAATATCATGCAGCCCTAACTAAAATCCTTACAAATTGCTAACTTGCTTTTATCATTTGAAATCGAAATATTCAGGGAAAAATGTCAATCAAACAAGAGTCAAAAGGACCTTTATACAGAGGCTCATTTCTACATATATCTGATGTACAAAAGAGATCTGGGAGGAGCTAAAAGCTGAACTGTGCTGAATTAATCCCCAATAGAGTTCCATTCGTGGCTGTAGGAGCACCATCACTACAAAGTGCCACAGAGTGGTAGGTTTGGCATTACTCAACCAGAACCCCATGATCGATCCACACAGCAACCATGCAGACCTCGGCATGTACGAGCAGGCAGGGTGTAGATATGGAGGGATGAAATGAAAGAGAATACAGCGACAAACCAATGGAGAAAGAGGGGGCAGATCCCCCTACACTGGAACATCTGGCTGCCGGGCCCCAGCTTTAGTGTTGTTTGAACTTCAGTGTGTTGGGGTGCATGTGTGTGCATGTGTTGGATGCAGCTGTAGGGGAGGTCAGGGGCGCATAGAGTGGAGGCCCATTTGGGAAGAAGGTCCTCTGATGAAGGCGGACAAACTTCCCTTTCATCCCTCCTGGGGTCATTAACTCTGAAGGTCTGTAAAGGGCTCAAATTAATGGCAATCAGAGCAGCGTGTTCTGCTAACCTGCTCCATGAAAGCATTAAAAACGTAACGGGGAGCTTTCAAAGTGAGCAATGTCTTTTCACAATGAGCTCGTTTTCCATCACGTTCGGGGAAACCCAGTCACAACCGGGCCTTTAGTGTTCGTCGAGCCAGACCGTAGCATCAGCATCGCCCGGGAAAACAATGTACAGCCCTTTCACTCGAAGTGCACCTGTGGTAGGAGTCAACAGGCAGACACACATCAGCACATTCTGTACTCATACATGAGCACAGAGGTCTTTAACTTCTGGTTATCCCTTCTGGCTCGCCGTCACTCGAAGTCTGACAGAAAAAAAAAAAAAAAAGCCAAGGTTGTCTTTTTAAGTAACTGACGAGCACGGTTTCACATCCACCGCTGCCTTTTTCCAGCCCCATCTGCACTTTCGTTTCATCTTCAGCGCTCTGAGTCAGAAAGAGAGAGACACAAACATCTACAGTCCAGTAAAGACTTCAACGGACCTTCAGCGATCAAATAATACTAATAAAACACTCCAGCTCTAGCTCACGGCTATGATGTCAACGCAATACAAGAAAATCACAAGATCTCACCTACTGCTATCAGCTGTTTTCTTTAACTGTATTGTTTAAATAGTATTCTAATATTCGGACTTTTTCTTGTTTTAGATAAAATCCAGTCTACTATTAATTTTGAGAAAATAATTGAGTTCATTAAGAGGAAAAGTTGAACACTTCGTTTTAAACTAGGGATGCACCGATTGCAATTTTCTTGGCCGATTCTGATTACCGATTTTTTTTGTAAGTGTGATCGGCCGATACCGATTTTTCCGATACCGATTTTTTCCCCAGATAACAGAAAATTAGAGCTGCAGCATGTAGTCGACGAAAACGACACAAAAAATGGGTTTCAACTTTTTTAATGTAACGTGGTCCTTACTTTCCCTGTTTACTTCTATAATAGTGACATATGATAGTGGCAGCTCTACAGCAAATACAAACAAAAATCTCATTTTCTTTAATATGAAGATTTTTTTTTCATAAATAAAATGTAATACATAAACAAATAAATAAACCCCCCAAAAAAGATCGGTTTGAAATCAGCAATACGTGCGAGTGATTGGCCAATCACCGATCACTGGCCGATCAATCGGTGCATTTTAAACTGGTTTATATAGGCTAATGTTAAACAGGTGTGTTTAATAATAAAAATACACTATCCACCACTGCCAGGTGGCATTGTTAGTTTTAACTCTCACTTTACTATTAAACACAAAGACACCATTCATCTCTAGATCTGTTAGAATGTGGAACTGGAGACTACAGTTGGATAAAAATAAAAAACGAATGTTTGTGATTGCAGCTATCCTACCTACATCAATGTGTTTGTTGTAAACATAAATTTAAACCTATTTTTACTCATTAATGTGAAGTCCATTACAAACAAGTGCTTAATGGCTAAACAGAAACGCAGATTATGGAACAAAGTCCTTGTACTCGACTGACCACAGACTACTCAGCATAAGACACCGGTATTTATTTTTTAAAAACCTCTTTCATGTCTTTCAGAACCTAATATAACTCTAATATAAACTAGGGCTGCACAATAGATCACAAATTTACCGTCATCGTGATACCAACATGTGCAATATACATGTCGCGAAAAAATATACATATCGCATTTATTGACTTCAATAAATGGTGTTTTTCCAAAACTCTTTACGTAGTGTCACAGACAAAAGGGCAAAAAAAAAAGCACTTTGGGCAGTTTTCTTCATCATCCGTGCTGCTTTTATAGATTTATTTAAGATTTAAAATTATTTAAAAATATTTAGATTTTTTTCAACAATGTTTTTGGGAGGCATTAAATGCTCTGTTTAAGTAAAACATGTTGGAATGGAAAAACTAGTCAGTGTCTGGAGTCTTTATTACCAGCATATCCAAAGCAGAAAAACATTAACACTATAAATTTTGTACTCACTTATCGCATGTGATATCGCCATCGCAACACTCTACAACATTATCGCATATCGCATGTTTTCCTAATATCGTGCAGCCCTAATATAAACATATGTTGTGCCTGATATCTCTTCCAGCAGCAACATAAGGCCTTGGCGCCGTCTTTTGTCTGGGACTATTGAGTTTGTGCTCCTGTATGCTGAGAGACTACGGATGATGATGATGATGATGAAGCACCACGTTGCCGCGCGCCTTCTGTAACGTGTTGAACCTTCGCTGTTTACTCACAGCAGATGGTGGAGGGCTGGAAGGTGGGCAGGTCCAAACAACTACCAAGATGTGTTTATCTGTGTGGAGAGGGCCGGAGCACGACGCACACAGAGCTGCGAGCTAACTTAACAGACGCCCACTCGCGTAGAGAAGCCACTGAAAGAGAGTGAACCAGCATTAACCGAAGCATCTGGGCTATTTATCTGAAAGCTGTTGAGATAAAGGCAACTAAAGTACTTAAAAGACTCAAAAAAAAATCATCTGTTTGTCCTCACAGGACAAACATGTCCTCCAAAAAGGATTCTTTAAAGTAATAACGTAAAGTAATGGCTTCCTACAAAAAAAACCTTCCAATAGAAGTATTCTGTAAATGAGACAGAGTGAAGAACTTAAGAGAAAATCCATTCGAGCCAAGAGCCCTTTATTTGTGGACTGTATTGTTCATGTATAAAGTAATATTTGAGCAATAGTGGTCAGGCTCTAACTGAACAAAATAATGTGAGTGAGCCATCAAAAGCACCTGAAAAGCAAAGAGTCTTCCCAAAAAAAGCCTTCATGGAACCAGCAGACCTCCAGAAACCGTACCGTTAAAACAGCCCAAAGTGAAGGAGCCACCGATTTATGGCAAAGTGCACGAAAAGCCACGGACAGCCAGCAGAGTACATTAGCTCTGTGAAAGCCATCTCTAAGGGTGCATAATCCTCCCTCCCTCACCACTTACGGAGCTGACAGAGGCCAGAGAGGACCAGAAAGTGGCACATACCACGTCCATCCATTATCTGCAGAGAGAGTAAATGCAGAGCTCGCTTTCGCAGGTTTGCTGTGAGCAAGTGAAAAGGAAGGAACCCAGAGGAGACCAAGAAGACCATCTTTACTATCTCTAGCCTTTCTTAAAAGGCCAAACCTCAGTTATTCGGCTGCGTAAGCTCAAATGGTCGCATGAACCCCCCACCACCCCTATCTCTGAGCGACGCGCTGCTTCTCACAACTGAGTTCGCCTCAAAGCCACAGCAACCTTTACACATTTCTCAGCACTTTCTGAGCTCTAGCTAATGCTCAAAACAGTCTCACCCTCCAGATCACACTGCTTTTACCTTTTTCCAACCCGGCTGGATTTGCACCAGGGTAGTCTTTAGCATGTTGACACTTAAAAGGATTAGACTAGAAATCAGATGATTTTGGATGAGGAAAGTCCTGACTGCCTGTCTAAAAACTGCATGAGACACAGGGAGACATTATGCACCTAAGTGAGCTTAGCGAGTAATTTTAGGGTCTGGAGCTCGAGTCTTAAGAACCGAGTTACTCTGAGTTTCCCTGTCTTTAGCATGTAATTCCCCTGTAGCCCTTGGCAGCAGATTTATTCCGACGGCGGACCATGAGAGAGGCACAAGAAAACCACAGAAAGAGCACCACAAGCCGAGACTCGGGCTGAACCTACTATTGGCTTTGTCTGTACGTCCTGCCAGCTGTGACTGCGCTCTAGACGCCCATGTCCCCCCCCCCCCCATCTGTCTCTATCGCAGAGCGCCGTTAGATCGGCTCTGAACGTCACTACTAATTGATGCTAATGCATTTAGACCATCGCAGTCAGAGAACCGCAGTCAAAGTCAGCAAGGAGACAACAGCGTTCGGTGCAGCGCAATTCACAGTGTCAGCTTAGCCACCCAGGCGCAGCCAGGAGGCACATCACATCAAACACCTCCCCCGAAACAAAACCACCTCTCCCAGTCGGCCCAGCGGACCCCACCAGCTCATCGCTCATTCACCAAAACTGTGGACAAAACACTTTTTTAAATAAATAAATAAATGAATAAATAAATAAATAAATAGACGGCCGTTTTTCCGTGTTCCAAGTATTTTAAATCCAAGGCTAATTGCATTAGCCTGGCCTCAGAACCTAGTCTTTTAACTTAATTAGCTTTAGGTATGATTAATTAAGGCACCCTCCACAGGAGCAGCGCCGGCAAATTAGCACCGCAGAGCGGCTTTTCTTTGAACCGTGTTACCCCAATGACATCAAATGCAAGAATACAATCAAAACATTAGGCCTAATTGTAAAATGAATTCAGTAATTATGTACTTAAATGTGGTCCACATCAGACAAAGGCGGTTTTAATTTACACACACAAACTACACAACATTTATAAGCCTAGAATCAATTAATTTTTTTTTTAATGCATGTACCTGTATGTAATATTATGCAATATTATATAATATTATATTACAGTGCTACTCTACCACTCCATCATTCATCAGTTTTAAATCCTTAAAAGCTACAGACGATTCTATAATGACTGAGTAAACTGTTGGACACTGTATAGAATGAAGTAACAATAATTACACAAGGTAACAATATTTACTGTTTCATTGCAATTTTTGATGTTTCTTAGTTTTGCAGATTCGGAAAATCACATCAACTTTTTTCCTTCCTTCTATGGTGCTAGAGATAAACGAAATCTAGTGTATATTTTTCATTATAAGGTTGTTGTAATAATACTATTATTTTCATATTAGTCTCACTGATGCGTGTGTCGGCGACCCTGTTATCTACATGTAACAACAGATTACAAACAAACAACAGATTAATATGCAAAAAGTTATAAGTAGAACAAAAGACCGTCAGCCGAGCCGAGAGTTTAGTTTTTCTAAAAATAACGTTACTAACTAAACCCTTGAAGCTACTTGAAAACAAACGTTACCATCGAAATCCGTGCAGAGATTGTAGAAGAAACACTACAAAATCTCAGGCTGACCATTAATGAGTAGATAATTGCAATATACAATTTTAATAATACATTGCCTTAAAAATGTAACGCTGAATAAAACATTTATAACAAAATATAACAACGTTTTCCACAATTCATAATGTGCATCACAGCATTTCTTTTTTTCTGATGGCTGGAAAAGACTCCTCTGCCTCATTTAAAACCCTGCATTTTATTTTCATGAAACATTTTAAACTGACTTTAATATACTCCTGCAGAATTTAATCACAATAATAATAAATATCGTCATATTTCCCAGCCCCATCGCAATGCACTGCAGCATTAGGCTCCTGAATGAAACTGCAGCAAATATGAATAAAAAGTGATGCCAAACTTTTGAACACTGCTGTAGATGTTAATATATAGAAGACTGCTTTGAAACCATGTACTTATTTGTAAACCATATCTTTTTTCCTATGTTTCCCCGTCCACAGTCAGTATGAGGCTGGTCCCTGGCAGCTTGCAACAGGGATGATATTTACAACAGACAGAGAGAGTCCCATGGCTGGGCTCAGGAGGTGAAATGTAATTACTAAAGCACACGTGCGGAGTGCTGAGGCCAGGCAGCAAACTGGGGCCACTTCAGCATGCTGATATATTCCAGCACCTCAGCCCTGCTTCTTTTCTGACAGTTTTTAACTTTATTTCACATTTGCAGCATGTATGTCTGCATTAGAAATGAACAGATGACTAACTTCAGCAGCCTCTGCAAAAACTGGTGTGAGCAAAAAAAAGTGTATTAATAAATTTTGTTAATGTATTAATTTTTACAGTTCCTGATACTGACAGCACCCAAATATCAGCTGATTTAATTGGCCCACCAGTGTACATCAGCCAGACCCTACTGTCCACAGCTGTCCGCTCCTTTTGTCTCCAAAGAAAAAGCGCTCTCTTTGTTTTGTGGGCCTGTGCAATGAGACCTGGAGGGCATAGACTTTTCCCCAGAGTTTTAAGACACAGGGACATGGCAGGCATGGCAGGCCATCAGCCAATACCTCTGCTCTCAGCACAGCTTGTCACAGGCTCCGGCTCCACGACAGTGTCGAGAACAGCCTGTCAGCCAGAGACCCCGGGCTAACAAATGTGCCTGTACCTCTCCCTCACCACAAACATACACACACACAAGCCCCATACCAATCGTTTTCTAATCTCTAATCACTCCACACCAACAAACACAGGTTTGTCTTCATACTTCAGCACACTGGAAACACATACAATCCATACTGCTGTCTGAACAAAACCTCAACATTACCAAAAGTTTCTTTGCAGAAGAAGAATTTTGGACCATTTCCGCTGATCTATTCATCATAAAATGCTGAGCCAAAATAAACGACAGCCGGTGTTTCCAAATCCAGACAAAACAAACAAACAAACGAGCACAAATGGAACGCACCAATAAAAATTCTTGTAAAAATGACTTTTATAAGTATGTCAAATGACATCATGAAAACGATAAAACGGTTTTGCCCTTTCGGTTAAAAGATCACTTCAAAGCTTTGTGAAAGGAACTTTAAAAGGCAGAACTGGTCACTTCTTGTCCTGTTGGTTCAAATATTGAGTTTGCTTTTCTCTGGTCGTCCTGCAAAGCCAGCGCATTTGGTATTGAAAATGTCTAAGACACACACACACACACACACACTTAGGCAGCCCCTCATCTGCGAGCCTGTTTTCCCCATTATTCCTCCCCTGCAGAGGCCGGGGAATCTGAGGTCAGTGTGAGGGAGCGCTGTCAATTCCCCCCCCCCCAAATTAAACACCTCTGCCAAGAGCTCATCCATAATCTGCACCGCACGCCACACTGAGAAATACTGGGAATTAAACCAGCGACCAAAAATGCTGTTATTTCCTGGCAATATCTAAAGGGTCCACAAGTTTTTTTTTTTCTTTCAGAACGTAGTGTTTACCCAAATAGTCGGGGGCCAAGATACAGCATGGCTGCAAATGTGAGGCTGTATTTTAAAGCAGATTCTGGAAATGTTACATTTGGCTGTCAGGAAAGTAGAGGACTTAGATTTTCCTCTCATATTGTTGCACGAGAAAGAGAAGCGTGACTGAAATCAGCAGACTGTGCTGTCATCCAGAAGACGCAGAGAGAGGAGACAACGACCCCGACCAGCGTGTAACAATCAGATCATGAATGTGTTAACTGGCGAATTCCCTCTTTGAACACACACACAGATATAACACTAATTATGGAAAGCGGAGGCCAGGTTCTACGATCCAGTACGGGTCAGCTGCGTCTACCAGAGCGAAGGCTCATAGAATCGCAGTTAGAAGCTGCTCTTTAAGGCCAAAGGAAACAAAAACCCCAAAATTATCTTGACCTGACCTCTCTTATTGCTGGCTCAGTGTCAGAAAGGAACAAGCTCATCCAGAGATTAATATCAGAACCATGTTAACTCTCATTGGTTACAATACAAAAAACATATGCTAGCATCACAATAAACGTATGTGATCCGCAGAGGAAATACAAATAATGAACTGTGTCCCATCGACACCGTAAACACACCACGTTCTCCACAAAAAGATCAGAATTTAACAACGCCGCTCATCACGAAACCTTCCCAAACACTGAAGCAGCCGAAGCAAAACAGCAGACACTCAGAATGTCCTACCTGTCTTGTGACTGCTCCTCGTACATCCTTTCCTTGCCCTCTTTGAAGAGGCGAATAGCCCTTTTCGATTTCTTCATCAGACTGTCGATGTAGACCTTAAAGTAATCGTTTTCGCTGAGCTGCACGAGTTTCTGGTTCTCCTCGTACTTGCACAGGATCATCCTCAGGTGCTGGTAGGTGTCCGGCAGGATGTCCAGGATATAGGGAGGGCTGTTTTTCAGCTGTAGTCTGGGATTCTGACACAATCTCACCTGCAAGGAAAAGACAAGTCTAACTAGGCTTTTGACACGGACCATGAAGGTGCATGTTCTCCATTCAGGCAGGCTTTTCTGGTGTTTCTTGCCCCAAAGGTTGCAAAAAAACATTACCAACAACATTGCTTTCAAACACATAGGCCTATGCCAAAACTTGGAACGGGTCACGCAAGCCACCTTGTGTAACCTCCTCTGATTAATTTCACTCCTGTGTTAATAGGTCCATTATGTTGCTCAAGATGTTGCAGACAGAAAGAGCAGAAAGAAACTTATTTTTTAACCTTTAAGACAATTCTTTATTTACTAACATTCTGCTAATACTAATGCTAAAAAACCCTACTTATCTTCATAAGTTAATTTCAGCTTACACTGTTATTTTGTTGCAATAATGTTCTAGTGGTGCACTTTTATTTATTTTCTATTTATATAGTCTTATTGTTATTTTATCCTTTCTTGTTGCACTGAGCATGCTAGTGACAACGTAAGAATAAATAAAGTTGTTTCTTATGTTAATTAAGTTGAGTTTCCATTGATTGAATCAGTGAATTGCTTGAATGTTCGGTTCATTGGAAAGGACGGTTCGAAAGAATTGGTTCTTTGAACCGAAAACGATCTCTAGTGTAAGAACAAGGTACTGACGACTGTTCGGTTCACTGAACAGAAAGGTTAGAAAGAACCGGTTCTGTGAGCCGATTCCGAATGAAGCATCTCCAGTGTAAACACAAGGCGTGGGGAGCTTCTCTCACCACTTTGTCCATGAGTTTCCACGTTTTCTCCACCGTCCTCCTGTCGGCGGCTGCTTGCTTCGGGGGTCCCACCACATCCTGGATGGCGTCGATGAGGCCCAGAATCCGACCTTTCCTCGGGTTGGGCGTCCGTCCGCCCAGACTCCGGCCACTGAGAGCGGTTGCCATTTCCTCCGCACTGAGGGGAACAGAACAAATCTCTCAATGGACTCGACTCACAGTGAACACACACACTGCACAGGAATACAGCACACACAAAACACTTCAGCAGTCTCCCTAAAGCTATTACCAGGTATCTCAACTAACTTCTCTGTCTCTCTCTCACACACACACTGGGATACAGCATACACTGTACACAGAGACACAAGACAGACACACAGGGATACAGCACACAACAATAAAGCACTTAATCTGTCTTATTACCACCTATCTTAACCCATTTACCCTTTGTTTCACTCACACACTGTACAAAGTATTTACGTCAACTAAACAGAAGTCTGTTACTTTGTAGGCTGCTTAATGAGCCTGAGTGACTGTCCACCGTGTGAACTCTTAATCTTCCCATTTCTCCTCTCTGAGACGAAGAGGAATGTTACTACACTGGTTGTCTTTTAACAAGAATATGGACCAGAAATCTCAGCAAAAACCACCCAAAAACAACCTAAAACAACAAACTCTTGTTGAAGACTCGTCCGTCTGACCCGAGACCAGTGCTGCTAGTGTTTCTGCTGGCTCTCTCTAATTGTATAGATTTTTATTTGCAGTCCACAAAACTCTTCCACACTTACTGCGGCAAAACAGAGGAGCTGCCAGTCGGAGGGAATGTCAGTGGAGAGTTCCGAGTTGAGCAAGGAGGCTCCCAGAAACAAACGCAACAAAAAGCGACGAAAACGGCGTCAACCCGGACGAAACTGCTACATATCTGACTCCAGGGAGCTGTCAGAGGAACTCATTTTCAGCCTTTCTGTCCCCAAACCGCATGAAAAGACGAAAAAATTCTATTTTGGTGTCTGATATGGTGCTCTCTCCAGAATCTGTAGGGTTTTAAAGTGCCGTGCAGGAGACAGACAAGAGCTCGAGCTGAGGGGGAGGAGCCATACAGCAGAGAGGCAGCTTGCTTGATGTGGGCCGGACTATGCAAATGAAGGGGAGCTCTTCTCACCAATCACAATCCTGGATGAACTTTTGTGTATGTGTATACACACACATATATATATATATATA
>JBBPDC010000035.1:8352102-8365906 GCA_037974485.1 Hemigrammopetersius urotaenia
ATAAATTGATCGCGCGATTAATTTGAAAATTAAACGCCCCTCTGCATTGCAGTACCACACAATCAGTGGGGGCAGTAGTGCGCTATGTCGGCGACCAGCATGCCAGAAGAAGAAGCCACTTCACGTGTCCAATGCTGCTTCTGAGTCAAGTTAGAATGGAAGATAATCACACGCTGTTAAATGAACAATTTCGCTTTAAGTTACTGCCAGAGGGGGATCTGGACCAGACAAGGGTAATATGTGTGCTTTTCAAAAGTGAATTCAATTACCACCGAAGCACTATATCACTATCATATAACCTCAAGGCGAAGCATCTCGGTGTGGCAGAGACAGCGGAGGGAGGGGTCTCCGACAGTTGCAGGAGTTTGGAGCGAGAGGCGGGACTTTAATTAGGCTTTGTCCTTTAATTCAAGTTATTTAAAGCTAAGTTTTTGTCTTAAAACAGAGATTCTGTCAGGTTTGAAGATGTTATGCATTTTCTATTCAAAAGTAAATAAACAAAGCCTTCTTTGTAAAATTGATGGCTTAGTGTGTTCATTATATATTAAATATTGGGTTGACATAGAATTGCGATTAATCGCGATTAATTTTTTCCAGATTTGCGATTAACTAGTTGATTTTAATTAATCGCTTTACAGCCCTTATATATTTATATATACAGATATATACATATACAAAGCACATAACAGCTTTTATTCTTCTTGGAAGGCTTTCCACAAGATTTTGGAGTTTCTGTGGGAATTTGTGTCCATTTCATAGAGCATTTTTAGGTCCTGGCTCATAGTCTCAGTTCCAGTTCATCCCGAAGGTGCTGGATGGGGTTGTGTGAAAGGTTCTTCCCCAAACTGTGTCCACAAAGTTGGAAGCAAGGAAGCAAGGTGTTGTTCCAATACTTTGGTCCATATAGTGTGTGTGTGTGTGTGTGTGTGTGCGTACAATAACATAAAAACCTCATCACAGTATCGTCTCCACGACACGTCTGAAGATGTGAAGTGGTTTCTGGCACCAAGATGTTAGCAACAGATCCTTTAAATCCTGTAGGTTGCGAGGTGGATCAGATTAGTTTGTTCAGCAGCACTTGACTTCACTGAGATCTGGAGAATTTGAAGGCCAAGTCAACGTCTTTAACTCTCTGTCATGTTCCCAAATAATACCTGACCAATGCAGTATGGCATTATCCTACTGGTTGTTGCCATTTGGAAATACTGTTGCCATGAAGGGGCGTACTTGGTCTGCAACAGTCTCCCGCAGAAATCCATCCTCTATCTTCTCTATCTCTGTCCTCTCTCTCCTCCTCTATTCTTTCTTCCTTATCTGTCCCTTACTCCACTAACCTCTCTTCATCTTCAGTTGAATCAGCCACCAATGACCTTCTCTCATCTCTCCACGGCTCAATTAATCTACTCTGCCTCTTGTCTTCCAGACCAAAGCGTGTCCCCTCCCTGACTCCATGGCTGTCTGAGGTCCTGCGGAATAACCAAAAGGAACTGAGAGCAGCCAAAAGAAGATGGAGGAAAACACTTAGTCACAGTGACATATCAATTATCGCTCTCTTTTGTCCACATTTACCACTGATTTAACTTCTGCACAGTCTTCCTTCTATAGAACCACATTTGAAGAATTGGCATCCAATCCTCACAAGCTCTTTGCCATCTTTTCGTCCATTCTCAAGTCTTCATCTCTCTGGTTTTCCAGCTTTTTCACCAGAAGACTTGATGACATTAGTAGATCCTCCCCGCCAATCATTAAGCCGCCTGTCAGCCTGAGATCAGCCAATACTCCAGAGTATGTATCCTTGCTCCTGATGTCCAGCAAACCCACCACATCTCAGCTCAACCCTATGTTGTCGAGTATGCTACAGATGATGTCTTCAGATCTAATCCCGCACATCGCCTACATCATCAATGGCTCCTTAACAACTGGCCATGTTCCTTCTGCTTTCAAGGCTGCGATGGTCACACCAGTTCAGAAGAAACCCCAGCTGGACTCCTCAGATAACCACTATAGAACAGTATCTCTTCTCTCCTTCCTATTTCAGAGTCTTGGAACCTGCTGTTTACATTCAACTCAACATGTTTCTTTCTCAAAACAGGCTTCAGGACCCTCACCAGTCTGGGTTCAAGGCTCAGAAGAACATCATGTGGCTAGATCAGCCAACCTGTCTTCTGCTCTGATTCTTCTTGGCCTTTCTGCAGCCTTCGGCACGGATAACCATCAGGTCCTCCTCGCCACTCTCTCCGACCTTGGGATATGATCAGAAGCAGCCTGGCGATGGTTTGCTTCTTACTTTGATGACCGGAGGTACCAGGAAGCGTGGCATGGCTCCCTGTCTGGCCCACGAAGATTGTCCACTGGTGTTCCACAGGGCTCGGTCCTTGGACCCATGGGCTTCACCCTCTGTTTTTGTTTCCTGGACAACGGCTGAGAAACTGCACACATGCAACCAAACCCCAAGTAACCCCTTCCCCAGCCCACAACAGAGAATTTGCACCCTCTGTTATTGTCCTCTCAAAGAAGGTAAGAAACCTTAGTGTCATGCTAGATGAAGATCTGTCATTCTTGTTGCACATTGACCAACTCTCCGGGACATGCAGATACCTGCTCTACAACATCAGAGGAATCTGAGCCTTACTCACCAGTTACTCGTCCAGTCTCTGGTCATCTCCAGACTGGACTACTGCAACTCTCTACTGGCTGGACTTCCACTGAAGGTAACGAAACCACTTCAGCTGATTCACAATACTGTGAGGTTAGTCCTCAATGTTCCTAAGTTCTCAAACACTACACCTTCACTTGCTGTCTGTGGCCATTTACATTAAGTTCAAAACCTTTAACACTTGCTTTCAAGGCCATTTAGCTTCTGATCAGTCTGCAGCTTCATAGCCCATACGCAACAAGCTGTTCAGACACATTTTTCCAGCACGCCAATTTCAAGAAAAGACTATATTGAAAAAAAGATGAAAATGTCAAGATTATAGATTATTTCTAGTTCACTAATCCAATGCAGATTTGTGGCACTGACCATACTGAAGCTTTTTATATAGATTTTAAAGTTATAACAGATAAAGTCACTTTTGCAATGTTTTGGACTTCCACAAGCCACTGGAACAGCTTTGGCACAGACTTGCACTGGAAAGATGAAACACCATTCTTCCTAAAGATCTTTTCTCCATTGATGTTTTGATCCGGTGAACAGCTGATGTTGGTCCAAAATATCCCCCCATGTGTTCAAGTGGGTGGAGATCTAACCGCGAATGCGATCGCATGGTGAGGTACATTTTTTCATACTCGTCAAACCATTCAGTGACCCCCATAATGCACCATGATAATCCTGAAAGACACCCCTCCCATCAGAAGGGAGAAGTTCCATCATAGGACAAAGGCGATCAGGCACAAGAACTTGGTCTTGCAGTGAACTGTCCCTCTAAGGCCGGAACTGTCCCTTTTTGTTTGGAGTTGGCCAAAGTGTAGTGGGACACGGGACGAAAGGACAAAACTAGCTAGACAGCAACTCTATAGACAGGCACTTTGTCTATAGAGCTAGACAGAGGCACTTTGAGCAGCCGTGTTCTAAGGCAGTGGTTCCCAACCCGGGGTCTGGGCCCCCCTTAGGGGGCCGCTACAGATCGCAGGGGGTGCACACAATGTTGTCTGCACTGAGGTTACCAAAATTATATTTGTACACACTAAATTAATAAAATCCCAACGTCTGAGAAACGTAAACTTGTGTGTGTGTGTAAGAGTATAAGAAAAAACCTACAACCATTGTTTTTTTTGTAAATAAAAGTTTGTAATTAATCATTTTATTATTTTTGCGTGTCTAGTTGGGGGCCTGGCTTGTCTTGGATACAGGCAAAGGGTCTTCAAGAAAAAAAACACTGTTCTAAGGGGACACGAGTCCCAAACTACGCCTGTGAAACGTCAGAGAGCCCCTGAGTGAAGAGCTGAAGTCTTTGGGCCTCTACCAGTCTTTCATAGGCCACACATGCACTTACTTAATTGTTGAGAATATGGCAAAGTCTGACTCATCTGATATCACTTTTTCCACATCTCTGTCGAGAAGTGCCTGCGGTTTTTACACCACTGAACTGTCAGATGTGCATTTGATTTTCTAATGAAGAGTCTACGTTCTGCCTTCTTCTGTAATGTCCATGTAGTTGGGGACAGTCTGTTCTCTCTTACATAGCCTGACTTTGTCCTACACTGACGTTCTCAGTCACCTGGGGGAACTAACGGCTTAGGAATCTCAATGAATGCAGGCTTTAGTGTACATTTTCTAGCCGGTTTCTTAATTACTGATGTCCATCCGTAGTTCTAAATGCAGATGTCACTGTTCCGATTGAAAGCTCCTGCCTTCCATGCTGGCGTGCCCTAATAATGAATTCTCTTAGATTTTTTTCCTCTTTTGCAATCTTGATCCAAAATTGAGGTCAGCTGGGCCTACTCAGCGTTTTTATATAAGCCTGAGAGGATGCTAGGATGTTAATTGTTTGTGTGTGTGTGTGTGTAACTTTACAGTTCTACCAAGTTAACAGCCTTCTGCTCTTTTATTAAGGGAACACCAACACGTCTCACGCAAAGGAAATCATTTACTTTGTGACAATTCAGTGCAGATCACTCAGGCCCATATTCTCTGCTGTTCGCTAATTTGATAAACCGAGACAACCTTTTTCAGCGTTGTAATCACACACATACACACACACACACACACACACACACACACAGGGGAAATATGAGTCATGGGATAAACAGCCCTCGTCTACAAGGCAGTGCACGTGGTTGAATATAGTTAAAGCTGGTCAGAATTCTAATCGTACTAAGCAGAAAGTAATGACATTTCATATATAGGCTAATTCCAGGGCCTAATAAACCACCAGCTGCATCTTAAGATCTGTTTATCGCGCCGCTGAAAACTCAACACGTCAAATGTCAAGTGTGAAACCGCTAGTGAAAATGCTTCTATGTCTCTAATGTAATGTAAGGTAGTTTTGATACACTTAGAGTAAAGTTTAATCTGCATTACAACGGGAGATTTAAATTTTTTATTTAGCTTTATTTTTCATTTCATTTACCTTTTATTTGTTGAATGTGAACCTTTCTCCACAGGACTGTGACGACAGCAGATGCATTTAAATAACCTTAAAATCTGAACTTTTGGAACAAAATATGATCAATTTACTTAAACCTGACAAGTAACTTCATTTGACTTTTTTTGCATTTTACATAGTTTTTTCTAAAACGTGTTCATTTCCCCCAAAGAAAATAACAACATGCTCTTAGGCTTCTGGACCCCACCTTACTTACTGCAGCCTCTAATAAATCAGGGTCAGTTTTTTTTAATCCCAGTCAAAGAACAAGAACTGACTCAAATAGGAACCAGCAGAACTCAGAGTTCTAGTTCTAGTTCATTTTTCTCCTGCTTGAGACAATCGGAACAGTCAGCACTCTAAAGCCTGTTTCACCCAGAGAGCATCACGCTTTCTAGTTAACTTCATTTATTGACTGACATGAAAAAAGACCGTGCTGCACAGTAATGCACTGTTCGGCGCACACACCCACACACACGCACACGCACACACATATACATACACACACACATACAAACACATAGACAAACACACATACACACACGCACATACGCACAAACACACACACATACAAACACTCACACACAAACATACACACACATACAAACACAAACACGCACACACACACATACAAACACACGCACACACATACAGACACACACACATACAAACACACACACACAAACACACACACACATACAAACACACGCACACACATACAGACACACACACATACAAACACACGCACACACATACAGACACACACACATACAAAAACATATACAAACACACACAGACATGCAAACACACACACACACATACAAAAACATATACAAACACACACACATACAAAAAAACACACACACACATACAAAAACATACAAACACACACACACATACAAACACACACACACACAAACAAACACACACATACAAAAACATATACAAACACACACAGACATACAAAAACACATACAAACACACACACATACAAACACATGCACACACACACACATACAGACACACACACATACAAACACATGCACACACACATACATACAGACACACACACATACAAAAACATATACAAACACACACAGATATGCAAACACACATACAAAAACACATACAAACACACACACATACAAACACATGCACACACACACACATACAAACACACATACAAAAACACATACAAACACACACACATACAAACACATGCGCACACACACACATACACATTCAAAAACACATACAAACAGACATACAAACACACACAGACATGCAAACACACATACACACATACAAACACATGCACACACACACACATACAAACACACACACATAACACACGCTCACACATGCAAACACACACCCACACACATACATACACATGCACATACACACACATACAAACAAACACACACCCACACACCGCAAAAACTCAAAACTGATCTAAGACTTGCAATCTTATTTCTAGCCTAAAAGTCTTCTTGATCTTGTTTTGAGAATAATATACTATATAAGAGCAGACTTTGTAAGATTATTGAGATTATTTAAGGTATTTTTTTCCATATTTCAAGAAATCTTACCAAATGTAAATATCTTACTGCACTGGCAGATGACTTCACTTGTTTCTAGTCTAAAGAATTCTTTAAAAATATCTTAAAACAATCTTTATATACTATATAAGAGGAAAAACCTGCTCTAATATAGTATATTATTCTCGAAACAAGATCAAAAAGACTTTTAGGCTAGAAATAAGATTGCAGTTAGATCAGGAGTTTTTGCAGTGCACACATACATACACATGCACATACACACAGATACAAACACACACACCCGCACACATACAAACACACACACGACTCGTGACAAGGCTCCTTTTTTTTTCACTTAATAGTGTGACTTAACGCATTAGCTATTTTATCTTCACCATGGCTTAAGACTAACTGTGCTGACAGGAAATAATGCAGTTTGCTTTTCCGCGCTCACACACAGATGTCTACAGCTTCACACAATCATATGCAAAATCAAACACAGCTTCAAATGTCCCTCGCTGAGTTTGGAAATAGGAGCAAAAAACACCCATTCTGTTGAGGCTAGATACTACAGAACTTTTATACAGTAATAATTCTAAACAAGGTTGACACATCTGGTGCTCTTATTGGGGGGTGGGGCGGTGGGGTGTTGGTGCAGCTCATATCACTCGACCCATCATATGGTGGTGCTTACTAATTAGAAGAATATGTTACATTAAAGTGTAACATGAAACTTTCAAACAAAAATATTCCTTTTAATAGTCTCCCTCTGACCAGAACCATTTACTATATAACAGTAATGTGACTTCTTTATTAATGTCAATAACAATAACGTGTTAATATAGTTGACCTCAGCAATAGAAACACTGGTACCTGTCACGACTACGGGGGTTAACCCGCTGCCGTGATTTACCCCTAGAAGTCCAGGTATGAGGCAGGCAGGCATCCATTACTGTGGTTTCTTTATTAAAGCAAAACAGAAACAAACCAGAAAGGAAACCTGGCTCAAGGGCCGACATGGACAGAAACGAGAAGTGTGGGATGATGGACCGATAATGAGGTCCATCTAACTGGAACTTAAATACACACAGACACAGACAGAAAACCAATCACAGAATATAATCACATAACTAAAGACAGGACTGCTGAAAATGTGAAACAAGAAACAAAACACGCACAAAATACCAAAATAAAAGCCCCAAAACTAAATCAAAACAGTGGCCCCTACGGACTACGGGCCGAGCCCTGACAGTACCATTACAAACATTTCTGTATCACTGTATTTAAAAACCACTATACACTTCCGACCATCATGACTTTTCGCTTTATGGATAAAAGAAAGATATCAGGATGAAAACAAGCGTTGATTTATCTAGAACTTGCAGGTAGACATGCAGTACACATACCCTGAACAACCATTTAACGCATGTTCGCAAAAGTTCTTCGGTCCTTATATCTAAGTCGATTAAGATGCTGAGCAAGTTCATCAAGAACTCGATTGTATCCGACTGCCTAGGCTTTATCACTTTTAAATGTCTTTGTCAGTAATAGGAATATGACTGTATACGTTCTTGCAAGGACGTAAAGAAATAATTCAACCAAAGGTCCAGTCTTTTGAATGATATGATTTTTTAAAAACGTATTTTGTTCAACTTTAATAGAAGTGAATTGTCTAGAATGACTACTTATTCTGCCTACAAACACTGAAGGGGACACGTCCCCCCCCGAAGTTCCTGCCAGGTGCTCTGGTTTCCTCCCACAATCCAAAGTTACACATCAGGGTACCTGGAGATGCAGAATTGCCCCAGGTATGGAAGTGTGTCAGTGTTTGTCTGTATTTCTGCCCTGTGTTGGACTGGCAACCCGTCCAGGGTGTTTGTCTTTTGCCCTGTGACCTCTGGGACAGGTGCCAGCAATCCCAGCAACCCTCATTAAGAATAGACAATGGATGGATGTCCCCTCTGAATCTACACCTGAAAGAGTCAAAACTTTGCTAAAATATTGCTAGCTATTATAAAATCAGGTTTACCAAAGACAGAGAAGAACACAGTCACTTGGTCCAACACCATTAGGTTCTGTTGGTAGTAAACCAACTATAGAACTAGTTTCTCCTGGTGCTTTTCCACTGGCACAAGGAACTATGCCATTCTTTCCATTACTTTTCAATTACAAACAAATCTAAGCCATGCCCGTGTTGTCCGACTCTTCTTGACAGCAGAGCCAAAAGCCAGTCAAAATGTTATCATGACAAAAGACGTGCTTGAAAAGAGGCCACTGTTTGTATATACTATCCATGCAAAAAGAAAAACAATGTAGATACAAACTAACAACTGGGAAGTACAAGCACTACTATCTGTTTGGGCTGAAGACACATTTCAGTGACAGTTTTCTAACGCTGTGAGAAACGAGAATGTGTCCCAGGACATCACTTACAAGTTAGCTGGCTTAGGTATTCACAACGCACATAAAAATTGCAACAAGAAACTTAAGAAACAAGAAAACTTAAAAAAGCAAAAAAAAAAAAAAAAAAGAAAACAACAACAAAAGAGGCTCTGACAGAAAAACCTTCCGCGGAAGACTCTGAGGACGTGGTTTTGAGACGACAAACGGACTAAACTGTGGGGAGAGAATTGCGCTGCCAATGCATCAGCAACACTGTTACAGATACACTGTAAAATCAAAGCCTGCTACAACGTCCAAGCCATCACAGTGTGATTTAGGTACAAGCACAATTCCTGTAGATCAGGGGTGTCAAACTGTGGTCCTGGGGGGTCGGTGTCCAGCACAGTTTGATGGTTCTCCTCCTCAAACACATTCACTAAACCTGATAATAACCTGTTGAGGTGAACCAGGAGTTTCTGAGCAGGGAAATCACCAAAACCTGCTGCACCACGACCCTCCAGGACCGGAGCTCGGCCGGAGCTGCTGTAGATCTATGGAAAAGTGCCTTTTGCAACTCAACCAGTGGCAAATGGACAAAAGCTTAATTCCAGAGATCTGGTGCCAAAGGTTATGATATATTTTTTAATGAGAAACTGTCCTAATGTCTTTAGCAATATTCTAAGCATCAGAATGGCTACAATAACGGACGCAGTGAAAGCATACCCTAATTAGATGATGAACTACGCAAGCTTTTATTTTACCTCTTTTCCTTGTTGCTAAGTTTGCAAAATCGTGTTGCTTTTCGATTGGACGAGTTCCACTGTGCAATACGAAACCATCAGAGAGGAGAGCACTGACTCATCCTGATGAGAGCCGCGTTAAGGACAATCATGGCTTGTCTGCATCGGAAAAAACGTTTGTGGCTCATCTGGTTTATTTCCGGCCTTTTGTCTTCGATCTGAACCTCGCAGGAGAGCGACGTGGAGTCTTAGAAGCCAGAGGACATGTTGCTCAAAAGTCTGTTCATGTCAGCGGAGGATTTTGAAATGTGAGCTTGGCGCATGTACCCTCCGCTCTGCAACAAGCATGATGCTGGCAGTGGGAAAAGAGCCCCCGGGACACGACCGGCAGGTCATCCGATACAGCATCTCTCTTATTAAAGCAGCCCTTTCTCAGGCTCGCCGCCCTCACACTCGCCAGCGCCAATGGATCCACGCGCTCCGGGGCCTCGTGTGCATGTCTTTTATCAAAGAAAGAATAGAGGGAGAGAGAGGAAAGGAGAGGGAGCGGGTGAGAACCGTGGCTTGCTTTCGCTCCATTATGTACAAAGTCTTGTTGCTTTCGTAAGAAAACCTCCAGAATTGTAAGGTGAAGGAGAACATGTTCATAAATGATAATATTGAATTTAATAACACTAATTTTGACAGTCAATGGCAGCTTTAACAATGCTTGTAAATGAAAAGCTGTAACAAAAAAGCTGTATCACTTTCCTCTGGTTGTAACATCTTATCACTGTACCGACTTTAATGGTCTTAAAAAAAGCTCAAAATGTCTTGCAATGGTCTGACCTTCAGAGGAACTGTTCACAAAGAGTTAGCAACAGAGCAATAGCTTAGGGATCTACTGATAATACATAGATATGTTTGATGCGGGTTAACTTTATAACTGCAGCATAATTTACTTGGTAAAATGTTTAGTCGTGTCCAGTTCCCCCAGAAGTTAGGACTATCATATCATAGCACGAAGACAAGCAAGAGTTTCCTCTGAGACACGTGATGCCACCCACATCTTCTCGAACCGTTACTGATGCATCAGCTTAAAAGCATCGCAAACGTTTAAAGAAGGAGAGGAAAGTCACTTACTCACCCAGAGAGAGCGAGGCCAGTTGTGACACTTGGCAATGGACATCACTCAGCATCAAACTTGCAATTATAATGATACCCTATATGGCCAAAAGTATTGGGACAGACCTGTTTTCCAGAGTTTTGGCTAGGGTACTTCAAGTAAAGGACGATCTTAATGCTTCAGCAGACCAAGACATTATGGACAACACCATGCTTCCAACTTTGTGGACCCAGAACCTTTTCTATTCCAGCATGACTGTGTCCCAGTGCACAAAGCGAGCTCCATAAAGACATGCTGGAGGAGTTCATTGTGGAAGAACTTGACTTACCCACACAGAGCCCTGACCTCAACCCCATCCAGCACCTTCAGGATGAACTGGAACGGAGATTGTGATCCAGACCTTCTCATCCAACATAAATGCTCTACAGAATGAATGGACACCAATTCCCTCAGAAACTTCAGAATCTTGTGGAAAGTCTGCCAAGAAGTTTGGATGTTATAGCGGCTAAAGGGCCACCAGCTCCATATTAAAGTCTCTGTATTTGAAAGCAGTGTCATTAAAGTCCCTATTGATGTAAGGTGTCCCAATACTTTTGTTCATATAGTCACTTGCAACTGAAAAATCACTTACAGCAAGTGGTCACCAATGCTGGTGTACTTTCCTGCTGTGTTTAGTTCCAGCCTGCGTGGAACATGATTCCCCTGGCCTTTTACTTATGCTCCAGCCAATCAGGGACTTCTGAAAAAGTTCATAAGCCACAACAGGAGTTGCAGATTGTGACTGGAACTGGAAAGTCGATCTTCAGGGCCAGGGTTTGTGACCTATGTGTGAACTGTGAGTCTCAGGTATTCTTGTTGGTCGTAGTTCAGTTTGTCGGGACATTGGAGTGGAGGGAAAGCAAGTATGGAGGGAAAGGATCCAACAGGTGCCCTATTCAGGTTAAGGCATAAGCCAACTCATGGTTGCACTGCACAAAATGTGAACATAAAAAACAATGATGTTATACATCAATAACAAACAATAATTAATAATGTAATTATCAATCGTTTCAGTGCTAATTTCAAGAAATTCTGGAGTATTGGGGAAGCTGGTGTCCTAGTGGTTGGGGAGTTGCCCCTACAATCAGAAGGTTGTGGGTTCGAATACCAATCCTGCTAGTGGCACCACTGAGGTGCCCTTTAGGAAGGTGCCATTCCCACACACTGCTCCCAGGCGCCCCTTCATTGGTGGCATCGCACTGCTTCACTTGGTGAATGGGTTAAATGCACACTTTAAGTGTTGTGGTGTGTTTACATGTAAATGTAAGGGGCTGCTTCCCTTCATCACTTCCTTTGGTTTATTAAAATATTCACACAGGAAGCTACCATTTAAAATAATGAAATAAAGCAGAGTTAGATAGATGGGCATATGTTGTCAAAACTAATCCACATGGTGGAAGGAAACAAGAAGATGAAGAAGTCCAGATTGCTGACTCAAGGCCCTGCAGAATTGCTGATTTGCGCTTTGACGACACGGATAAACAGCAGAATGTGCGTCTTCTCCATCGGCATGTGACTCCGCTTCCCTTATTCTGACCTGTAGAGGTCGAACACGCTGCAACGGCTCAGCAAGGGAGAGAATCAGATGAATTAAACAAAGAAAACTGAGTCAGAAATAGAGAGTGAGAGAAAGTCTTCTGGGCTGGCGCTCCGTCCTGGCGGTTCTCTTAGGATGACTGCCTTTATCTCAATATGAGCCACATCGTTTCACAGATCTTCCACAAACAAGCATTAACACCACTTTATTTTGACCCATAGTATCCAAAGCCAGTGGGAAGTGACGTGCTACGGTGCAACACTGCAAAACATCCTGATTTAACCAAGACTTGTTTTGAGAATAATATACTATATAAGAGCAGATTTGTTTGCACTTATATTGTATATAAAGGTTGTTTTTTCCTAAAAGAAATCTTTAGACTAGAAACAAGTGAAATTATCTCTCAGTGCAGTAAGATATTTACAATTAAGATTTCTTGAAATATGGAAAAAATACCTTAAACAATCTTAATAATCTTTCAAAGTCTGCTCTTATAAAGTATATTATTCTCAAAACAAGATCAAGAAGACTTTTAGGCTAGAAATAAGATTGCAAGTCTTAGTTAGATCAGGGTTTTTTTCAGTGAACAATTTACAATAAGCTTCTTTTCCCGTCTCTGCTTTGCATAGTGGAGGACGGAGGCCTTGGCTCCATATTGAACTGTGATGATCAGTTTCACTGGCATTGCTATGACTCATGTGTAGCTGCAGTGACTAAGCCAGAGTGTTTAACACGGGGAACGGAGCTTTTAAAGCATTTTGACAGGAAGTTTGTGGTCATTTGGCTGTGTTTGGGAAACACTCTGATCATCAAGTATGCAAATAATGAGACCAGAGCCCCTCCAAAGCAGAAGCAGCCCCCACTTAAGGGCCGAAAGTAGCGTCGACCCGCGACTGCTGGTTTTAAAGAAGTAAACTCGTACTGTTGTCAAAAGAGCAGCGTGGGTTTTCTGGTTACCAAGCTAAATGTTTGTGATGATTCAATACTTGTGCGTGTTTTCTGCCAACACATGGAAACGTGCAACGGATCAGCAGTTTCCTTAGAAACTACATCAAACAGAGGATCTTAGTTTTAACCTGTAGCAGAAAAGCTACATCAAAAAACAAGCCAGTGAAGATAGCAGCTACTCTCCAATGCAAAAAAGTTAGTTTACCACAGAAGGGAAAGTTGTTGGTCGCCTAAAAAAGAAGCACAACTTTAAAGTGAGTGTAAGTTATTTTCCAGCTTCACTGATGTTATAGCCATTACAGTCTGAAGCCTCCCAAAATGATCCCAAGTCACCCTAAATATATAGTGATTATTCTACTATTTTTAAATTATATATCCAAACATTTCATACAAGATATCACTGAGCGCAGATACACACTTTACAA
>JBBPDC010000035.1:8449205-8461906 GCA_037974485.1 Hemigrammopetersius urotaenia
TTTATTTTATTTTTGAAATATTCATTTATCGGCCATTATAAATGCTGATACCGATAGTTTGGAAAATGACTAATATCAGCCGATAATATCGGCCTGCCGATAAATCGGTCGGGCTCTAACATATATACACACACACATATACATATATACACACACACAGTGTATATATGAATATAATAAACAATCTAAATCCTACATAGAGAAAACACAAAGAGTACAGTATAAGTGTAGTTAGTGTAATAATAATGATATAATAACATGAAAAAAAAAGAAAAACAGAAATATTTTGCTGAGAAGCAAACTACAATTAAGTCAAAACCTTGCTACTGCTATATCTCCTGCCAGCACAGGTCTTCCAGGAGTTCACACTAGACACAAAAGGACTTTCCGAGCCGATGAGATTTGAAGATTAGTGTATTTAGGGCACCTCAGGCAGCTGTTCTCCTGTGAACACACACAATGGATCTACTACTGAGACCGGAACAAGTACCCTTTCAACCTCTAGCCCCTATTCAAACCAGCCAATAAATCTGAGGCAGCAGCCTTATGCTAGTCATTTTTGCTGGCAATAAAGCTCCACAGAAGAATGATATCTGTGAAACACAAGGAGTCGGACCCTATGAAATCGTCTTATACAGTTATACAGTTATACAGCAAATCAAAAACCCCACGAACCCTGTCCCAAACAATCCCCCTCCCCCCACAAACAAAACCTCGTCAACAGAACTCAGAGTCAACAATGATGATCAACAATGTACACATTCATTGTGGCTGATACAGATAGCAATCTCCCCCTTTTTTCAAGCAAATTCATACTATTTTGTACGTATGAAGAATCGTGAGAGCCAAGCAGGGGGAAATTCTGAAGAGGGGTCAGTGATTTACTTCACACTGCAGTCACAACAATTAAGATAAGATAAACCTTTATTAGTCCCGCAAGTGGAACAATTATTGTAAATGTGTACAAAAACTTGCCATAAATGTCCCATTTTTAACATATTGGCTGCGGTGCGTCATGCACCCACACTGTTTAATCCAAACTCTGGCTTTGTGTGCAATTTCTCTTACTTCTCCCTTCTTTCCTTCCCTCATTCCTACAGTGAGGGAGGCAGGAAGCTCAGCAGGAAGCTGATGAGGGAGGAGAGAGTGTTTCACAGTGGCCTTAGCTCTGATGAGCATATTCTCAGGCTGTTTTGGAGCACTGACAAACACAACACCCTTGGAGGAAAAGCAGACCCAGCCTCGACTTCTGCTGCTGTTGGCCCACTTATGAACGGCTCTTACACAGAGAGAGAGAGAGAGAGAGAGAGAGAGAGAGAAAGAACAGCTTAAAAAAACCCTCCAAAATCCATCCAGCACAAACTCAGCTCCGAGTGCTGCCTGAGGGAAATCGCCAGATAAAGAACTAAAATCAAATGAGAGGAAGACAGAGTATCCCAAAATACATCAAAGCAGCATTTGGGCTTATATCTCGAGCTACAGATGAAGCACAAACATGAGCTCAGGTTCACAGTCTGCTGGGTGAACTGGTATCTCACTGTAAAGAGCTGAAGTATAAGGCAAACAGTGTACAGCTGGTACTGATCAATAATAAATTTAGCCCCTGAAATGAAGCTCCACAAATGTAGCTGTGCCTCCTCAGAGGTGAAGCTGGGTTTTAAAAGTCTCCAGGATTTCTCTGGAGGTCGACTACGCACTCCTCTACACAGTTCCTCTGTAGAGCAGCCACTGTGCCATTGCGCAAATAACTTCCGTCTTAGTCGGTCGCTAACCGCACACAGACCACACAAATATCGCAGAAGACCAAAGGCAAACCAAACCTTCAGCAACTTCAGGAAGGGTGACGGACTGACAGTGACTGTGTTCGAACTAGGCGGAGTTCAACAGACTTTTCTCCTCGTTATGGAAGTGCAGATAGTTGCCATGGACACAAAGCCTCAAACACAAAGTGTTAACTCTTTTGCAAATTAAAAATGACACACACCGGCATTCTCCAGGCAACGCCTCGAAGTGTTCCTCAAGGAATCATCTTATGCAATCATCCTCATACAAATTGAATACATGTGCAGAAGATCATCTGCAAAATAGTTTCAGTCCAGGCCCTTTTGTCTCTTTAGCATCGTCTCGTCTTTCAGAGCCTGCAGAGAGAGGAGAGGGGCTCAGAGTATCGATCTGTACCTGAGCTGCTGGTTGTGTTGTGAGGTGATGCTCAGGTGCGGGCAGCGACTGAGTCTCCTCGGACTGGCGGGTAGCGCTGTCACCCTCTTCATGTTCTTCACTGGAAAGGCAAAGCAATAAAAGATTATGCAAACTACACAATAGCCTGGACCTCACAATGATCTAGGGGTGGGTGATATGATGATGTGAGATCGTGAAGACGATCGATGTGCTGATGATCGTAGTTTCATCTAAATAGACTACATTCCATCCATCTGTTGCGGTTCTATGCTCTAATTTTGGTTCCTCAGCCAAATCACACTATTCCGCTTAATGCCCGTCTTATAGAAACAGCGCTCAACCAACAACAGCTTGGTTTTACTGTTCTGTAACTTAAAAAATAAAATAAAATCTATAGTTACAAATGAATATAAATTGTGATTTAACTATAATCGTGATATGATATTTTACATATCGCCCACCCCTACAATGATCTGACTGCAATTCCTCAACAACATATTATGTTGGTATTATATTCAAAACTATATTTGAAGAATACACAGATGTGTCTGGATGACGTCAGTTAGTGGATCTTTTTTGAATGAATATAAGACAATGTCAGACAAAACAACGTTGCGCAAACTTTACTGAACGTTTGCTATAATAGTCTATAACCTGCCAAAACCAATGCAGTTGAATCCACACCTTCAGATCAATGCATGGGTGTATTTTTATCCCTCCATTTCTGCAGATCACAGCCTCAGACTTGGCTTTGGACATAAATTCACACTTTTATCTCATTTCAGTTTAATATAACAAGGTCACCGCTAGCGAGATTCATTTTCTCCAGGCAGAAACAGAAAGGAGAGATAATAGTCACAATTACTTGTTTTTACCTTTTCTATTTAGATTAGATTAGATTAGATTCAACTTTATTGTCATTACACATGTACGAGTACAAGGCAACGAAATGCAGTTTAGTTGGAACCAGAAGTGCAATAAGCAGCAAGTGCAGGATAAAGATATGAGTTATGAGTTATGAGTTATGAGTATACGTAAGGTGATATGTACAAGAAGAAACTGAATAATATTTACAGATGGATGTACAGTAGTATGAACGTAATATATACATAATATACAGTATGAATACAGTATGAATATATGAACATAATATACAGTTTGTATTAACTATAATCAGGAATTACAAGTAGATGAACAATTCTACAGATGATCATCTGCAGTGATCATAAACATGCAACGGATATGAACAAGTTTAATTCTCTACTGTTCCGGGATTGATATGTGTATTATCAGAAACGTACAAGTGTATATGTGCGATGGATATGTACATTTATAAGTGGCTATGTACAGTGTAGTGCAGTGATTATGTGCGAAGATGTGCACGATTACATTTATGGAGATCAATTAGGCCAAAATGTACTTTTCACATGACATGGTGTTTGCCTCACTTTTGTATGGAAGCGGGTGCTTTCCTCCACCTGGTGTTATTTGTTTAGTTTTAGAACAACATATATGTGACATGGATTTAACCCATTCACCAAGTGAAGGGGGGGGCAGTACCTTGCTCAAGGGTACCTCAGTGGTGGCACTAGCATTCATGGGAACCAAACCGACAACCTTCTGAATACAGGGCCAATTCCCTAAACACCAGCCGACCCAAAGGCAGTGCACTGGCCGGGAACTGATGAATAAATATTCCTGGGGTGGTTTTAAGCCCATCAGCCCATGATCTCAGCTCTTATAGGAGGCAACATTCAGTGTAACTCTAAACACTGCACTAATGTTTTGCAGGGCATAAACAATACATTTAGCATATTTGTGCAGAGGGTGTCAAGTTCCTTATTCTCTCCATGAGGGAAGAGACAGGAAGGAGTGTGAAAGGATGAAACATGGCCAGAGACAATGCTGGCTGACCCACCCTCCATTTGGAAGAAACACTATTGAGTTACTAAGGAGAGACAGTGCTTTCTCCTCTAGACTTCAGGTATCTGCTGCTAACTACAAATTCTCTCCACTTGTTTTATCCATGTCACTTCACACACCTCATTTAGAGCCTTAACATCAACCGAAAACGTGTTATCTCAGGGTGTTGACAGGTGTTGGATGGTTTTGTCTTCTCAGACTAACAGACATGAGAGCTGGTTTGTGAAGAAAGCAGCTGAGGGCTGCAGCGCACGCGAGCAAAGTAGCAGCGTGTGAGTCTGAGGGGAAAACTAAAACCCAAAATGTAGTGGAAAACTGACGCATTTCCTCAGAAGAAAGCAAATCGTAAGAACGGCGTGTCTTACCCAGTCTCGGTCTTCTCTTGGTCCACCGACTTGCTCCTGGAGAAAAGTCTGAAGAAGTTTCTCGCGAAGTCCTCGTGCCACGAGCGCTGTCGTCTTAAACTGGACATCTCGGAGCCAAAAAGACCAAGACATTTAAAACAAAAGCGAGAAATAGAAAATAGAAGTTATTTAAAAAAAAAAAAAAACTCCAGTCACATAGTTTGCAGAGTGAAACGGACAGTCCAGGGTAAGTCGTGTTGGCACAGGGGGCATCCAGTGAGAGCTCGGTGGAGCTCAGAGTGAGGAAGTGAGGGAGGAGTCTGCAGGCCGAGGAAGCCCTGCCTGATCCACCATGGAGGGGGCGAGCAGGCCTGAGGGGACTCCTTTGCTCATTACTGGCCACTGCATTATGGATTAACCAGGATTAGGTGGAATCTGACCATATTGATGAAGGAGAGTGGATTTGCCTTCTTAACTACGTACTAGACACTGCATTCCACTCTGGATTTGGTGGAACATGGATGAGGGAAGTGTAAGGTGTCAGTTTCTCATGCATGACCACACCATGGCACTGCATTTAACCTAGTGAAGCAGTGGGTAGCCCTGGGCAGTGTATGGGGGCGGTACCTTGCTCAAGGTTAACTCCGTGGTGCCACTGGCAGTTCTGGGATTCAAACCCACAACCTAATGATTGCAGGGGCCACTCCCTAACCACTAGGCCACCAGAACGAATGCAATCGAGATTCCAGAGTGCAATGGCTGAGCCTCACCCTTCCTGATCATGGTATCTCTTCTGCCAGGTAAGTTATGAAATGAATACAGATCTGATGGCAAATGGGGTTCTTTTCTTCCTCTGAAGTTTTGTTTTTATTTCATTAATTACTCTGCTCCGTGTTTTCTCTGGATTCGTTGATGAAGGGAAATCCAAAGCCATCTCTGGACGCTTAAGTGTTTTTTGGACTTCACATGCACTCACTGTTCACAGATGGGTTGCATAATAAAGAGCGAGAATAACTATAAGGTGGGTTATCTCTCTGTAAAAGAGCAAGTCGGAGCAGGCACTTCAGGGAGTAGGGCCTACAGCACTTCAAATGGCATGCAAAGTTCTAGTCTGTGAACGCTCCTGCTCTTCTAGAATCTGATAAATAAACCACAGTGTGGCAAACTGAGGTCGATGAGGCGGGGAGAAGAAGATCATGTCCTATATGTGTTGTATCCTGTCTAGCAACTAAGGCTGTCTAACATGTATAGGTAGGCAAAAATATATCACAGTACTTCCAGAAATGTTCTTGGCACGTGATTTGTCGCGATATTTATTTGATAACTAAAGAAACAGAGGTCTCGCATTTAGAAAACACTATCAAAAGCACAAATCCACTAAAACAATCCACAAAAGAAGCGCTAACTGTAGTCTGTTTACAGCTAAGTGTTCAAGATGTGCTCAGAAAATAATTTTGTGGCATAATGTGAAATCCTTTTATCACAATAACAAAAAAATATGGCCATATTGCCCAGGTTTAGTAACATGTTCCTATTACATGAGCTTGTGAATATCTAAAGCAGGCCATAATATAGACCCCAAAAGCCAGTTTTACTCTTCCCTCTGCATTTTCGCAGCTGAAGACATAGGATGCATCACTACTGGACGGATTAGAGAAGAAGAGAGAACAAAGCACAACTGCCTTCTAACCTTCTTACAGCACCCTTTCATTTGAACAGCATTGTCAGCAATGTGGACGTCACGCTACACTGTCAGTGTTAGAACCTCTAACTCGGCAGTAGAGCTGGCTGAGACTTTGCTTCTTCTGCCTGTAATGCAATTTGAGGCCATTTAGAGATGCGGAACATTTTAAGGCTATTTAAGAACTGTCTCGCCAGCAGCTTCCAGCCACGCTCTCATACCTGAGGCATATCGGTTGTCAGCTGTTGATGGGTAATGTGTCTTCTCGGCAGGCAGAGCACCTCGCCTGGCAGCTCTGGTGTAGTGGCTCCCTCTGCTGTTTGCTGCACTTCCACAGTCATTTCTATTCCCTCTAACAGAGTCTGCATCAACTCTTAGTTGTTCTGTTACTCATTATCTCTTATCTCTGCGTTATTTACCCCCTCCACACACACACACACACACACATTTAAAAAGGCCCAAAACACATGAGTGGGTTCCAAAACCCACTACTTCATAAAAATTCAATCACTTTGCATTGGTTTCTGGTGTGCATGTAGTTGAATAATGCATTTTAAGCTCCATTGAAAATAGAGTTGAACTGCATTTTACAATCAAAAAAATACATTTCATAAGCTGCAGTTTTTCAACAAACCTTTCTGCAAAGAGTGCTATGGATATGGACAAAATAATGCAGACATTTCTTTTTTTACAGCAGCATTTAGATTTAAACTCAACACATTTTCTATCCAAGACCTCTATTTTGAGTGAAAACAGGCCTGTTGGGTTTCTGTGTACCAGTGCTGGTACATAGTTCATTAACCAGTATTTCTATGCACCAGTGAAGGTCATTAGCTTTGCAAGAGTGTGGACTGAGAGCCTTTAGCCTACTCAGTGTGTGCGGGTTTCTTCCAGAGTGGAAAAAAAGCTCGTAACATTGCACAGATCCGATATGCATAATAGCTATAATTTCCAACAGACGCTTTCTGAAATAAATCACGGCCGTCGAGTCGCAGGAAAAGAGGGGGGAAAAAGCACAGGTTGGCTCAGAATGAGACTTTAATTGCAGACACATTTATTAATACAGAGCCGAAAATGAGACTGACAGCTATTCACTCCACCCCCACCAACCTCCCCTCCAATTCACGGGCAGAGGAAACAGAGCGGGTGTAAGTTAATTATATGTTTATTTTAACCATAATAAATCTTAATGTGAGGCCTGTTCTCAGCAGAGACGGAGCAGTGTGTTTATGTGATGGTGTGGACAGCGGAGTGAGGGAGAGATGCCATACATCTGAATGGAGGAGGGAGCTGGCCAAGCTCTGGTCCTCAGACCTGCTCCTGTTTCTGCTTTCGGCCGGCTGCCTGCTCCCTCTGTCTGCTCCACTGCAAATCCAACACTTTGGCAGGGCTGCGTACACATCAGTATTCATTCTGTATGTTCTACTTAGCAATGGTCTACTTAGATGCGCTGTATATGCTACAACGCAATGAGAAAGTATGATTAATTTTTTTATTTTAATATCTATGCCTAATTGTTTCAGATAAAATAATAAATAATATTACACAAATACGACTTGAGTAAACTCAAAATACAGGTTATTTTTCTTATGTGCTCCAGCACTAAATGCCCCCTTTGGCCCTGTTGCCATGTGTCTTGGGTGATCCGATTGTAAGTAGCAAGCACTGTGTACGAGTGTGATCAGGGTACCATGCTCTTTCAGAAGAAATTACAAAAGAAATTAACCAAATTTAGCTAGTTATGGGTAGCAGATTAGACAAACCACACTACGCCACGATCAAATTCCAGGAGAAATAAGTAAAAAGTTATTGAAATACAGCAGTCTGAAAAGGCTTGCAAAGTCCTTTATAAAGGCTCTGAAACTCTGTGAGAGACATTATGAGATGAAGAAATGAAGAAAGTGTGGAACAGTGGTAAATCTTCTCAGGAGTGGCCTGCCTACCAAAATTCCTCAAGGAGCTCTGTAGCTGCCCACAAGTTATGAAATAATCTAGATGAAAATCTTAGGAACTGCAGGCCTCACATGCCTCAGATAAGGTCAGTGTTCACCATTAAAAACAGACTGGAATCACTGATATTCAAGAGGAACATAAAGGTGTGTCTTGTAAAAATATACTCACAGCCTCCAAGCTGTTTGGAATAAGGTTTAACCCGCTGAGGAGGCGAAAGTAGACCATTCAAACAATAAGAGCATCATACTAGCTATTAACCTTCAGGCATTGTGGGGGTACTGTGCTGGTGTGAGATTGCTTTGTTGATTCAGGGCCTGGGCACCTTGCCATACTGACAGAACCATTTACTCTGTTCTTTACCAGAGAATCGTCTAGGAGAAAATCTGGTGAACAGTCCCTGATCTGCAGAACATTTTTCCTTCAGTAAAGGAAGTGGCATTTTGTGTTTCCTCATGTTGTCCTCGTCTTATTCTGAATCTGGTTATATTAAACTGTACAGCAGCTGGAAACCATTTAGAGTAACAAATGTCAATTAATGTAGGTAATCAGGACAAATACTGTTCAAGGCTCTCTACTACCGATCCAAACCTTGATTTCTGGTGGCACTTGTTTTCATGACTTTTATCTACTGTGCTTTGTTATCACTTTAAAAAATGTTTCCAAAATACACTTATTCTGAAAGCCTGTGGGAACATGACACACAGTACATCAAAACTATTGTCTATGACAATCAGCCTATTTCTTTTAGCATAATTAAATTGTTAAGATGTTAAAAATGTCATTCCGAGTAAACTTTTTGGAGCTAGAAATGCATTAAATAATGAACATACTTTTTTCTTGTGTCTGCATGTCATTACGTACCCGTAGGGTGGAGGTAGCTCAGTGGGTAGGATACTTGCTTCTGGACCAAGAGGTCATGGGTTCGAATCCTACCTTCAGCACACCACCACTGGGTCCCTGAGCAAGACCCATAACCCTACGTTGCTCCAGGGATGACTGCCCCCTGTAGGTAGGGAATGGAAGTCGCTTTGGATAAAAGCATCTGATAAATGCTGTAAATGTAAATGTGTCTGAGCAAGTCTTTGTCTGGAGTTACACAATATATCCTGTCTTCAACCTGTGAGAGTGTTTTGTAGTGAGTGTAAGTTCCCTTGTGTTTATTTAATGTTTTCATTTAATAAAGTCTCATTTAATATTTACACATCCACACACTTCCGTTACATGGTGATGGGACCTCGAGGTCTTACTGCTTACACTGACAGTAGTAACACTAATACTGTATAGCCATTTCATTTACTGTGCAGAAGGAGCTGAAATGTGATTCATCTAAAAATAAAACGTTCTTAGGCCTCATAAATCTTCATCATGCAAAACTTTTAGCCACTATAAAGGCTTATGTGGGATATCATCAAGTCGGACTGCATGATAAGGAAGAAACATCATTGCAAGAACAAATACAGGGTCCTCAAGGTACAACAGAGATCCGTTCCTTTGACAGTGAGCCGGATTTTGGTGTAAGTTGAAACACACCCTAATGAGTTAATAACCAATCCTAACACAGCTGTAAAATCTATAAACACAACTAAGAGAAAAATCATTCAGAATTTGTTCCGAAGCCATGATAAAGGCCCAAAAGTCGTCAAACAAAGCAACACAAATGGAACATTTGCGCTTAGATAAGCGTGCTCCCTCACTCACTCCTGTGTATTCTGCGTATTCTAAATATTATTCTGCCGCCTGCCACTTCGCACACATGAGCGCCGTGAACTCGAAACGTCGTATGTCGAGACCCTCGTAATTCGAGGACCCCATGTATGTTGCGATTTTGACATACTTTGCTAAACATTAAAAAAGATAAAAGGGTTAAATACCGGCCTGCACCGGTTTGACCATAATTTAAGTTAGCACTGTTAGACTGTTGCTATGATCGTTGATTCATCAAAACATCTTCGGAAACTGATCTCGAACATCATTCAGGGAATAAATGATGGAATAAAAGTTTGCTGACGGCATGATTTCACAAAATCAGGACTTCAAAGGCGAGTAACGGTTACTGTGCAAAGCTACAGTTGATTCTTCACAGACACAGGATGTAGCACAGCTCCGTGGAGCGGAGACAAAATAAATCAAGGCAAAAAGAGTGCGCTAAAGTTGGTGTGTCCTTAGGGCTGTATTCATTAGATTATGAAAGACATAAATTCTATGCCTCCCAGCTGAGGCACCTGCAGAGCAGAGCAGAAACACAGAGTAGTCTCCACACCTATGTGGTGGGGGAGAATTCCTCTGGGGCATTTTTTTTACATTTTCTAAGCTCATCATCAATGAAATGCTCTGGAACAGTACTATTATTTTGGGGTCTGTGTGAAATGTAAATGTGTGTGTGTGTGTGTGTGTGTGTCTGTTTGCATGTGTGTGTGCGCACGTGCATGTAAAAAGATGGATAAAAACTTCAGCTTTGACATCTGTTGCAAAAACACACCAATCCGGAAGCCATATGTCTGCCATCAGTAAGAGCGTGGGGTCCAAGGGCCACCAAACCCACTAAGAACTATTAGTCCCCTGAGAGCGCTGGCCCCGGGATAAAAGAGCAGCCATGATATTATAAATGCAAGACAACATTTTCCAGAGCAAATCTTCCGTCCCTCTGAGCTTTGCTCTGGAGCGTCTGGATTTCATCAACGGCGATGCCCTGGCACTTGCAGTAGAACGGCGCAGTTGTTACATTTTTACTCCATTGACAATGAGAAGATTGTTTTTCTTGAGCAATCAATCCGTGTGTGTGTGTGTGTGTGTGTGTGTGTGTGTGTGTGTGTGTGTGTGTGTGTGTGTGTGTGTGTGTGTGTGTGTGGTAGGGCTAATGAAAACAGCCTTAAATTCCTGGATCTGGGTTTTTCCTTTTCCCTTCCCCTCTCCTATCGCTGTGGAAAGCAGCCGTTAGCCATTGCACAGTCCATGTTGGAGCCCGAATGACTTGGACCACCATCCTGCGGACCCCACCGTACCTGAGATAGTTTAGTGGAAAACGCTCCTGGCTGTGCAGGGTTAAGTAGGGCTAATTGTAGAGCTTTGCAGTGTGTGTGTGTGTGGGTCATTGACAGAGGGCTCGCACGGCTTTTTAAATGTATTTCTGCAGGCTAACATGCTAAAATGCTTTCCACATGCTAGCGTGAAGGTTATTCATACGCACAAAGCATGGAGGTCGTGAAGGTTGTAAACGCTACTTCATGTTACTTCAAGCCTGTCTTTTGACAACAATATATATTTTTTTACGTTTAAAATAAACAATCAGCTATTAAATCAAGAACATGTGTCTGCTTTGTATGTAATTACCTAATAATTAAAAAAAACTTTGCAGTGCTCATTGTAATCAGCTTTTATACATACAAATGTCTCTACAAGACAATGCTATTTTCTACAAGTGCTCTATGAAAATGATCATGTTATGTTAGCACCAGGCTAGCAGAGGTGTACATTATTGCAGCTCTGGACTAAACACAAGCCTGTTTGGCTCATTAGACCTTAGACCAAGACAAATGTAGATAATCCCAGAATCCTATCAAACCTTGTTCTTACACGAGCCAGTCATGGGCTTATCTGAGTGACTAGGATTGATGGGAACAGGCCTTTATAAAGTATGAGAAGACAATAAAAGAACATCAGAATCAGAAAACGTTATTGTTCTGGGCAAATTTGCTTAATGTAACATCTTAACAACCCAAATAAAAACAGAACTCCAACATCACTGTGCGGACCAACAGCTCCCAACTCTGTTCCTGGAAGGTCAACATGCAGCACAGTTTGGTGATTTCAATGCATACCATATCTGCCCCTGTGATCAGAAGGTTGTGGGTTTGAATCCCAGGACCGCTAGTGCTGCTAGTGACACCACCGAGGTTCCCCCGAGCAAAGTAGAGTCCCCACACACTGCTCCCCGGGGCGCCCCTCGTCGGTCCCTCCCCCCGCTTCACTGTTGTGTTCACTCATACAGTTGAGTCCTTTAATGACCAAGAAATGCAGCCAAGACTATAAACTTGGATTTGGTATCACTAGGAAATATTTAAGAGTGTGCAGTGTGCGGCTCCTGTAACAAGCCCCTCAGCTTTCGGTGTAAATGCAGTGTACTTTAAAAACTGGGCTACACTTCCAGATCTCTTGGACTGCTGTTGTACATTATAGGGTACAGTAACAAGGTTCACTGGGGAGCAAAAATGTAACACTCTTTTCTGACAGTGTGACAAAAATGAAATAAGCAAAATTTGCTCAGAATATTTGTTGACGAGTAATTGTCATCAGTTGCTTAAAGGATAAACGATGAAGAATTTTGTTCCAAGCTGCATTATAGACCACTTTCAGGAATCTTCTTTTTCATGACACACTATAGAAGTATTGCCACCTTGTTTTTTAGGGTTTGGGCCCCTTACTTCCAGTGAAGGACGATCTTGATGCTTCAACACGCCAAGACATTTTGGACAAAACCATGTTTCCAACTCTGTGGACCCAGTTTGGGGAAGAACCTTCTCTATTCCATGTCCCAGAGCACAGAGTAGCTCCATAAAGACATGCTGGAGGAGTTCAGTGTGGAAGAACTTGACTGACCCACACAGAGCCCTGACCTCAACCCC
>JBBPDC010000035.1:8516454-8539332 GCA_037974485.1 Hemigrammopetersius urotaenia
CACACTCAGAGTCTCTCCTCAACATCCTCCTCCCAACACACTCAGTCTCTCCTCAACATCCTCCTCCCAACACACTCCAGTCTCACATGTCCAAACCAACACAATTTAAACTATTTTACACAAAGAAGAAGAGTCTGGACTAGGTTTGCCTTGTGTATAGGAATGACAGAACCAGACGACTGGCGGAGCGAAGGCTAAATGATAGTTTTCGACTCCAGCTGTGTTTCCTGTCCTTTCGTTTGGCATTGTCTCTAAACCAGACAACACAGCTGGTCTCACTACTGTCCCTTTCAATCTCGCTTGTCCATCCTCACCATGCATTCACAGTATTTAACACATTTATTTGCCACTTTTATCCCCTAATGACAGCCTGCCTGGAGCAACTCGGGGTTAAGGGTCTCGCTGAATAGTAGCTGAAGGTAGGATTCGAACCTGTGGTCCAGAGGCAAGTATCCCACCCACTAGGCCACCGCCACCACCACTGTCCATCCTCACCACTTTACTGTCATTCACACACCGGTATTCTGTCTTGGAACGTGAACGTACAAGAGCTGAGGTTTGTTAGACCATCATCACACCTCCACTTTAATGAGGTTTAAATAGATCCTGAGAACAACGAGCCTCCGAAAAGCCCCAAAAACATATTCATGGAAAAGAGAACTGTAACGTTACCCCTTCGTGGTACACTTTGTTGGCTCGCTTCAGCCTTAAATCCAGCGAAGTACTCATTTTCAGTCGTTTTCAGGAGAACCACAGCTCTGTTTTCTGCTGCTTCCTCGTTGATAGAATCATGTGAGGGGCGTCACGTGACCTGGAGTGTCCCTCACACGCGGGGCTCCGATTCTACAATAAAATAAAAATAAAAATGAACAAAATTGTAAACTAAAAACCATTTACAACTAAAATATAATGAGCAAACACAATAAAATAAACGATAGAGTCGCAGTTTTGATAAAATACAATAAAATGCCATAATAAAAACCTACAAAGAATGAATAGAATAAAAACAAAAAAAAATGTTAAAATAAATGACTACAAAGAAAATTCAATAAATCATCAATTTTGAATACGTAGGAGCAACATAACGAAATCACAGTACATTAAAATAGCATCGTAAAACACACACACACACACACACACACACACACACACACACACACACACACACACACACACACATATATTTTTTACATTTTGTAAATAAAGAATAACTTTTACAGTGTTCATTGTGTGTTTTGATAATAAAACACAATGATAACTTAATTCAACTGTTTTTTATTCCAAATATATTTGTGTGATATATGAAATACACAGTGATCTACAGTGATCTACAGACAAATGCTGGGTTATACCTACTATATATAGTAAAAGTAAATAACAAACATCTTGATTATTTGTGGTGAATAAGTTTTTTTTGCATCAAAACCAAGACAGCCCTCCACCTCCCACACCCTTGGAGACGGGTGCTTGATTGACAGTCTCTAAGGCAGAACGCGTCTACGTCATGAGGTCATCCGGGTACTTTGTGCCGGTTTTGATGGACAGTTGTGATGGTAACGCTCTCACTCGGCTCCCATTCATTTTAATGTGCAGGTCAATAAATATAAAGTCTAAATAAAATCCAGAAATCCAGCAACACATAAAAAATCTGCAGAAAAAACAATACTAAAAACGATGTGCTATATAACAAAGCAACACAAAAGTGGGGTATAAAATACTGTAGATAAATAAGTAAATAATATCTTGATAATTTGTAATTTATTAGTCCCACAATAGGGAAAGTTGTAACATATAGATGAAATATGGATTCTAGACAAATACTGGGTAGAAACACTGTAGATAGGGAAGCTAATAATAAACATCTTGTTTATTTGTGGTAAAACAGGTTTTTTGTATAATTTGGGGGTAATTTTTTCTTGCATCAAGACCTCTGTTTTTATGGCTACGCCATAATAATACAGACAGAAAGGTAAATAATAAACATCCTTATTATATGTGGTCAATACGTTTTTTGCATCAAAACCAATCGGTTTCTAATGGACACGCCCCCGCTTGGAGACGTATGCTTGATTGACAGTCTCTAAGGCCGAACGCGTCTACGTCATGAGGTCATCCGGGAACTTTGTGCGGGTTTTGATGGACAGTCGTCATGGTAACGCTCTCGCTCGGCTTCCATTTTGTTCGTGCACTTTTCCTTCCGTCGGGGAGAGGGGGGTCCAGAGGTTCCGAGCGCGGCGAGACGGGACTGAGTTCGGCTCGGGCAGGCTCCGTGCGGTGGAGGAGAGAGCGAGGAATACGCAGTGGGGTTCAGTGAGAGCGGAGAGTGCGAATTCGGGCTGCGTGGAGCCCGGGCGGCCAGAGCGCCGGGTCGTGTCGGAGAGAGGCCGCCGGGCCGGTCCGCTGCGCAGGTTTGGAACGCGCGCCATTTTGTAAAATTTACACAAAAAAAGGAAGCCGCGGCGGCGGAGGAGGATGAGCCGCTCTCCCCGGAGAGACCCAGCCACAGAGCCCGCACCGCACCGCCGCTCCTCGGACACTATGCGTCTCGGACCCGCGCCTCCTCCGGTACTTGCGGCATTCCGCGCCGAGCGTCGCTGACAGATTGAGAAGCTGCGAGGCGCGGCGGGTCAACATGTAGCTGTCTCCCCGCGGCCGCCCCGGAGAAGTTTCTTCATACGGCTCCTCGAGTTGGACGGAGAGGCGCTGTTGATTCGGAAAAGGAGTTTTCTCCTCTCACACAAAGTCTAACGGCTCTCCCTCGGACGATTCACATAGACTGTGGACATATTTTTTCTTTATCACGGGGATCGTTCCTCTTATTTTTGTTTTAAACCCCTATGAGGATATTCTCTCTCAGCCGTAGCAACAAGGTAAGTTTTCTGTGGAGGAGCTAAAGGATGTTAGCCAGAGGACGTCTTGTGTCATTTTTGTTTTACAAAATGGAACATTCTTCTAATATTATTAGTATTTTTTTGATCGTTTTAAAACCTATATGGATATTCTTTCTCAGACGTAGCAACAAGGTAAGTTTCATATATGGTTGAGCTAAATGTTAGCCAAAGGACGTTTTTTTTTTTTTTTTTTTTTACAAAATTGATTCTTCGTGTTCTTATTACTATTATTACTTGTTTAAAATATACGAGGATATTTCTCCTAACCGTGTAGCACCAAGGTAAGTTCGGTGTGAAGGAGCTAAAGGATGTTAGCAGCTCTGCTAGCAGCTCCGTTGAGAAGAACGGAGTTTTAAAGGATTTAATGTTTTTTGGGGTCTAAGTCGAGCTGTTTGTGTTTTTTTTTGTTGGAGCTATAGCATAAAACAGTTTTAAAAATATTGTTCGTGTTCATTTTTGAACGATGTGATGGGGAGTGTGTTTTTTTTCTAACAGGCCGAAGCGTTACTTAGTAGCTAGCACAATCCCCTATTAATAACATTGTGTCATTTCTGTTTATTTTAATATCAACTTAAGTTTCCAGACGGAAGTTTAGTAGTGGAAAGGAGCTGAATTTTGTGTCGAGCCTGTTCTGGTAGCTTTATTCGTTTGAGCTTGTTCTGCTGGGGTTAGCTGGCTGGCTAAATATCGTTAGCCCAGTGGGTTTTTTTTAGCCTGTACCTGTGTGACAGCTCCTCTCCTGCACACACTCCACTCTCACTAGACTGACGATCCCAGCCGTTTACAGCCACAAAATCCACACGAAACAGGTCAGTAATTATTTTATCGGCTCCTGTAATCCTCTACCTGATGGTCTAATCGTTTTGGAATACGCAAAAGTTAAAATGGGAGTTTGCAAGTCAGCTAACGTTATCGTTTCTTTCATCGATGCACCCACAGGGTCTTAAATACAGTCCCTTACAAATCAGTACGAGAGAAGAACTGTCTGACATTGAGTGTCCGTGCCTTAAATGTAAACCACAGTTGGTTCTATTCAAGTAGATAGCCGTTTAAGGAGTGATTGGGGTGTTTTTACTCAGCGGTGTTTCTCGTCCCCTGATCGTGTGTGCAGCAGGTAGTTCAATTTAAATCATCTTTAGGGTCACCTGGGTTAACGCTGAACATTAATGTTTGGAGGAAATACACACTGGTTGTCGTTAGAACCTCATCACACTTTATATCAGGTCCCCTCGTCCGTTCAACTGTGTTTTTGTTTACATCTGGTTCAAGGCTCGCGTCAGTGTTCTCGTTCTAACGGGTGAGAGTGATCACACCCTCACAGTCACATTATACAGATGATCTGATCCTCATCTTTTGTGGCAAACCTTAGATTCAACCTTTTTAAAGCCCAAAATGCTTGACAAAGCTGTTGGTGCTCTCAAGTGCTTGCTAGGATCCCGACCATCCCTCTTTAAACTCTTGTCTGATAAGACTACCAGTTGTATAGATTTTGTTTTTGCAAATACATTTTCTTCCAGCAACACTACTTTATTGGTATAAAGTAGTGTTGTATGTTTTGTATTTGACACAACACAAGTAACTAATAAAGCACAACATCACTGCCTCCAATAACTCCTGTACATGTAATATTAAACAGTTACTTTTGATGCCAGTGTTAAGGTTGATAGTTCTAAGCTTTTTACGCCTTCTAAGTGTTTACAGTATCTTTCCCCTGAATGCCCTGACCACTTGTGAAAAAACAACACATTATTATTATTATTGTTGTTAACTGGGCTGACAGATGGTGCGTTCTTTGCAGATCCACACCAATGATCGTGCAAGTTGAAGAGAAGTCCGAACATCAAATGTTGAAAGACCCTGCTGAGGCACCAGGGTTGTTTTCACATAGAAACCACTTGCAAGTTGGTTCAGGTAGCCCTGTGTTTCTGTTTTTAATTGCCATTTCCTGGGGAATAAAGTCATTATTGATCTAAACTTTATTAGAAAAACAAGTCTTCGGATTAGGTATACATGCAGCTCCATGATAACCTTACTGTGTGATTTTTAAAAATTGTTTCTAATTTCTCCTCTTGTTTTTCTTTTGTCTTAGTGTGCTGTGGTTTGCAGATGGACTCCCCTGCCAGGATGATATGAGATTTGCCAGAGGACGATGCATACAGGTTAGCCATTCTTCATATTTGTGCTATTAATTGCTAAGGCATTTCAGCAACTAACTGGTGATGGGGGTCATTAGGAGCACATAGACCTTTTATTTGCTCTTATACCGAAATGCTGTACATCTTTTTTTCAAAATGCTTGTTTGGTATCCCATATTGTCTGTGGAGATGTGAACAAGTTCAGAGTCACTGTGGGTCTGTCTGTCGTGGTATTTTTGGTGTGTTCGATGATTGTGAGACTCTGAAGTGCTGTGGAGGAGGCATCCAGTCTCTTAAAATTCTAATAAGTGATCTGGAAGGTCCAACAAGGACCAATTAAGAGAACTGGACCAGAGTTGGAAGGAAGAGCTGCAGGAAGTTCTCCTGGCTTTATTTAGGGCAAACGCATGCTCTTCTCAACTATAAATGTTTTAAAATATATAGGCCACGCTCCCTCCTGGCAGCTGCCTGAGCATTTTCTGCTGCTTGTCTCCAGGGTGGGCTCTCCAGAGTTCCTTTCTGGGAGAGACTGATTCCGGGTTCCTCACCCTGCGAGCTGTTCTCTCAGCAGATCCCGTGTTAAACTGCGCTGGGAAATGTGTCAAAGTGCACTGCAATTTCATGCCTCTTACCCGTTTTCCTATTGGGCGGCGCGCCGCGGCTCTGCCCTAGCAACAAAAGTGGGTTATTTGCATACGCTTTCCCGATTGGCTGCCGCTCTCTCTCCGCGGCCAATCGCGCGGCATCTTCCTGGTGGTAGGCTATGCTAATGAGGCACTGTTGCTGGGGTTGCGGGCGCCGGTTGCCAGTGTGGGTCTGGTGCATTGTGACTGCCTGGTGAGAGACGGTGATAAATGAGGACTTAATGATCTGCACAATTCCCTCTCTCTCGCACACGGTCACGTTTTAGAAAATGTCGCTCCACAAACGCCAGGCCAGGCCAGACCCGATCAGACCAGACCACAGTACACCAGGCCAGGCCGGCTTTATGCCTTAGTTTACCCCGAGTAAAGCCTCCCTCACTCGGTTCTCCCCCCACACAAACGGCCGCTCGATTGCTTTCATTGTTTGTTTTTTGGTGATTATTTCAGGACAACAACAAAGACCGTCCAGTCCCCCTTCCTCCTATCTCTCTCTCTCTCTCTCTGTCTCTCTCTCTCTCTGTGTGTATATATATATATGTGTGTGTGTGTATATGCATGTATATATAACACGCCTGTTTGTTACGGTTTATAATAAAGAGACAATTTTTGTTCTATTACACCTGCAATGATGGCGTTTGATTTCTAGGTAAGTGTGTTATGAGCCCAAGCATCTCGTTTTGTCTGGTAACAGTGTTGTTCAGTAACGTGATACTGTAGGGATGCTGGAGGGATGATTGTGGCTATGGGCGTGTGTGTGTGTGTGTGTGTGTGTTGGAGAGATGGGAAGTGGAGTACTGTAGCGATACTTGAAGGATGTGTGTGTTAGAAAGTATGGACACCGTGGTACTGTTGTTGAGCTTTTCAGTTTGATGGTGAACCTGCTGAGTCATAAACACGCACACTTACACACACACACAGACACACACACACACACACAACTTCAATTATGCTTGCTCTCTCCCTCCTATTATACAGTGGCACCAAGCTAGCCTGGCAGAGCTCTGTGAGGCTGAGGGGGAGTGTGTGAGAGAGGATGGGAGTGCTGATACTGTATGCCTCCATCCTGTATGTTTTCTTCCATCCATTGTAATGTCAGTCTACTGACTATAACCACAAAAATACAGTTTAATTAGGTTCTACATTGTAGTTAACTGTTATTGTAGTTATATAGGATCCCGTTTTTCCTTGGAATGTGTTAGAGCTCTGAGTAAAAATGAAAGTAAAACGAGTTTATTCTCTGAAGGGGTAAACATAGGCTACTGTGGATCTGTATGATTAGCAACAACTACAACCAAACAAGCCTTAAGAACTGACTCTAAGTACAGCTATAATATATAAGATAAACCTTTATTAGTCCCACAGGTGGGAAATTAGCATTGTTAGGGTAGCAAGTGAACAGAACAAGAAAAGAATATAAGAGCAGCATGACCAATTGAATAAAAGCAATACAACACCGCAGTTTAATATTCAAAAAGATTTATATGGCATATATGTATGTACACAGAATGTATGTATACTACCAAAAGCTAATAACACGACATCCCCAAATAGCCCTCATCAGAGTGAACACTGGTATTTTCCTGCCTTACTGTTTTGCTTGGGTGTATTTCAGAAACTTTTACGCTCTGGTTATTTTTTGAGAGGAGTTTGCCCATATAACGTAAGCCTTACTAACACTGTGTGCTTTGAGAGTACCCGGGAATTCGTAACTTCTACCGCATTGCTCGGCTTCATATAACGCAGTAGAGGCTGAACAAATTTTGTGTCGACTCCAGTCTTTCTTTTACCTTTTTTTTTTAATAGTAAATAATAATGAAATACTGAAAAGGTGCAGATAAGCCCCAGGAACGTGAAAGCAGACATTTTCACAGGATAGCTCGTATAGCTTTCCTTGGATTTTGTTTAGTTACGTGTGTACATTTTTAAAAAATGTTTTATTTGCTCCAGTATATAAATGGAAGCTGCAAGGACAACCTGTATATAATTGACTGTTTTTCTGATGTCACACAGACCAGACCAACACATTTACATGTGTTTACCTCTTCAGCTAACAGCAATTTAGCCCTGCCACCTCACACAAAAGTGATTAGCAGTGCTTCAGCCCTGACTGCTTCATGAAGGAGACAAAATACTGGGTATTCAATATAACTGGACGTCCTGCACATACCACACCTTAAAAGCACAGTAATGACGTGCCTGTTTAAACACTGTCGCATAAAACGACATTATAACTGTTTTTGGTTCATAATACATGTGGGGAGTACTATGTGGGCCTTTTTAAGGTACACCCATGGGCATGAAGGACCATGTTGCACCTCAAAGGATACATTACTGCTGTTTTGTACCATGGAAGACTAAATTAGAGGATTCTCATAGTGAACATATGAACTAGTGAGTGTTTTAAGAAACAATAAATCCTTCTGCTTTTGAGGGACTGTAACAAATGCTAGGCGTAATCTTGTGACAAAAGCATGATCGCATGCTGCCATTTTAGTCCGTGCTTTTTTGGATGTGCTGTAACCTGATCAGTGGCTATGGAGGCACACTGCTCTCACTAGAGAACATATTAGACAGTCGCATCATTTTGAACATTACATAAGATGTTCAGTCATGTTCCAAGACTTTGGACTGTTTAAGGCAAAGATTATGAGAGAAGGCGGAGACTTTGCCTGGTTTGTGTGTTAAGACCCAGGTTGTGTTAAGGCATGGTGTCTTAATATACTAGGCTCTTGGTTTTCTATGTGGTTTTCCCAGTTGTAACGTGGCTTACGTTTAATAAGGTGTTTAAAATATATTTAACATTAGAATAAGGGGAACAAAACATGAAGCATGGCCAGGGGTCTCCAGGATTTCAAGTTCCGTTGTAGTTCATGTTTCCCTGGCCTCCAGGACAGTTCTCTTGTTCATGATTCTGCCCGTCAATAACGCATGTTATGTGTTTTTGCAGGAGGAGAGACCTCAGCATGCAAACCCTCGTCTGTTCGGCTTGCTCCTTCGTTTTCGTTCAATGCGGCAGATGTGCAGATGGCTGCGCAGACGCCCCATTCTCACCCGCCGTTCAGTGACGGCCACCAGCCGAGCGCTGACCCGCCGGCCCCTGTGCTGCCTTACGGCCCACAGGCCCCTCAGCTCAACACCACCCAGGTACCGTGTGCACGTCCCCGGTACCGATCCACATACATATGTGGGGTAAACCTCAAAAACTCAGCCACACTCTAGTCCACCCCAACCCTCATAGGGCCCTGCAGCCCAGCAGGACCCAGGTTTGCTTCACCAGGCTAATTTGACATACACCCCACCCTGTAAAACAGCTGCCCTCTAATTCTACACATACACACACCCTCACACCCTCACCTACAGGGTGGAACCGCCCCCTAACTCTGCACATCGCAATGTTTCATTCCTAACTAATGGTCAGCATAGTGCAGGTGAACGGCAAATGTTTTTAACCGCGCAGCAAATGAAAAGTTGTTGTCTTCCACAACTGTAATGATTAATGGTGTGCATCTTTCTGTCTGTCTTTTGAATAGGTGACTGCTGATGTGGTGATGTTACAAAGGCGGATACCCCAGTGCTTTCGGGATCCAGCCACAGCTCCCTTAAGAAAACTCTCCATCGAACTGATCAAAACCTACAAACACATCAATGAGGTCAGAGCACGTTCCAGCCCTGTTCACAGGGTTTAAAGATCTCGCAGACTGCCGACTTCTGTTTGGAATGGTTTTTTTTTTTTTTTTTTTATTGGACATTTATTATTTTTATACATTGTTCATATCAAAAAAAAGGTTGTTAATGTAGATGCATTCATTTTCTCGCTTTAGGTTTACTATGCAAAAAAGAAGCGGCGTCACCAACAAGGCCAAGGGGAAGACTCTAGTAATAAGAAGGAGAGAAAGATCTACAACGATGGTTATGACGATGACAACTTTGACTACATCGTTAAAAATGGCGAGAAATGGATGGATCGCTATGAAATTGACTCATTGATAGGCAAGGGGTCTTTTGGACAGGTGAGTCCTAGCTATTCAGCCTTATTCAAAGAATAATACATTACTATTATGTCAGGATACGTTCATGAGTGTGTGCTTGTGTCTCCCTGCCGGCAGGTTGTGAAGGCCTATGATCGCCTGGAGCAGGAGTGGGTCGCCATCAAGATCATAAAGAATAAAAAGGCTTTTCTGAACCAAGCACAGATTGAAGTACGACTCCTGGAGCTCATGAACAAACATGATACGGAGATGAAGTACTATATAGGTAATTGTCCATGTAATAAGTGCAATTTAGCAAACTGAGTTGACAAACTGTCACTGGATATAGTATTAACTTTATTTGAGGCAAAAACAACTTGGATAGCCTTCATTGATGGCCAATGGCACCATCTAGTGTTTGTGGAGAAAATTTCCAAAGGCGTGTACTTGACATGAGTCGGTCACTTTGTGCTGCAGTGCTACAGATGTAGCATTAATGTGATTACATTCCAGTGAAATGAGTGTATTGTTTCACGTAAGTGGTTATACAGTACATAACTGTAACTGCCTATTTTGAGTATGATATTTGTGCACTTAGTGTTGACCTTCCTACCTGTTTCATGTTATTAGTTCATCTGAAACGCCACTTCATGTTTCGGAACCACCTGTGTCTGGTGTTCGAGATGCTGTCCTACAACCTTTACGATCTTCTGCGGAACACAAATTTCCGCGGCGTCTCCCTGAACCTGACGCGGAAGTTCGCACAGCAGCTGTGCACAGCGCTGCTCTTCTTGGCTACACCTGAGCTCAGCATCATCCACTGTGACCTCAAGCCTGAGAACATACTGCTCTGCAACCCTAAAAGATCTGCCATTAAGATTGTTGACTTCGGCAGCTCTTGCCAACTGGGACAACGGGTGCGTCGGGTTCAGTATTTCTTATTTAATATCCTTTGATCAGTTTTTATTTGCAAGCAAAGATAAACATGGCAGATTGACGAAGGCAACACAAAGCGAAGACAGAAAAGTGTGTTTTACAACGTTCCCTGTGGCTGTTACTTCTATTTCAAATTTTTTTGTATTCCCCCCCCCCCCCCCCTTTCATTCTATCTCTTCTTTCGCTCATGCTCAGATATACCAGTACATTCAGAGCCGGTTCTACCGCTCCCCAGAGGTGTTGCTGGGGATGCCGTATGACCTGGCTATAGACATGTGGTCACTGGGCTGCATTCTGGTGGAGATGCACACAGGAGAGCCTCTGTTCAGTGGAGCAAATGAGGTACAGTGAAGTGATGTAGGGATCTTAATGTGCAAGCAAAAGGTTCTTCTACAGTCTATAGAGATGTTGGTTACTCTTCTTTTGTTTCATTTTGATATGTCTTTTGTGGCAGGTGGACCAAATGAACAAAATAGTGGAAGTTCTTGGAGTCCCTCCCAGTCACATACTGGACCAGGCACCGAAAGCAAGAAAGTTCTTTGAGAAGATGTCTGACAGCACGTGGTGTGCAAAGAAGACCAAAGATGGAAAACGGGTGTGTGATCCTTTCAGTGGTGTTTTGCATGGTTTAAAGCTGCTCACAGAATCCCTTCAGCTCTCAGTCCAGTTTGTTCTTGTGTAAACTGAAGCTTTCAGGCAAATTACCGCACATGGCTACCATGCCCACTGTTGGTAAACATTCATTTATTTCTGGGGTGTCTGTAGTTCTTTTTCTGGGCTTATCACAAAAATCTGTTCTGTCTTGCTGCTATGAGCGTTTTTGTTGGGGTCTGTGTGCTTTCAGTGATCATTTTTTTCCTCTCTCCATCCTGCATGTAGTATAAGCCAGCGGGCTCTCGTAAGCTGCACAATGTTCTGGGTGTGGAAGCGGGTGGTCCAGGGGGACGAAGAGCAGGCGAGTCGGGCCATGCTGTTGCCGACTACCTGAAATTTAAGGACCTAATCCTGCGAATGCTGGACTATGACCCTAAAAGTCGCATCCAGCCCTACTACGCCCTGCAGCACAGCTTCTTTAAGAAGACGGCCGATGAGGGCACCAACACCAGCAGCAGCGTGTCCACCAGCCCGGCCCTGGAGCAGTCTCAGTCCTCCGGCACCACTTCCAGTACATCCTCCAGCTCAGGTCAGCTATCGGCTGCCTTTATACTCTGCATTTGATTCCGTTACCTATACTTGCTTCTTATGATTCAGCTGTTTTTTTTCTGTCAGGTTCTTATACCACTGCCTTTGCTCTGAGTCTGATTCCGCTGGATATGCTGTCGGTGTCTGATGCCATTGCTTTTCGTTGTCACTGTTCATCACAAATGTCTTTTGCTGTTAGTGTCTGATATGGCAGTCTTTCCTGTTAGTGTCTGCTGCAGTATTTGCTGTCTGTATATGATACTGCTGCCTATATTTTTGGTGTCTGACACCACTTCTCTGACTGTCATTGTCTGCCACTGTCAGTGTTTTATTCCAGCGCCTTAACTGTCACAACATGGAAGGAAGCATCACCATGACGTACTATACAGAGAAAGAAATGACATCGGTTGCAGTTTTTTTTTTTTTGCAGTCTAATTTCTATAGAGTCAGTTTATTTGTTTAGGTGACCCTGTAACTGGCCATTAAAATGCCTTTGGTATGTTTACAGGAGGTTCTTCTGGAACGAGCACCAGTGGACGTGCCCGCTCTGATCCCACCCATCAACATCGGCTCAGTGGAGGCCATTTCAGTGCTGCAGTAGGCATGGACTGCCACAACCTCTGCCCACAGGTACACAGACATGAGTATGCATGCTTTTCTCTGTGCTTTATCTGTTTTTTAGTGTCTAGGCTACAGTATCATGCCGTTAGACAATTTCCCCTTTCCCTTCTGCAAAAAACCTAACTGGACCACTTGCACTTCATCACATTTGGCAGGTTGAAGATTTACCACAGGGGGCTACTCTCAATAGCCTTTATGTTCAACAATGAAAGGGAGAAAATTGGAACCCACACCAAAACTATGAACCCACTTCAGCAGGTTTATAGCAGACGGCAGCAGCTGATTGATACATTTGAGTCATGAACCCGCTTGCCTGACTGAGATGGTGTATTACTGACTTGGTTTTACAGTGCCTTGCTTTGTTTATAAACACTGAGTGACTTAAAAGTCATGCTCAAACAGAACATCTCTGCAGCACAGCAACAGTCTTTATCATTACATGCCGACAAGAGCATCTCTAGTCCTCTCTGATTAACTGTTAGAACTGATATTGTTTTTCCTTAGACACCGCTGCTACTAGCAGAAATGTTTAATGACCTTTGTGTGAACTTAACAAGCAAAGGTCCACCGTGGCTTTTCCACCATCCATGTTTTTTTGATTTCATGAGGTTTTTTTTTTTTCTTCTGTGTTTCTATCTACGTATCTCAGGCAAGGCAAGCGTTTGCACCTGCGCTGGGCTGGGTTGGCGGAGATGGGCTTCAGCAGCCTGCCGGAGAAACTCACCCTGTCCAAGAGACCACCTTCCATGTGCCTCCCCACCAGCCCAAACCCTTGCACCCCCACAGCTCCCACCACCACCATCACCACCACCATCACCACCATCACCACCCCCAGCACGGGCAGGGCCCGGCACGGCCGCGGCCCAGACTGTATTCGCCCTCGCACAGCGCCTCCACACAGGACTCCATGGAGGTGTCACACGGCCACCTGTCCATGACCTCCCTGTCTTCCTCGGCCTCCTCCTCATCCACGTCCTCATCATCCACGGGGAACCACCACCAGGCCTACCAGAGCCGCCCGCTGCCGCTCGGCCTGGGCTACAGCCACCCTGGCGGAATGAGCCTCGGCTTGGGTGCCTTCTCCAACCCACGTCAGGAGACCGGCATGGCAGGACATCCCTCCTACCCGCTCGCCACGAACTCTGGCCCGGGCCACTACATAGCAGAGACTCATATGGGCCTGCGTCAGGGCCTGGACCGAGAGGACTCGCCCATGGCCGGAGTGTGCGTGCAGCAGAGCTCTGTGGCCAGCTCCTGACTACGCTGAGAACGCTTTTTCCTCTGTGTGTGTGTTTTTAAAACGCTGGTGTTTTCAAAAAAGTGCATAGAGATTAAAAGCTGCTGTAAAGAGAAGGGAGATGATGACTGACGCTGTAGCGCCGAGCCCCCACCCCCCACCCCACCCCTGCGCCATGCGCATTCAAACTCCCCTCTGCTCACTGCTGGAGGCCTCTGTTTCAGTCAGTTACCGTTTTTTGCTTGGAACATTTTCAAGTGAATTTGATTTTATTATATAAAAAAAAAAACACAAAGGTTTCATACATTGTCACCTATTCCTTTTCATTCAACACTTTTTAATTGCTTATTAACATATGCACCTTCCTGGCAGCCGTGAGATTAGGTTTCCGCTCAAGGTCTGGGAGAAGGTCCAGTGGTCGGGGAGATGGACTTTCTCTGCCTGTTGTCACCAGTAATGCAATGCGGTGGAAAAAATGATCTCCAACGGTTACTCTTTCGAACGCCATCCTTTTCTTTCTCAGCAGGCTCTTTTTTTTGAACGTTTTTTCTTCATGTTGTGCAATTCTGTGCTTTTGAGTTTAGCTTTCAGAGCAGCAGCATTAGAGAGAGCAGGTGGGCTGTGTGGGTCTCACCTGTAGAGGGTGCAGTTTGCAAGTCTCTCCCCTAGAAGAGTGCAAGTATGTGGGTCTCTCCCGTTAAGCGGTGCAGTTGCGAGTCTCTCCTTTAGAGGGCTATTCGTGAGTCCCTGAGCAGCATAAGTGTGCTGGTGTTAAAGTTTAGTGAGGAGCTCTAAAGTGGGCAGCGGAGCAGGCAGGAGCCTGAAACTGGGTAGCAGTGGACAGCAAGTTTGAAATATGGCCTTATCACGCACTGAATGAAGAGAAGCTGGACATTACCCTTAAAGTGAAAAAAAAAAATAGCTTTCCTGTATTTTTTAAGTCTGGAGTACACTCAAGTCTTTACACATGAAAAATAGGAAGCGGAGTACGATGATGGTTATTTGAGGCCTTCCTTACCTAGAAATCTACTCTGTGGGAGTCTTTTTGCTGGGCCTTGTGAATTCACAGAAGTAGTGTTGCAAGTGGAACGGAATCAGCTACTACTGTGTCCCTTACTGCTTTATTATATATATATTTTCTGCTTATTCTTCTTCGCTTTGTTTTAATTTGGTTACTTTTGGCATGTGATTTAATTTGAGCCTCTGCACACTTTTGTTCTGTTCACCCTGGAAATCTTAACATGCAGAAATTTGTGTGACTGCTTTTTAACTTTTTTTTTTTTTTGTTTTGTTTTTGTTTTTTTTCGCCTCACAATTATGCTGTGAATTTTAGGAGAGTTTATTTTCCCTTTTGATAATTTATTGTACCAAAGCAGTTTTTTTTATAGCACATAGATGTCTGTAACCAATAATGTAGCAGTTGTGCACTTTGAAACAAGGTGTATCAGACCTTTTTTTAAATGTCAGTAAAAAAATGGCTGTATCTATTGCTTTGTTGAAACTGGAACTGTTGTTTAAACGCGGCACATTTACTGAGAGCTGGATCCCGAACAGTATAGCCCCTCCCACCACCCCTTTCTTTTTTTGATACCAGAAAACACAGAAAAACCACATTTGTTGCGTGAGTAGAGTTTAGTTTCGCTTCGCTCCGTGAGATGGAGGGAGGGACGATGCCCGTGCTGTCGGCTGCTCTGCGGGTTCCAGAGCTTCAGGGTAAGCCGCTGAACCGTCTCGATGCGAGTGCGCCCCCTTTGGCCCTGCAGTGGCATGCGAGAGGAGAGGCGGCACGCTGCGTCTCTGATTAGACGGCTATTTCTTGAGGTGCCTGATTTATCTGGGTTCCACTGCCTTAAGCATTCAGCACCGCTGCTCTCCTGAATGAACAGTGCAGTCCCCTGCTTTCAGTTTCATATGCCGCCCTCCAGGCTCCAGGTGGAAGCTGTGGGCTCGGACAGAAGGTTGAGATGTGAGAAACAGCCTGGTTTACTGAACCATCATCTCTCTATCGCTCGCGCGCTCTTGCTTTTCTCCCTTTCGCCAGCGGCACCTCCATACCTTGCTCTCTGTCTCGCCCTGCCTTGCTTGCGCTCTGTCTTTCGCTCCCTCTCTCTCTCGCTCGCTCTCTCTCTCCATGTGAGTGTGACGATGCCTATAAATACAAGGTAAATGGTCCTATAGGGTTCTTATTCTCGGCCAGCAGCGGAGGACAGCTAATGGGAGGAGTCCATGAAACCCAGGCTTCAGGTGTTTACTTTGTGACCCCATTTTAATAGCTGAAATAGAATTTATGTACATATTTATATTTTTTTAATAAAGGAAGTTTAGAACTCACTACTTTTTTCCTAATGGTATTTTGAGTACATTTAAGTCAGCTTGGTGACCATGCAGTGGAACTCTCTGTGGTAGTCAATGGGTATCAGTGCTTCCAGCCCAAAGTAGTTGACAATGCCAGTACAAATGCAAAACTCTAGGGTTTAAAAATCCAACAGGAGAGTAGATCTTCATACCTTAAATATAATAGACAGGGTATAGTGTGTGGATGTGTGTCTACAATCCGAATGACGGCAGTGTTTTCATATATTCGTATACATAAGAGATTATGTATGCCTAGTACAGGAAATATTTTTGTTGTGTTAATTTGGCACAAGCTTCAATAAATGGGTCCATGTGGAAAAAAAGAAAAGAAAAAAAAAAACAAAACAAAAAAACGATCGTAGGCTATTGCTGGAGGTGCGTGTGTCGAAGTGCACGGAGGTCGTTTACACGCACACACACACAAACACAACACATACACAGTCTGAACCGTGCGTCCTCGGATAAATGTCGGCTCTTAACTCCGAGATCCACAGCCGCAGCTCCCCCAGGACGAGTGCAGACCCCACTGCGGCTTTCCCCCCCTCCCTGCCCCTGACAACGCCCCCCCACCCAAAGCCCTGTCCTCTGATCCCGACTCCCCATCCCAAAGGCCTCCACACCCACTTTAGAGTCTCCACTCCTTCTCCCTTTGGTTCCAGGACATCTGATGTGCACTGCAGAGCTGAACAGCGTGGCAGAAGGATAAGTACCTTTTATCCACAGATTGTACGATCAGGACTTTCTGTGTAAAGTAAAATGTTACTGAGAGGCAGAAATGGACAAACCCTTTGTACTATATTCAAGCGGTCTTATGTATGACATAAAAAAAAAGTTGCTTAAATTTTGCCCGTCTCTTCGTTTTTCTATTCCGTCCAGCTAATGAGGACAGACCCTTCTGTGTTGGCTGTCTTGTGTCTTCAAGTCTAAGGAAGCAAAGGCCTGCGCTTATCAAGTGTCTCTGCATAAGAATGCCGATCTACGCTCTCCTCTGTTGGAACGGGTGTTAATCGCCACTCTACACAGGTTCGTAAATAAGATGCCAACTCTGAGAACAGCTTCCCGTCCTGAATTGGGTGGCGGCTGAATTAGGATTTGTGATTTTTTAGGCCTAGTAACTGCTGCAATAGCCTCCGAATCAGATATAGTTGCTGTACCCTCTTAAAACGTGGCTCCTGCTGTATGAAGTGTTTTTACGACTCATTCTTCTTTACTGGTGTTATCACCAGGGTGGCGTTTCTCATGCGACCTGAGGTTCATGTCAAATCTGTGACATTGGAAGAACACACGCAGTTAGAGGTGCTGCGATCAAGATCTTCTTTAAATGCTTTCACATCTCTGTTGTGTTTAGTTAATTATGGCTGGGTGATGCTGATAAAAACCCACATGATGTTTTTCAAATATCGCACTGTATCGTGGTATAACGACGTATATGTTTGTTTAGAATCGAAGCTAATTAGGCCCCGCCTCCAGGCCTCCGCCTCCAGATTGCAGGTACTCTTGTGCCAAAGGAATCAAATTCAGCAGTTATATCTTTTTTGCTTTAAAATTGCACCAAAGTGAGCCGTACACCGTGCTGCAGAGAACACATTAAGAGAACACATTAACCTAAAAGTGATTTACAGTATGTGACATTTTTTTTAGGGATTTTAGTTTATCTGAAACGCTACATTAACTGTGTGGTCCTGGACATCAAAGGTAAATGCAAAAAAGGTTGTTTTCAGGCTTTTATTAATATCTTATATCATGAATATATCACAATAACTGAATATCAATACTATAGTAGAACATCATCAGGGATATGTTGTCCAGCCCTATGATGGACTGAGCACATACACTGTGGCCAAATGACACTGAATCGAAATACATATAAACTATAATCTTTCCACAAGATTCTGGAGTTTCTGTGGGAATCTGTCTCCGTTCATTCTGTAGCGTTTATGAGGTCAGACTCTGATGTTGGAGCAGAAGATCTCCGTTCCAGTTCATCCCAAAGGTTCTGGATGGGGTTGAGGTCAGGGCTCTGTGTGGCCAGTCGAGTTCTTCCGCACTGAACTCCTCCAGCCGCAATGAACAAAGTACTGTTTGAAAAATACTCCACCTCTGTTCAGCAAAACGCGTGATGTTTATTGTGAAGGTGGTTGAAGGGAAGAGATCTGCCACTGATCTAGATGGAGCCGCATCCCAAACCGCACGCGTCTGTACGTCACACTGAATGCGTGTATAAGGGGAGTGTGCGGTTTGGGATGCGGCCGGAGTCTGCCTGAAACAGGGTGGCCTAACAGCAGGAGTTCGGACTAAGATGAGACTAAATGGACTTCTACGTCCTTTAATCCTCTCTCTGTAGGCCCATCCCTAGCAAAACGCATATAGCCGTAAGTATAATGAGTAATCTATACTGAAACGTTTTATTAGAAGTGGTCTACCCCAGGAGACCCTCTTAATTATAAATGAAAGCAGACCTCTAAGAACCCCTGCAGCTAGACTGGAGAGAGGGCACGACTGAAGCTCAGTGGAAGTGATGACTGATATCAGACTATACGTACACTGTATGGACAAAAGTATTGGGACGCACCTGTATTTCGGGGTTTGCGCTAAATCCCTCACTTGCCACAGAAACTCCAAAATCTTGTGGAAAGGCTTCCAAGAAGAGTGGAAGTTGTTATAGCTGCAAAGGGTGATCACGGCATTTAGCTGACATTCTTATCCAGAGTGATGTACATCAGTGCTCAAGTCCACAACTGTTCTTCAGGCCTGTAAAGCTATGCTTAAATCAACGACAGCTGTTCAACCAAGTTACTGCAGGCTAGGTACACCTAAACAACCCCCGTCAAAGAAAGGTTAAGGCAAAAGTAAGGAAGCCAAGAAGATACGTTTTTTTGGGGGGGGTGAAGAAGAAATAAATAAGCAGAAATGAGAGGTATAGTTAGTCACCGAGGTGCTCCTTAAAGAGGTGGGTCCTCAGAAGACGCTTTAAGACAGCGAGGGACTCCACAGATCTAATCAGAAGAAAGAGCTCATTCCACCACAGGGGGCCCAAGACTGAGAAGAGTCTTGATGCATGTCCCCCTCTTCTTTTGAGCAGCGGAGGCTCGAGACCTTCTTAGAAGGGACCATAACCGAGTTCCCAACAGAAACGATGAGGGTGTGGCTTGATGATGAACTCCATTTGATGAAGAGGAGCTCGGTCTTGCTGGGATTCAGTTTGAGGTAGTGGGCCACCATCCAAGAGGAAATGTCGGCCAGACAGTCTGAGATGCGGGTTGAGACCTGGATGCCGCTGGAAGGGAAAGAGAGAATGTTGCATGTGATGAACATAAAAGTTGTAGGAAAAACCATGTGAGGCTATTACATCTCCAATGCAAACCAGTATACATACACTTCAAAACACAATGTACTTAAAATGTGCTTAACCCTGCCTTAATTTACCCAACCCCCTCAATCTGAATTAAGTGGCCATTAATTTGTGAAGCAATCCCTTATTTGGCCTTAAAAGTGGATTTAAGGCACGAGTGTGAAACCCCGGAATTTATTCAGGAGGTTCTATTATTTAAGGGGCATAATTCAGTAGTATTACCCCCTAATCAACCTTAATCTGTGCACTTTTCCCCTTAATGTTACCTAATTTCCTGAAAATTAAGATCAAAATTAAGGTAATTTTAAGGTTTGGTTTTGTAGTGATAGATAAGAAAAGCGGTCCGAGGACCGAGCCCTGTGGCACACGAGTGGATAATCTTCATGGAGCAGACTGGGTACCTTACCATGCTAGCTGGTACCTCTGATCTTCAAGGTAGGATGCAAACCATTGCCAGGCTGTTGTAAGGTTGAGAAGAATCAGAGCAGAAGACAGGTTGGCTGATCTAGTTGTGTAAAGTTAATCTAAGATGGCAAGGAAAGCAGTTTCAGTAGAGTGTGCCATCTTGAACCCAGACTGGTGAGGCTCCTGAAGCCTGTTTTGAGAGAGAAAGTTATAACCTACACATTCCAAGACTTTAGAAGGGAAGAAGAGAAGAGACACTGGTCTGAAGTTGTTGACATCTGAAGAGTCCAGCGGGGGTTTCTTCAAAACCGGTGTGACTGCAGACTTGAAGACACATGGGACATGACCGGTCATCATGGAGCCGTTTACTATGTAGGTGATCTGCAGGATGGTGTGGGCTCGATGGAAGAGGACTGAGCGGAGACGCAGTGGGTTTGCTGTACGTCAGGAGTAGTGACACTTCTTCAGGAGAGAGCGGTGAGAAGCCATGAAACTGGGCAGCATGGCCTGGTCTCTGGCTGGCAGGCAGCTTGATGGTTGGAGGAAAGGATCTTCTAATATCGCCGACTTGGAGAAGTCTACTGGTGAGAGAGCTGGAGATACAGGGAGAGATGAAAATTTGAAAAGGGATAAAAAGGTGGCAAAGAGCTTGCGAAGGTAAGATGTGGATTCTTTAAACTTAGTTCTGAAGAAGGAAGACTTAACAGAAGTTAAATCATTAGCATTTAGTGAATCCAGTGTCAGTAAAGTCTCTGTTGGTGTAATTGTCAGGCATCCCATATAGTGTAAGTCCCGCCTACTTTGCATTTTCCGGATTTTATTTTAGACTGAAAGTTAGCAAAGAGCTCGGCTTCAGTTCTGTGCTGACAGATGCTGGACGTGTCGCTGCAGTTCTACAGGGATCTTTTTTCTCTGGAAGTGCCTACATTTATACAGAAGTGAGCAGAACTGGTTCCATTCACATTTACTTATTTAGTTTCTACCTCCTTTAGTGTCTTTGATGTTCGTTATTTTGCAGAAGGTGTCTTCTGCTTCATAATTTTTATTTACAGCATTTATCAGACACTTTTATCCAAAGCAACTTCCATTGCTTAACTACGTTCCTCCCTGGAGCAACTTGGGGTTAAGGGTCTTCAGGAACCCAGTAGTGGTCTGCTGACGGTAGAATTCGAACCCAAGACCTCTTGTTCTAGAGGCAAGTATCCTACCCCAACCCCTACCCCAACCCCAACCCCTACACCTACCCCTACCCCAACCACTACCCAACCCCTAGTCCTACCCCAAACCCAACCCCTACCCCAATCCCTACTCCTACCCCAACCCCTACAAATACCCCTACCCCTACCCCGACATCTACCCCTACCCATACCCATACCCCAACCACTACTCCTACACCAACCCCTACTCCTACCCTAACCCCTACCCATACCCATACCCCAACCACTACTCCTACCCCAACCCCTACTCCTACCCCAACCCCTACCCCAACCCCTACTCCTACCCCAACCCCTACAAATACCCCTACCCCTACCCAGACATCTACCCCTACCCATACCCATACCCCAACCACTACTCCTACCCCAACCCCTACTCCTACCCCAACCCCTACCCATACCCCTACCCCTACCCATACCCCAACCCCTATCCATACCCCTACCCCAACCCCTATCCATACCCCTACCCCAACCCCTATCCATACCCCTACCCCTACCCATACCCCAACAAATTCCCCAACCCCTACAAATACCCCTACCCCAACCCCGACATCTACCCATACCCCAACCCCAACCCCTACCCCGACATCATACCCTTCTGTGCTTCCAGCTCCACTTTCCCACACAGGTTGTTCATTAGAAAAATATGAATCTGCATTGTTTCGGTGAAGTAAAATGCTTTTACTGGAGTTCAGGCCACCTCTGTTTATATAATAGTATTTATACTTGCCTACATGGATCTTCACTGAATCAGCTGAGAAAAGAGAAAAAAGACTGAAAGTGAACCACTAGGTGGAGATCTTGTCCACTGAGTGAGGACCCCCAGCTCCTGCTTCATGGCCATTGTGTGCTTCTACTAATGGTGATGATCTGTAACAACATAGGTATAATGTGAGAAAAAGGAGGCAAAATTGTTCTATATTATTACAGTCACATCTTTTCTTCCTTTCCTGTGTCCCGGAGCCGGAGCAGGAACGAGAGTTTGTGTGTTTTGTGAAGATTGACAGCAAATTTGAGGATAATTGTTGAATTTAATTACTGTCTTTCTATATAACTTCCCTTTTTTATTTACATTTTTTATTTAATTTTTATTTTATTTATCATTCTTTCTACGTCCCCGAAAAAAGGATGTAGAAAGAATGACAGAAGGACTTTTTTTATTTTTATATTTCGCTCACTATACAGAATTTCTTCACGTTTGCTAAACCAGGTTAAAGAAACTGTTGGTTCCTTGTATAAATTTGCAAGTATGGATTAATTTGAAAAAAAAAAATCACGTTTCTGTATCTATTTCAGTGTATAACTATTTTCATTCCCAGATTGTTGTTTTAATTGTTTGGGCATCATAGGTTTGGCTTGGAAAGCGGCTTCATCCAAGTAAAACCTCAGAGACACAATCGAACTTCCCTTACAGTCACTGGGCACCTGAGAAACGACGCACTGCGGTCAGAAGGTCCGCTGTGGGAGTGGGCGTCTGATTTCACACGCGCTGAGGTTCAGGAGTTTTCAGCTCTGCAGTCTTTCTCTTTGCTTTTAATCACTTTTTCTCCTTTCATGCGAGATATCACTTCTCGGAGCTGGCACAGGGAAATGTGTGTTATATTATATAATGACATGTATTTTGCTTCGTTTAAACAGTTATTTAAGTTCGATATAACCAACACACATCTGTTCAGGAGCTTGCAGGTTACCACTGACGTCTTTCTGGCTTTCAACACATGAGAGGAACTCTTTAGAATTCGTTTCGATTTTGAAACGCACATCATTAAATAACGTTTAAACTGTTTGGAAGCAAAACCTTGGTTTCCAGCCTCAAGCAGGAGCACTCATCTTCCTTTCAGTTTAAATGAGTGAAAGTGACAATCTGGTCATATGTGAACACACCACAGCACACGGTGTGAGCAGCACGAAACACTTCCTCTGCATTTAACCCATTCA
>JBBPDC010000035.1:8639773-8652720 GCA_037974485.1 Hemigrammopetersius urotaenia
TTCATCACAAACACTGTACCTGCAGGAGACACTACACACAGATCTGAGATCAGCATGAAAAACACTACAGAACCCACCGAGACTCATACAGGAGTATTTTCACCTGTTGACCTGTTATTAGAAGACTGGAAGATTAGAACTTCTCCTGCATGTTTACAGACTTAAACACACGTTAACTGTCCCACCGCAAACCTACCGTACATAATGTACTACATCATTTATCACTTTTATCCTGTCGCTGCTATTTTGTGGTTATTCTTGCACATCCTTACAATAATAAATTATTTTTAAAGTATTATTTAAATGGTTTATGAATTCATATTTATTGTTATTCCTACCATATAAATGTAGCATTCATTCACTCTCAGTACTGTCATTGCCCCTGTGAGCTGCTCTGGATGTTGTCCCGTCCCGTTCAGTGGTATTGTGTTTTAGTCATCCTGTCCCGTGTGCACTTGTGTGATTTGTTCTTTGTTCCTCACCACAACCCTAAAGGAACATTGTTTTGTTTCGGTGTAGTTTGGTGCATAAAACTATAAATCTCAGCAGTAATGATGTATTACATACGTTTACGGCTTCGCTGCAGGCATCTTTGCGTACAGCAATCCTTGAGATCGTACGACGTTCTGTTCTAATCCCGATCTTCTAGGTTTTACAGCCTGTGGTGAAAACGCAGTTTCTGTCAGATCTCCTCTAGCATCCATGTGCCTGTATATCCATGCAAAAGAACCAGGTCACACGGTTTGAGGAGTTACATAAATGTGGAGTTTATGTAACAGCGCCACCTTTGTACAATCAAATTCAAGGTTCTCTTAAGCGATTTACCAACCATTGAATTTCGCATCGCCTTGTTCCACAGACCGAGAAACCGAAGGCCTTTACTTTCCAAATACTGGGTTTTTCCCTTCATCTCCTGGATCTGCTGGATAAACACTGTGCAGGTCAGACAGAGCGGGTATATCTGAGAGGCTGTAATATGTTTTATGAATCCTTACTTTTGTGTTTGCGTTTGTGACTCACATATTCTTCTCAAGCCTTAATTTCCCAGTAAGAACAGGATTGAACAAACTGATATTGCCATCAGAACAAGTTACATGCACAAGTTAAATGGCCACGTCACGGCTGGTGGCCGCTAGGGGCCACTATTGTTCTGTTTTCACCCTGTTCTGTTTTGACTCTGTGGACTTTTATTATGACATCTGTTTTGTTTAGTAGCTACGTGCCTGTTGTTGTCAGCTGTTTCTGTTTCTGTATTCCTTAGTTTCCCAGCTGCGGCGTGTTCACTGTCTGATTTAGTTATGTATATATAGTCTGTGTCTGTTAGGTTACTCTCATGTTCCCCTGCCGTTATCCTGCCTTTTCTGAATCCTGATTCCTGATTCCTGGTGGCCCTCGCGCCCGTTTATGTTCTGTTTTGTTTTTCTTTTGAATAAAACCACGTTCTGCACGGATCCCTGGCTTCCTGTGTGCTCCATGTCCCGAGGTAGCTCACGGACTAGCCCCCTCGGCCGTGACGGGTCATTAGAACTGTGAAAAACTGCGTTAAAAAGAGACTACTAACTACTAACAAATACTTCGTAGAATGCATATTATCTATACTGCATAATAACTAGTAAATGACTGGATATTTGCTCCCTATCCCTATTTCATTCTACCTGTTCAATCGGTCACATGATGGCATAAAGCTGGGAGGGACTTGCTTTCTGCCTGACAACGCTTGGAGGAGAACATTAATTGCCGGTCCTGTAATATCAGCAGGAGAGCCGCCATCCAACATGCCTAGAGAAAGCGAGTCCAACGAGGCCCTCTCGGAGTTCCAGCCACAGATGGCTGTGGCGTTTATTATTAACAGGGACAATCCTTAGGCACTTCTGGGCTTTTTTCTTTTTAAACACACATTTAGAACTCATAGCTTTTTATTGCAACGCAATGTTCAATGTTCACCAACAAATTAACATTTACATATAATAGGGATGTACATTAATACGGTGTCAGACTGCGGTGTTACAGTAGGTACCTGGGCATGCTGGGGGTCGGGGATGTTGGGGGTGCTGGGGAGTTGCTCCAGGGAGAGGCTGCCCCCTGTAGGTAGGGAAGGGAAGTCGCTTTGGATAAAAGCGTCTGATAAATGCCGTAAATGTGAACACTATTGAATACATTATTTTACCTACATTAGTACACGAGTGCGAATGTATTCTTTCTGTGTTAAATGTTTTATTAGGGGTTTTCATGTTCGCTACACATTTAAAAAGGTCCTCAAGAAACAGCTGACTGACTGCGTCTCCAGGAACATGATGCAACACAAAAACAAAAACAGAACACCGGCGTGAAGCTCCCTGCTATTGTTTACACACACTTACATCCCACACACTCACTCACACACACACACACACACACACAGGTGAACATGTAGTTTCAAAATGTGTAAGGTCCTTACAGCTGCAGCTGCACTTGCTCAATCAAATACTTCTTAGTCACACAAAACTGTAATTGCCCTTTTGAAAAAATGTGCCTGGGTGTTCTATAGCATTAATATAACAAGACAGTAGATTTGGACGGTTTTATTTCTGTATTAAATATATTATTAGTGTAGGGGCAGATGCTTTTCTCCAAACCTACAGGGGGCAGTCTCTCCCTGGAGCAACTTGGGGTTAAGGGTCTTGCTCAAGAACCCAGTGGTGGTGTGATGAAAGTAGGATTCAAACCCATGACCTCTTGGTCCAGAGGCAAGTATCCGACCCACTGAGCTCGGCACCACAGCAGTTGAGAGACTGCCTCGTCAGCTGGTGACCTGGTGGTTAGAGAGTACACAGCGAAACAAAACGACGTGTTTTCTGCAAGTATGGGACGCGACAGAGAACGTGCAGTAAAATAAAGAGAAGGGCGTTTAAAGTCGTCGTCGTTTGTGTGTTTCAGGCAGAAGAGATGTATATGCAGTGTGTTTATATCAGGAGGAGAGGAGAGTTCAGGGAAGGGGTGTGTGGGTTGTGTGTGTATGTGGTTTCAGTTTTAGTTTTAGAGGCGTCAGATGGCCTGAGGGCCACCGATGCTCATAACACACCCTCCTGAAGTCAAGAGCAATCTTTCAGGGCAGCTGATAGGATACTGGTTCACCCTGCGATCAGTAGGTCGTGGGCTCGACTCCCAAGACTGCTAGTGGCACCTCTGAGGTACCTTTGAGTAAGGTACCGTCCCCACACACTGCTCCCCAGACACTGTGTTCCTGGCACCCCCCTGCTTCATTTGGTTAATGGGTTAAATGCAGAGGAAGAATTTCGTGCTGCTCACAATGTGGTGTGTTCACAAAACTTTCACTTTAAGTTTTATCTACTTTCAGATGCAGCTTGCTGACTCTGCACCAGTCCTTCAGCCGTCGCACCTCCTCTCTGTATGACACCTCATCATTCCCACCAATCAAACCCACCACATGATGTGATTTGAGCTGTGAATTGCTGCATGGTTGTGGGTCAGCAGCATGAAAAGCAGAGGGCCAAACACACAGCCCCGGGGGTCGTCTGTGCTCAGCCTCTGCAATGTTGGCGTGGGTGAGGGTCTCAGTGGGACAGAGGAGCAGAGGTGGGGGAGCAGGGGTCTGTAAACAAGTGGTGGTGGCCAGCACTGACGACAAGGCAGCAACACAGAAGTGGGGAAGGCTGATCTCATTCACGCTGCATAACGAACCAACGCGAGTACAGACGTGATAAATGCTGGGGTAGGCAGGCGTGAAGTTCACACACTGCTATTGTTCACACACACTTACACCCCACACACTCACACACACACACACACACACAGGTAAAAATGTAGTTTCAAAATGTGTAAGGTTCTTACAGCTGCAGCTGCACTTGCTCAATCATATACTTCTTAGTTACACAAAACTGTAATTGCCCTTTTGAAAAAACGTGCTCAGGCGTTCTAATGAAACATTTCTACAGTATTAGTATAACAGGACAGTAAATTTGGGCTTTTACTACTACAGAATATTGCTCGAGCACTACAGGAATGTTACAAGTGGCAAACAAACACCATTAAAGTAAAGTAACGTAAAGTAAAGTAACATAAAGTAAAGTAACATAAAGTAAAGTAATGTAATGTAAAGTAACGTAAAGTAACGTAACGTAGAGTAAAGTAAAGTAACGTAACGTAACGTAGAGTAAAGTAAAGTAACGTAACGTAACGTAACGTAAAGTAAAGTAACATAATGTAATGTAAAGTAACGTAAAGTAACGTAACGTAAAGTAGAGTAAAGTAAAGTAACGTAAAGTAACAAAGTAAAGTAAAGTAACGTAAAGTAACGTAATGTAATGTAAAGTAACGTAAAGTAACGTAAAGTAGAGTAGAGTAAAGTAACGTAACGTAAAGTAACGTAAAGTAACGTAACGTAAAGTAAAGTAAAGTGGGCCCTTATAGTCACACGTGAACACACCACAGCACACGATGTAAACAGTGTGAAATTCTTCTGCAACAATATAAAGCTGAAACAATAAAAAGCACTACAGACGTATTAGTGTCTAACAATATAACCATTATACCTTTAATCTATTATACCTAGAACATAGATTTGTTTGTTTATACCAGTGATCATTAGGATAATATTGTTAATATAGTAAAACTAACTTACTGTAATAATCTTCATCATCATTTACGACTGTATTTCTTTAGGGCATTTCTTTTCAACTCTGTATTATTATAGTATTCTAATATTAATTATAGCATTAAAACTGTAATTTCGTCTGCAGTATTCTACACGAATAAAAGTTTAAAAAAAATAAATAAATAAAAATCTAAAGTTAAAGTACTTTTTGAACAAGACTTTCTAATCACAGGGGAGATACATAATACAATATAATATTATGTAATACAATACAATTTAATATAATATAATTATACAAACAAATAAATAAATAATCAATCACTCAATCAATCAATCGACCGGTCCCTCGGCGAGGGTTACCCACAAAGAGCTAAACGGACGGCCGTCACACGCACACACACACACACACACACACAGAGACAGAGGGAACGAGAGAGAGGGGGAGGCGAGAGAGAGAGAGAGAAAGAGACACAGAGTTCCTGACACGATGAGCTCCTCCTCCTAGACTCGCCTCTCTAAAAGCCCGGAGCTCCTCTCGCAGCCTCATTCCGCAGTTACAGGCACATTACTCACAATAATCCCGAGATTTCAGCGGAGCTACGAGCTTAAAGATAAAAACAGCACCTAGAGGGAGCACACACACACACACACACACACACACACACACACACACACACACACACACACACACACTACCAGGGACCTCACACTGTTTGAGGACTACGCTGTGGACTCGGCCGTGTGGAGAGACGCTCAACAGGTCAGTCAGATCTTCACTCCACAACTCCAGCAGGAGGAGAGGATGGGAGACGCTCTCTGCTGCTCTTCACACTCTTCACACCACTGCGACGCATTTGATCTCCTTTAATCCCCCACATGTGCATTCACAAAGAGGCAGTTCTGCATCTGTGCTTTAATTTACGTGCGCAGCAGAGACAGAGCGCCACAGCCAGCTGATCTGAGACAGCACAGCTGCTTTTTAGCGTAATGTGATGAAGGTTGCCGTGTGTTCCAAACCCAGCCGTTAATCCAAGGACCTCCCGCCCCCGGTGACGACCACCATGAGTCATTCTGTAACCAGGAGCGGCTCTAAAATGTCAACTAAACATGGCTCAGCCCGAGAGAAGCAGCCTGTGCAGTCTTTGGAGCAGTCTGTGTGCTGCAGATGTGTTCATTGATTTCAGACCATAACATGCTTGGTTGCACCCACAGGTTCCAATGTGTGACCTCAGCATGGACCAGGTGACCCCCCTGTCAGGCTACCCCCGCGTTAAGGTAAGACCTAAACTCACTGAAAACATTTACAGATGTGCTGGACAGGGGCAGATTCGCCCAGTAAAGATACAATAAATGATCATAAATTCAGACAACCGCTACAATTCACTATTCTGTCGTAATATTGTAGTATTATCAGTCACTATAACGCAGACAGAGCAATATTATACAGATATAAAACTGTCTAGGTCTACAGAAATCCTACTGTCTATGATACTCAGTCGTTTTTGTTGTTGTTAGGCCAGTCTCAGTAAGTTACACCAGGTTTTGAGATGGCAGGTGTGAAACCGAACCCTAAATACTGCGCTTCTGTCCCAGAATGTCCTCTTCGGGGTGTGTAAGAGCCGACAGAAATCTCTGAATGCAAAAGTCTGCGTTCTGTTTTTGTGGTGATTTGGTTTGTTTGCCACCTCTATGTACTCTCTGTTTTTTGTTAATATAGTGAAAGGTGTAACTGAAGGGTTTATCTTAACTGTTACTGAGGGCAGTTGCTATTTCTGTCACTTTCCACAAGTGTGTGCAGTCAGTGACGCACCTTTTAGAGAACCAAGCTCGGTCAGAGCTACCTGTTGTCTGTGTGCCTGCACTTTTGTACAGACATAGTGAGGGACGGGCAGCAGAGGCTTCGCTGCAGCTAGATGGGAACAAATCTGTGTTGCCGCTAATCTAATCTAAAGAGAACAGTGGTTGTTTTAATCTGATCAGAAGAGAGCGGGCTGCTGCTGCCTGATTGGAGCAGAACTCGTTTGGACTCTGAGCAGCCAGCGCCCACGCAAACCCCGCTGCTGCGGAACAGGAAGGCCAAATATGGTCGTGCTGGCTCTGGCTCGGGGCAGTTGTTTCAGGCAGCTAGCGCTTGAGCAATCATGGCAGTTGAGAGAAGAGGGTGTGGTCTTCTGGGTTTTCCCTGCCGCGCTTTATCTGTGTGCTACACTACCAGCGTGACTTTCATCACAGTCTGAAGTTTTTCATGATTCATTGTCTGGGTTTTATGAACATAATGAATGTACCTGTCAATCAGCTCCTTTAGTGAACATGAAGTTCTTCATGCATAATTTACCCTAATTACATAATTGCCTTTTCGTTGTAATACAGCAGTAACTGTAATGTCCTATGTTTGTTGTGCTAGACTTTCAAGAGGCAGGCAGCCTTTGAGCTATCCGACGACCCCATGTCTCTGTTCTCCGGGTGTTACCGGCGGGTGGAGGAGGAGCCGGCCGCCCAGGAGGTTCCATCAGGTCTCGAATGTGTTCCACAAGGTAGGACAGCAGCACAGCACGAGAGAAACGTCTGTTTATGTCAGCGATTCACTGTATACAGAGGTTCTGCGGATGTAAACAGCCACTTCACTTTTAAAAAACAGAACTTCAGTTTGATCTTTTAAAGGGTCTTCATAAAAAAAAAAAGACAACAATGGCAGAAATAGAGTCAACAACTCGAAGCAGAAACAGTTTCCGATTGTTCTGCCGGACTGTGCTGAGTATTGTGTGTTTGCTTCTTAGACCAGGGGCAATGCTCTGTCCCCCTCCTGACACCATGCAGTAAAGCAGTCATGAGTCAAGCTTTGATAGACAGCTTCAACGGCTTCTCCAAAGTGCAGCGCACGTGTGGCATTCCCAGCGGTGAGTGTTTCCCCAGTCTTCAAAAGCAACGTACTCACAATCGAGATATCTAGCTAGGGAGGGATTACTCATTGGAATTTATTCTCCAGATCCACGAAAATGGAGCAAACAGCAAGTCCAGCAGTGGCTGATCTGGGTCACCGGCGAGTTCAGCCTTACCAACGTGAACTTCTTCAAGTTCGATATGAGCGGCCAGGAGCTGTGTGACCTGGGAAAAGAGGGCTTCTTGGACCTGGCTCCAGATTTCGTTGGCGATATCCTCTGGGAGCACTTGGAGCAGATGTTGATAGGTAAGCAGAGGCCTTCCCTTCTCTCCGGCAGAGTTGTTTTTGAATCGTCCTGCACTGGCCTGACTGATCTAACCTGTCCTTTTGTTTTCTTGCTGCAGCCTGTGAGGAGAGAAGTGAGGTGAAAGCTGCCGGTGACTCCGACTGGATGGGAAACAACTCTTTTGGTGAGTTGTTCAGAATAGCCTAAGGCGATACCCATTAATAGTAGTGTGTTGGACTTTATTTAATTTAACAAAGCAGCCATTGCTGTATACCTGTAGAGGAAAATTCGAATCTAAGTGAGTGTGTTTGTATTTGAAGGTTTCGGTCTAGAGGACACACAGTATGCGCTGCAGGTGTCAGACGGCGGTAGTAGCCTTCTGAGGGAGCTGATGGAGGCTCCGGAGAACCTCACCCATCTGATCTCTGACCAGGACTTTTCCCTGTTCCCGAAGCCTCAGCTGAGCACCGTCAGTGTCAGCTACATCAGCCAGGAGTACCCAAACAGCAAAGCCGCACCTCGCCTCTCCACACCTTGTGAGCTTTCCCTCCTCTGTGTTCAGTTTTAAATTAGGGTCGTCATGCACCCTCACTGATTTTAATGCGTGTCTGTTGTGTGCTGCAGACTCATCCCATGAGAAGGGTTCTCTGGAGAGTGTGGATGGTTCCGAGTGTGTCCTGCGTTCTTGGGGCAGTCAATCCTCGCTGGCTGACATCCAGCGCGTCCCGTCTCACGACAGCTTTGACGACGAGTACGCCGTCGCACCGCTGAGCCTCGGCAAGCAGGGCCTGTCCTTTAAGGACTACGTTCAAGAGAGAAACGAACAGCTAGAGCAGGGCAAGCCTGTCATCCCTGCTGCTGTGCTGGCTGGATTCACTGGTGAGTGTGGTGGCTGTTCACTTTCCTTCTCTGCATCCTCTTGTACTTCGAGCCTATTTAGAAGCCCCCCATTTCTGTGCTTCTCAATAGGAAGTGGTCCTATCCAGCTTTGGCAGTTCCTCTTGGAGCTCTTGAGCGACACAACCTGCCAGGGCATCATCAGCTGGACGGGAGACGGATGGGAGTTCAAACTCACCGACCCTGATGAGGTAAGAGGGCTGGGGTTCGACCAGAAAGTAGGAACAGCATTATCCTAGAAATATTTTTACAGTTACGATTATGCTAACGTTAGACAAAAAGATTAAAAAAGGCGGTTTTGCGTAAAGATCTGTAAGTAAACAGATTTGTTATTTCAAAGTGCGAGTCCTTATTTTCGCTCATGCTTTACTCTGTAGGTCGCGCGACGCTGGGGCCGCCGGAAGAACAAGCCCAAGATGAACTACGAGAAGCTGAGCCGCGGCCTGCGTTACTACTACGATAAGAACATCATCCACAAGACGTCTGGGAAGCGATACGTCTACCGCTTCGTCTGCGACCTGCAGAACCTCCTGGGCTACACCGCTGAGGAGCTGCACAGCATGCTGGGAGTGCAGCCTGACACCGAGGACTGAACCCAGCAAGAGGAAAGGAGAATGTGTGACGGAGCAGAGGGGGAGGATACCCTGCGGTCCACTGACACGTCTAGGCCTTTTTAAAAGGTCCTGAGTGACGCAGCACTGCGGTTGCACTTGAAGCCTCTGCCCTGGCCGAAAAAGTGGAGAGCCGTTTCTGTTTTTCCGCGGCCGGGTGCGGCTCTACCTGTTTTTGACTGCTACGCTTCAGCGAGAGCGGTCCGCCGAAGACGGACGAACGTCTGGTGTGACCCACAAAAAACCCACTCGACTTTAAGCTGCATAGATATTAATCAATCCCACACTTTGTCTTTGGGGAATGATTCTCTTTAGAAGCGCGGACTGTTACCATTGCTTAAATCAGCAGGACTGGATGTAAAGGGCCCAGCAGACGTCTGTTTAGGCCACTCCCTTTGACAGAGAGCATTGTTTTTTGCACGTCGTCAGGGAGAGCCCGGGGCGGCTGTGTAAGACCGTTTGCTGGTTCGCTAAACGCTTTAATCGAGTGCTGGTGTGCCAGCAGGCCTGCACGCCTTTCACTGTCCCTGCTGAGAGAGCCAGCACCGTGCCTCCTTCAGTCGCCTGACTGCAACTTCTACTGCCATCACAGCTCACGGGCCACGTCGGCTTAGCTGTCTCTTTTTTTTGTTGCTGTCTGATTTCAGCCTTTGACAAAGCTATGATTGTAAATGAAATGCACCGTATGATTAATTTTACAAATGCTACGATCTCAGCTGCTCCACTGAGGCGTGTTTCGTGCCGGGGTCGTGGACGGCTTTAGCAAAGCCCAAAGCGACGTCGCAGTGGCAGTATTTATTTCCTTTTTCGTGCATTAATTGCGCATTTGTAAAGAGTTCCCTAAAGAATTCATGTCAGATCTTGAAGCGGGAAGAGAGAGAGTTTTTTAAGACGTTAAAGTTGGTTTCGGAATTCGTACGCACACGGGTTGTTTAAATTAATTGCTGTTCGCTGTAAATTTTATTTATCTTTTTTTAACTGTGTCTGAATATTTAGTTATATTTATGTAAATCAAAGCCATAGAGGCACTCAGAGGATACTACAGGTGTTAATTGTTGATTTTTCTATTTGTTGTGGCAGGTCTTCTTGAGGTACAGGGCATTTTGATGACTTTGCTGTTTTTAGCGTTGAGCTCTTTGAACCTATTAAGCTATATTCTCTACTCTCAGCCACGGATGGAAATGCATATATGAAAAGGAAATGGAATCTTCATGCCATTTATAAAAGTGATACGAGTTAAAAAGTGGCACATTCTTACAAAAGACTTCTTTAACTGTTTGTGACGGGGTGTGACAAGGTCATATCACTAGTCGTTTATCGTGAAACTAACTGCTTAGACCTGTGTTATGGTGTTACCATAACTCTTGCCTCATATGTTTATTAAAAAGTATTTTTTTACGTATTTTATTTCTTGTTATTCTCATCTATTGTTGAGTTGGTGGATTGTATTTTACCATTTTTGATAACTAAAAAAAAACAGCATTATTTTCAATTAAAAAAAAAAGGAAATGTGAGTTCATTAATGAACCACCTCTGAGTGATAGTGCTTACATGTCCATGTAGAGTCAAAAGACAACTGATCCTAGACCAGCAGCTTTTATTCGAGCAAGTGGACAACAGTGGCTCGGAAGAAAGCGCCACGTTATATGTGTGTAAAAGTATCGCTAAAAGAGCAGCAGATGCGAGTTGTGATTCTAGCCTTAATTAGTTTAACTGTTTTATCTAAGATATTGGAGATCATACTTTAGGGAAAGTGCAAGTGACCAAACTATATTCCAGTGTCTATCTGTCGTTACTATGGCAAAGCAATGCTAGACTGAAAACAACCGCACGGCTCTACTCTGCTCATTGTTAGTCAGATGGCTTATGTGTTGCTGAAACACACCATGCGTCATTGTGAAGACACTGTTGTCTGTATTTGATGTGTAATAAACATTTTCAAATGACTTCATACTTCGTCGCTGATTTATATACAGTACTATATATATATATATATATAGGGTGGAGGGGCTCAGTGGGTAGCATACTTGCCTCCAGACCAAGAGGTCATGGGTTCGAATCCTACCTTCAGCATCACCACTGGGTCCCTGAGCAAGACCCTTAACCCCAAGTTGCTCCAGGGAGACACTGCCCCCTGTAGGTAGGGAATGGAAGTCGCTTTGGATAAAAGCGTCTGATAAATGCTGTAAATGTAAACATATATATATGCACACAGACATATTAGTACATTAACAACTTTTTCCAGATCGACTTATCTGTCAGTAAAGTTGAAGTTGAGTCGACTATTCGTTTGATGGCGTCGTCACAGTGTGGAGGAATACAGGCGTCCAACAAAGACCAACTTTTATTAAAGTTCTCTGTAACATTAACAGTCAACAAAGACTGATAATTTTTGGTGCACAACAGAAAGTGGGAACAGTTTAAGCCCCAGCGCCACCTCAGCGTCCTCTGGACTGGACGACTCCCTGCAGAGCTAGCGTTAGCCATGTTAGAGTGAAGGACCTCCACACATATGATGTGTGTCTGTCTTCTCTGCTGCCGTGTCTCTCGTCTTGCTGTGGTCTCGTGTTTAGATTTCCCTTGCGCCAACGGTACCGCCCCTTTTATGTAGGGACTTTAATAATTGGTTAAACCAAGGAAACCATACGTGTCAGCGTCAGCCAATCAGAGGCAGAGATAATATACACAGTCCCGGAAACCACTTAAGCAGATTATTTGGTAATTCTATGTAGTCTCAGACAAGTATGTGCAACGCAATTGAGATTAATAACCTCTTAGCAACATTAGCCACAAAGCTAAGGCAAACTACAAAACCAAACTTTGGACAACAAACATGTTCTGGACCTTCTGGAGTAAAGGAAATATCGTCTAAATGCGGTTGATCACCAAACTACTAAACTCATGGCAGAACACATGACACTCCTTGAGTAGATCCAGGTAGTCTTAAGGACAGCAGCACAAAGGCCTCCGGGCTTACATACAGCACTCAGTGCCCTTACAGCAAGCTCTCACACTTCCACAAAGCATTTACCACCTTCCCACACACAAACACACACTGACACAGCATGCATCTCCACTCTGCAGGCAGGAATCACACTGAGGCAGCAGGGGGAGTGAGGCTGTGAGCAAGCTGACGCATAAGTGCACAGTCAGTATTATGCTGTAAGAGTTTGATGGAAGAACACGCTGTGCTCAGTGTCGAAAGCCTTTCATGCAACGCACTGTACTGTACAGCTAATCCTATAACACTGAACGCGTTCGGGAAATCCCATAACTGAAATTAAATTGAGTAACGGACACTCATAAATTCCATCACAGGGAAATTAAGCCAAACATACGAACAAACTGTAGTAGCTACTGAAAACCAGGGCAATAAAGCTCTGCTATGAACCTCCCACACGCTCTGACGTGTCCTCCACCACAATAATACGAGATTAGTGGAGCGTGTTGAGTAGAATATTATTACACAGTGGTGCGCGAGTGCACTCGTGTTGGCAATAAACAGATTAGCTAAAGTGAATAGAATACAACTCTCACTTTTACCACTTTATTAGAAACACTGACCATTTACTTCCACACATTCACCACTTTATGAAGCCTGTGTAGGATGGGGGGGAGGGGGAGGGGGGGGGGGGGGGGGGGGGGGGGGGGGGGGGGGGGGGGGGGGGGGGGGGGGGG
>JBBPDC010000035.1:8674399-8686772 GCA_037974485.1 Hemigrammopetersius urotaenia
ATTTGTCTTTTTTATTTTGTTGCTGATCCGAAAATCGATCCGATCCGTGACTTAAAACCGTGATCCGATCCGAACCGCGAGTGTTTTGATCCGTAGCACCACTACTGCCAACCCTTAGTTTCACTATCTGAGGGTGTGCTAACCAGTTGCTGAGTTCTGATAAGCATCACCAGGCCCTAAGAGAAAGCTATACTAAAGTCTATGGCTGAAGATGGGGGGTCAGTCGGGCTGCACTGGAGAAGTACTATGTACCTGTTGGGGTCGAGACCAGTTTCGTGGTCATGATGGCCCCGTTGCTGCTGACCACCATGATGGGAGCAGAGCTGCTGCTGGTCATGGCTGCACCAGACGGCTTCGGCAGTATCTTACTGGGCTGCATCTGCTGTGTGATGATCTTCACGCCTGAACACAAATACACACAATTTAATGTTAAATAAACAGAAGCCACACAGACACTAATGAGATCAAGCTAATCTGTGGATTCTCTGCAAACTTTATATCAGTCTGGCTTCGAACATTTGTGTCTTTTTTATTAGCACCAGCTTCATGAATAAATATATGTCATTTGTCATTTATACGAGGAGACATTTTGAAATCAATATTGGGTTCTGACCTGATTCTTGTTTGATCTGAATGGTGGGTTTGGACCCTGAGGGTGCACCGGAGCTCTGAGGAGAAGAGGAGAGGGGCGAGCCCTGAACCTTGGGAGACTGGGACTGCTGCTGTGGCTGTTTGGGGAACTGCAGAATCTGAGAGGGAGAGCCCACCAGAGCCTTGGGGGAGGGCAGCCTTGCTGTGGCTACCTTGACCGCTGCGGAGGACCCAGCTGCACAGAATTAGATTAGATTCAATTAGATTAGACCAACGGAACTGCAATCCACTGAGAAAACATTTCAAACGAGCAGCAATGAATATCAGAGATCAGGTGGCCGTACAGGGTCGATCGTAGAGTGAAACATATATATAAATAATTATTGACTATTTGATACAGGAAAGGCAAAAATGTTGGCTGTTGGCTTTACAACAAGCAATCTAATTAAATCAGAATGAGCCAGACAGAATATTTTACCACCATTTATCACGTGTGGGTTGGTTTGTTACGTGTGTGGCACGGTCTCTCCGACAGAGCAAGGGACAAGATTAGAGGAAGGAAGGAGAAAGACTGAGGGAGCTTGGAATGATGAGGAGAGACAGAAGAGGTAGAGAGGAGAACCCGGTTTCAAGTTTCAGCCCAAAGTAGTGGTGGTTGTCTCTGCGCTTTTCTGAGTGTGCAGTTAGGCCTCCCAGCCTGTGGGTGGCGACCATCCCCCGGGCCGCATGCCACAGTTTTTTAATTACAAATGTAACAATTTAATGTTCAAAATATTCAATAGAACCATCTGCAAGTTGGGATTTGAGGTCCACTAGATTACCTAGATCAGAGTGTCAGTTATGTAACAAGAATACGCAACCGTGGAATTTCGTTAATCTCGCGGAAAACGTTGACGGGCACCGCACTGTACTCTGAGCTCAGTCTTCGCTGTTGCTGTCAGGAGTAGTATTTTCACAGGAGAGGGAAACTGCTAACCGAATTGTGAATGGCGGTGAATGGAACAAGGTTAACAGTGTACTTGAATCTTTTCAAAGAACACATGAGAAAGAATTGTTCGTACAGACAAGCTCGGCATCAAAGCACCAATATTTTTGAAAAATCGTGATTCATCGATGATAACGGAAACATACACATTTATGAACCTACTTTGAGCCATGGTGGACATGACCACGCCTGGGGTGGAGGACACTACAGTTGTCACGGCAACAGGACTGGGTCCTTGCGTAGTGCTGGTGCCTGCTGATATCACCATGGTCTGCTTCTGATTGCTTGATGACAACATGGAGCTGGAGACCAGCTTAGACACGGCTGCATAATTGTGAGACTTGGAAAGGATGTTGGGTACGAAGTTGGAGCTTGGAGACGTGGTGACGATAATCACCTGAGGGACCAAAAAAGAAAAGCGACCAAGTGAGCAAGGCTCCCATTCTGAAGAGGACCGGTAAGAGTAGAGGTGAGCTCACTGACCTTCTGTGTGGTGCTGTTGGTGGTCTGTGTGGTGGGTTTAGTGAACGTTATCTTCACCGGTGACATGTGTGGGGGCAGAGAGTTGGCAATGCTCTGCATCAGGTTACTCATCTTGGGGCTGCCGCTGACAGGCACTGTGATGGTCTTGGTGATGGGCGCGGTCACTTTAGGCACCTCCTTCAACAGTACAGGGGAGGAGCCGGAAGAATTAGTGCGCCGGCGCTTACGAGGCTTTTCATCTTCATCGGAGCAGCTAACACCTGAAAGAAAAAAGTTTGTTTTTAAACTATTCCCTGGAACTAAACGTGTTTTTGAACTGCTGTGTTTTTTTTAAGCACACGACTTACTCTTCACATAGACAGTACTCCCACTAGGTAAGACCACCACGTTGGAGGCGGGGCTAGCTGGCCGGGATGACTTGACTGCAGCTGCTGTGCTGCCACTGGGAGCGGAGGCGCTGGGGGGCGTGGCAGTAGTGCTGGTATACGAGTAACACACCACCACTGCAAAAGAACAAGACTTATCAAGACACACTACCGCTGCAAAAATTGCTCAATTAAGCAAAAACAGATTAAAACAGACACAGACAGAGTCATTTAGGACAGATTATGGTTTAATCTCTGCAGCTGCTTCATAGCAGTTACTTTGTTAATCCAGTGTCTTAGAGATGAAGTGTTAAAGAATGAACTTCTGCATCTGTGACCCGATATATAGTCCTCTGTGAAACAAGAAGTTAAGGAGAACACATTAAAGTGAAGCGGAAATACAGCTTTCCTTTGACTCCGTCTAATTAATCGTATCAGATCGTTCTCTGAGTGAGATCCGACTAACTGCTCAACAACAACAAATGACTTTTTAAGCTTTCCTTATCAAGCATGTCGGACCTGACTGTGTATCCGAGTCTTTACCTTCTTTGTTGCCGGTCTCTGCAGGGAGCAGAAGTGAGGCGTTCTGATGCGCCGTGGCATTGGCCACTGCATTGGCCGTGACGGTGAAAGCCGTCTGCGGCACCAACCTCGGCATCAGAGGGACCAACCTGCGCCCCTCGATAGACCACTCCGAGGAGCTGTTCGGCCCAGACATGCTGTTGAAAGAAAAAAGAAAACAAGCAAGTAAATAAACAAAGAAAGAAAGAAAGAAACTGTTGTAGCGACAAAGAACAAAATAAACAGCAGTTACAGCAGGAAGCTCAAAGTTGTTTAAAGGGAAAAAAAGCTTGCTGTCTTACTGGTACGCGATTGTCGTGAGACGCTCATCGTTCACGGCTCTGCGCACCTCTGCGCGGTGGCGCTCGGTTGAGATGCTGTTGAACACAAGACGCATTAGAGCAGGCCTATTCAACTAGCGGCCCGCGGACCGGATCCGGCCCTTTGGGATTTTTTTACGGCCCGCAAGACTGTCAGGAAATCAGTGAGTGATTGGTGTGATATAATAAAGCGATGGGATTTGGATGATGATTGGCTGGTAGTCTCCCGCTACTATATTATTAGCCAATCGCAGCCGAAAGAGGCGGGATTTGTCAGAAAATGGGTGTGTTCCCTAATGCAGAGCATAGCTGGCGGTAACGAAAGAGAATATATTTCGCCACTCTAAGCTGCTCTTAATTTACACGGAGATGCAAACTGGGTTTTTTTTGTTGACAGAGGTGGGAGGGGGTTCAAACCATCTGCCCTGCCACCCCCCCCCCTCCCCCCTCCTCAAGTCACGCTTTGGGACTGCCTCATTTGTCTTTATGAACGCACCCACACAAGCAGATTTGGTTTGCAGTAAACCCACTTAACACCGTTTACTAACCTAATAAAAAAGGTTCTAATTCTTACTAAACTGAGAAAACGTAAAAACAAAACACCCTACTTGCAATTTCCCTTTCACACGAGCATGTGTTATCGGTAAGTCTCTACCTCAGAACCTTGGTAAGCTCCCCCAGCAGATCTTTCTTGTCCTTGGTTAGATCTCCTTGAGCGCGGAGAGCGCTGATCACTCCTGCATACGCCTCCAGCTCTGCGACACACACAGAACACAACAGCTGTGACATTTCCAGCCAGAGGCTCTTCTCACACCGAAATAAACATAAAACCAATTCAAAAATTAAACTACTATGACAATGATACACATTAATAGTGCGACGATCACTAGGTTTTCTTCGTTACTGACAAAACTGAACTTTATCGAAGAAGGACGACTTTATTAACTTGACTGTAGTTGCTCTTGTAAGTAACAAGCAAACTATTTTTTTTCCCAGAACGTTTTTGGTCAAAGCTACAAAAGTCATAGCGCAACTGTCATAACGAAGCTCCTGCTGTTCTCTCTCCATCTCGGTCTGAATTATTTATGTTTTTACATCCTATATTGATCCTGGACACAGTCCTCTGCATTTAACTCATTCACCCGAGTGAGGCTTGCCTAAACCTCAGTGGTGCCACTGACAGTTCTGGGATTCAAACCCACTTTCCAACTGCCCTAAATTTCCTCCTACAGTGAATGTTTGCAGATTAAAAAACGAATTGCGAAGAATTATTTCAATAAAGTGAAACACTGCGAGTATGCGGGGCGGGAAAGTACACCAAGTTTAAAAAAAAAAAAAAAAAACTCACGTCACACATTTTCCACACGGATTTAGCAAATCTCAGTGATATCTGTCCAAAGGGACACAGACATGACGGTCACACTGAATACATTTTACAGGCCAGTTTCCAGAGACGAATTCTAGTCCTGGACTAGACACGATTTGTTTAATCCAAGGTTTTTCGCCTAAATACTGTTCGCAGAAGTGGCGCAAAAACCTTTAAGAGAACACGGGAAACCTTGATCATTACAAAAGGTCCAGCAAGGGAACATTCTGGCACAGTGGAGGAAGTTTAATTCAGGGCAGACTGTGCTTCAAGTTCCTGTCAGTCAGGCAACACTGCAGGAAGCTCTTCAGCACCACCATGTGGTCAAAACACAGAACACACATTATTAAAGTCAAATTACTACTTTAACTTCTTTAATGGGGCTCTATTTCCTTCCCAAACATGCAGGATATCATTAGAAAATGACTGAAACACATTACTAAATATCAAGAGAAATTTCTAATCCTAATCAATCATTTTCTCAAGATAACAGTAACTCTGTTGAGATCTGCACTTTCACTGAACCCTGACAGTTTTACCTAATGAACGTGAAGCAGATTCATTAAAACACAGAGCAAAATACTTAACTGACAGCAACGCACCCCATCAAGTCTCACTTTTTGGTAATTCAACAGATACAAGCAAGTGATCTGTATGTGAAACATGCTGGTGCTGCTGCAGTCGGGCAGCTGTTTCCAGAGGTGACACCGCAGCCTGGAAACAACACAGGGCTCCAAGTACTATAAAAAAAACGCCATCACTAGGATGAATCCCAGTAACATCACCAATTTCTGACACAGGCATATTTTCAAACATATCATGGTAGCAGCCTGGTGGGTAAACACTTGCCTGTGAACCCCAAGACCACAAAGCTGCAGGTTCGAACCTCCACTTTCTACCACTGTGCCCCTAACCCTCAGTTGCTACAGGTGGACTGTCCCTGTAATGTCACTTTAACTTTATTTTATCGATATAATCGATCGAACACGAGGCGCGCTGCTAAGGAATTAGAGAAAGAAAGCGTCTCACCGAGTTTGCGCAGGATTCTTTTACACTCGTCCCTGCTGAGGTCCAGGAGCGTAGGCCACACCACTGGCATGGTGCCAGCCAGCTGTGGCTTCTCCTGCTGAATCATTCACTTCAGAAAGACGGATTAAAACTTACAGTGTGTCTCAAAGAGACCTCTGCCATTCATCTGAATCCAGGTAAACAAAAGAAACCGTATCACCATGCAAACGGCACTCTGATGGAGAAGTCCCACCTAGAGGCCAAAGTAATCACTCACCTCTGAGAAAGCGACCTCTGTTAAAAATGTTCGCACTTTATTGAATGGGGACGTTCCTGAGAACCTGCAAGGAAACGACAGTGTGTTAAATTCGCACTCGTGTTCTGAAGGACGCCTTTCCACAGAACTCTGTTCAATCAGCAGATGTCAGCAAAAACACTCCCAAGATGCTGCATAAATATGCAACTGTTTTTTAATTACAAAAGCAATTAAAGAACATCAAATTTGGTTTTTAATGTGTTTCGTCTACGCCAACATATGGTTCTTTAAAGGTAACAGTGCAGGGCAGGGAAACTGACTTTCCACACTTATTGATTTTCTATATAACAATGATGGAAGGAACAAGGGGTTGTGATATCTGCACCACGGTTACTGATGTTTTATTTACTTTCCAAAACAATCAGTAAACAGCAGTAAAACTGTCCATGTGCCACCGCTGTGAATACACTCCCACTCTGAGATTCTCAAGAACCGAGCATTTCATATCAACTAGTTCGAATGACATGAGACGCTTACGTTAAAGGACATTATTTGGACAAAAGTATTGGGACGCTTGACCATGGCACTACATTCAAACACATAGGCTTTAGCTTCCACTCTTCTTGGAAGGCTTTCCACAAGATTTTGGAGTTTCTGTGGGAATGTGTTCATTCATTCTGTAGAGATTTTATGGTTTTAGGCAGTAAAATTGAATGAGAAGCTCACAATCTCTGTTCCAGTTCATCCCAAACGTGTTGGATGGGGTTGAGGTCAGGACTCGGTGCAGGCCCAGGTTTTCCACACTGAACTCATTCAACCATGCGTTTATGGAGCTCGCTTTGAGCACTGGGGCACGGTCATGCTGTGTCCACAAAGTCAGAAGCATGGCGTCGTCCAAAAAGCAATGAGATTGCCCTTCACTGCAAATAAGGGGCCTAGCCCAAACTGAAAAACAGGAGTCGCCCAACACTTTTGTTCAGATAGTGTATATAGAACATTTTAAAAATGAGTGGAATTTTCTATTAGGAGGTACATTCTTCTGGTTCCTCTGTGTTATAAGTGCAAAAAAGGTATAAAGTCTGCTGATACCATGTAATTCAGGACACTCCAATGTGCATCTGTATATTCACGTTGTTCACACATACATATATATACTATGTACCTACATACAAGCAGTGTTATACTGTATATACTGGCTATATTGTATATACAGTTATATGGTTTATACAATTCTTTAAGAATACACAAATCTTTAAGAATGCACTTAAGCAGCTATTTTCACTTGTTTTATACAGTTTACACTGGCTATACTATTTGCAAAATCCTCTTAATACATTGCATATTTTATTGTACTAATATTTATATACAATGCACAGAGAGCCGTCAACACAGTCATGACAGGTTAAACCATACTCTTATTTTATACACACACATTTTGTGTGTTGCACAATGTCTTATGTCCGTTGCCTAAAACCTAAGCTTTACCATTTTGTCTCTCTGTGTGCTGAACATGGCTGAGATGACAAAGTTCTCATTGACTTTGATGGTGGTGTATACATCATACAAATAAATAAATAAACGACATACATTCTTATATTTTTGTATTAGCTTTTATTCTATAGGTTATGTTGCTCTTACTTTCTTCTTTTTTTTCCTCTACTTGCTGTTGTAACAATACAAATGTCCAACTAATAAAGTTATCTTATCTCATCTTATCATAAAAACAAAGGCCATGTGAATACTGGGCAAATGGGCGTTCCTTCACTGAGAAGAATAAAAATCATGACATTTTTTTCAGATTAGAACTGATAGTCTCACACATAGAACACTCTGTGGATCACACAGCACTACGGTGAATTACAACACGGGCATTTGTTGTGTTGACCAGTAAGTTGGTCATGTAAATTACAGAGAGACAGAAAAAACAGCTAGCTAGGTTTGCTGGTGGTAGTTTTTTAATCTGAACTCAATACTCAAGCCAAGAAAACGACACAAATTGTGCTTTCGAAAAAATTAATGTCTATGTTTTGCAGACACGTCTGCGAGCTGCAGCCACGCTACGTTCAATGAAACGAATAAACAATCAAACAAACAAAAACAAAAAGGGCAGCTAGCCAGGTTAGCTTTCACCTCACATCCAGCTCAGCTAGCCCCTGCTGCACTGGCTTATGCAAGGAAACCAGGCGGAATATCGAGCTTCGAGACCTGACAACTTAACGACACTGATTTAAAGGAGATTTTGGATGATTTCTTGTGATAATAAAGAGAGAAATACAGCTCTGACCTGCAGTAACTCCATTCCCTCCAGTCTCCCAATGGCTCCTGACTCCAACACAACCGGGCCGCCCGAGCAGAAGGCCTAAAACCGCTCAAAACGCGACATTAACGCTGTTGTGGAGATTTAAAACGGTTATAAATTTTGTCCATACATTTCCCAGCAGTGTGTTCATTTCAAAGTCAGAATTAATGGTGGTCGACCTCATCGGAGTGTTTTCTTTTTCCACAGGCAGATTTCTCTGTAGCCCAACGAGGACCCCGGTACGACAAGACGGTGCTGCGTTGTTATGAAGAGCTCGGAAACACTAACCGGGACAAAAGTATGGGGACACACCTCTGAACTATTAAATTCTTATGACCCCTTTATGCCTTTTTTTTTTCAACGTGGAGAAAACCAGAATCTGCCTCCAACTCACCCCTAATAGTAATCCAACAGAGGACATTCCGGTTGTGTTTTATGTTCTACATACACCATATTGTAACACAACTCAATTACTGAATGACGGTGGCTTTGTATCGTTATTTGCACTTGTGTCATTTAACATAACGTGGCTGCAGCTCGCAGTCCTGCATGAAAATTATAGACATTCAAAGTATCTAGAGCGCAGGTTATACCGTTTTCTTGGCTTGAGTACTAAGTGTAGATTAAAAACAACCACCAGCAGACCTAGCTCTCCGCTCGTTCTCTCTATAGTTCACATAACCAACGTACAGAAGTCCCCGTTTCTCTGTAATGCTGTGATCCGTCGATCTGGAGTAACGCCCATGCGCCTAGTTTACACATGACCTTTGTTTTTAACATCAGATCAGATGAAATGACCCATATTAGGTGTTTTTATTAACATCAAATCACATGAGATATACTTCTGTAGTATTGTATTTTCTGTATATAAGATTTAGATTGTTTACTATATTGTATTGTTCATTTATACACACATATGTATATTCATACATATATTTATGTACAAAAAGTACTATATATATTTGCTAACATTTATCTTATAGTCATATTGTATATTATTGTATATTATATTTGCTCAGTATATTGTTTATTGTATCTTTAATATTGTTGTTTTTTACTGTGTTGTGCTTGAGAGACACCATCTACCGGAATCAAATTCCTTGTGTGTGTTCGCTCACATACTTGGCCAATAAACACGATTCTGATGAGATGACCCTCTTAGTCCCACATGTTGGAAAAAAAAAGAAAAAGCAAAATAAACAATATAATAAAAGCTGTACAATATAACACATACACTGTACAGATCATACAAAAATATATAGATTTTTTTTAGATCTTTATACACATATAACCGGTAAATAGTATGTCTTCGTATTTTTTTTTATAGCTGTGACCATTACTGCACACGAACAGTGCAGAAAGACTTATTACATAAAAGAGACGTTGAAAGTCTGGAATGTTGTTTATTCATTCACTCGTATACCAGCATTCATTCAAACATTTAAATACTTTAATTGCATGACAGCCCTCAATATGGGTCATCCATTACCATAGTAAAGGAGCACAGTGTACCATGGCAAGGAGTTTGTAACTTTACAACACCTTTAGATACAGTCTACATTGTTTTTATAAAAACACCACACACTAAAAGCAAGAATTCTGGACAATAGTAACCAGCGTACAACACGGATTTCAAAATAACAATGTAGAAAATGTTTAAATACAACAGGCCGTTCAGATACATACTGATGTACTAGCGAAAGCAATCTAATTTACAGACAGGTGGCCTCCCATCAGGCCCTCGAACACATTTACAGTCCTCTCCTGCTGGTACATGATTAAAAAACACGCTGCTAATATCAAACAAATACCAATAAGCAAATAATCCAGTGAGCACACACAATCAAATCTTAGGCAAAGTCTGCAGTCCTTTATACACCCGCACGACAGGTGTCCCTCCATCGTGAACTCATCGCCATGGCAACTTTCAGGTAGCCCAGACCATTATAGTGGGTAAAAAACATGAGTAAAAACTGTTGCGCACAGTGGACTCCGCATACTACAAAACACACAGAGAAGGCATCGACGTGCTTTCACGTGAAAAAAAGACGATACGTTCATTTCTCGCGACGCGAAGCAGGATACATCTCAATACACGACAGCAAATACAATCACAGTGACATTCAAAAGCCCCTTCAGCCGCCCGAGAACAGTCCAAAGGACATAATATACAGTTTAGAATTCAAGTGCATAAAATCAGCCTCCAGCTCCTCACATTTCTGCCATAACCTTAACCAGCATCAACAGCTTATAATGCAGACACACCATTAGGAATACAGGACTGCGGTTATAATTCAATACTGAATTAAAGTGCACTGTTTGGGTTTTTTTTCCACATTAAAATGGGATCTGGAAGTGGCATTACAAATGCTATTACTCAAGTATGCCCGATTCTTCTTCAGCCGAAAGGTGGGGATGTGTTTGGGCTGAAAGGCTCAACAATGTTGAGCGTAATATTTAACTTGCAATGTCTTGTGGAAAACTCTCCATGCGCACAGTGATGAACTTTAAAGCACGCTGTTCTGAGCGAAAGGTGTGAACTTCTGGGCCTGCTGGGCACCGATTTCTGCCACGTAAAGCGCCCCGTTCTTCTGGTCAAGGTCCACCAGGTGTGGCTTGACATCGTCCGCCAGCTGAATGGAGCTCACCACCTGACACTGCCCAATAATGCCTACAGGAGGCGCCTCCAGCAGAGAGACCTGGTTAGTGTTTAACTGCGCAACTACCAGGTACTTCTGGTCAGGAGTTAGCCTGTAGGGAGAAAAGAATAAGATTCACACTGCATTTGATCTTATTTAATGATGGTCTTCAAACGTCGCCTGAAGACCCACCTTTTCAAGGAGCACTTTGCTGACCGTCTCTTTCCTACTGTTTACTTATTTCTTTAATAAAAAAAAAAATCCTTTCCCTTGACTTGCGTCGTTCTTCTCTATGGCTCATGTATTGTTTCAAGTTTCAAGTTTTATGGTCATACACAGATAACAATGTAGCATCATTACTGTAACGAAATTCTTAGGCTCGTGTTCCCCCAACTTTACATAAATATATGGGTTTGGCTAGTTATTATGTGACCGTTGTTGTATAGATGCTCTGACTGCAGTATCTCGGTTAAACAGTCGACTCAGATTTAAGCTGTTTTTCAGGTAAGAAACAGTCGTGGAATTCTTAAGCACTGATGTACGTCGCTCTGGATAAGAGCGTCAGCTAAACGCCGCAAATGTAAATGTAATGATGGTCTGATTTCATCGTATGCCTTAATCTGATTTAAGGAAGCTGTTTTTCTCCAGCAAGAGGCCATTTATTTTATGTTCTGCACATGTTTTTTTGGGGCGTGGGGGTACAGGCTATTTCTGCTTTGCTAAATTGTTAGTGAATGACAGACACTGCTGATTAACACCTAATTTTGATCTGCAAATATTCATGAGATTTTTTAATATATATAACTACTAAATACTGCATTCCATGTCCAACAACACGGTCTGTTAACGCAAAGGGACTGAATTACCATACATGACTAGTATGACAGGTATATAATACAGGTATGAAGTAAAAAAAACAAACAAAAAAACAACATACAGATTCTGCAGTCAGAACAAACAGCAGGATAAAGCATCTGTTTGAATATGAAATCCTCCTTAAGTTTGTGTATGAAGTTTCTCTTTCCAGTCTTACCTGACAGAGTAAGGTGCATCCTCTGTGAAGCAGCTTCCCCACGATCCCAGCCAGTCACCCGTCACCGAGTTAAACACCTGGATCCGCTTATTTCCTCTATCAGCAACCCACACCTGATCCGAACACACACACACACACACAGGATTTATTTCACTGATGTAAAAGAATCTGTACCATGAACACAGAACAACAAGCCATAAAGGTCAGAAAAACATTGTTGATATGCAAATTCAAGGACTTCAACAAGGCACAGACTGTCCAACCATCTCTCACTGAATTTGCATTTACTTATTCTACCTGAGACCTGTCTCCCTGCTATGCACCAGCTAACACTACTCTCTCTATGGCCGGGGTGTCCAACTCCAGGGTCGAGGTCCAGCACATTCAGGAGATTTCCCTGCTCAGAAACACCAGGTTCACCAGTTAATTGTCAGGTTTAGTGAATATGTTCGAGGAGCAGAAGCATC
>JBBPDC010000035.1:8720785-8731151 GCA_037974485.1 Hemigrammopetersius urotaenia
GTGCTGAAGGTAGGATTCGAACCCATGACCTCTTGGTCCAGAGGCAAGTATCCTACCCCTAGGCCACCACCACCACCGCACTACTGAACATACTGACTGCTTCTGCTGCTCCCTGATTAAAGAAAAACGTTTCTGCCGGTACCATGTTGCTCGCAAGGTGCCTAATACACTGTTCCGATCGTGGCCGCCAGTGTTCTGACGATTTATGCTACCCTGTCGAAAACCGCTACTGTAGCGCAGAACGACAGCGGAGTCCATCGATTCATGCTACCCTGAAAACAAATATACGGTTCATACTGTTCATAGTTCATAGAGCACTGAAAATGATGAGAAAAATCAAATAATATGCATAAAATCAGGGAAAAATATATTGAATTTAAAATATTTACTTATGAGCAGTGTACTCATTCATGCTGCCTTGTCAAAAAATGCTACCTTGAAGCTTATTCCGTTTACACAGTCAGTTTATACCACTGATAATAATAAGAAATGAGCAAAAAATAGGCTCTATGTCTTGGCTGTTTTTTGTTTTTTTTTAGGGCAGGCTAAAAATATAGGTTACAGGGTTATATAAGGGTTATATAAGGGTTATACAAGGGTTATAGGGTTATATATAGGGTAATATAAGGGTTATAACGCTATATTGGCTCCAGCACCCATGCTCTGGACTCTGAGGGTACCTTGTTACCTTGAACTGTTATTCTTTTCAATAACTTGCATCCAAAACTGTCACAAATAAACACACAGCGTTTTGGAATTAAACTCACACAATTTCTCTAAAAATCGTATGAACTCTGGTATATCTGCAGTAATTACAGCTCTGGTTATTGGTGCATTCTCAAACGAAGCAGCACAGGATCTGCTTTTGCCTTCTCCTTTTTTCAACAGAAGATATACATCATTATATTAATGGTGATGTAATTGCAATAATACAAGGTTGTCCCATACAATAGAAATTGCGCTGGCATGCCTAAGTCATAGGCACGAGGCCATTATGCTTCAATGACATGCTACTCTGAGCTTATTATCGATATTGTCAGTACTAACTGCATATTTCTGTGGATTTAATGCAGTGCAGTGTGTAGGGGGTTTCATTGTATTCATAGTTTTTGATATGTGTCGGCTTTGGCACTACTGGTTGTTTTCGCTCATTAATCAGATATCAGAAAAAATATATTTAAATGTTTAAAAAACATTAATATGCGATTTTCACAAAGGTATTGCCAGCATCCTTTATTCCAGCTTTTGGCAACACTGTGACGAACTGGTACGTCACGCAAGCCTGACTCTTTATACAGCCAGTCATTTAGTCTTTGACTGACAGTCAACTCAGGGCTGCCAGAGCGAGAGACTCATTTCCTCTGCCCATATTAGTTAAGTGATATCGGACAGAAACTGGTATAATTACTTCGCATTGATCTGAGCCCACTTGCCTATGGGCTCCCAGGGCAAGACATAATATCCTCAGGGTGTTTTCATTCGTGCTCCGCTTCGAAAGCAGAAAAAAATGAGGTAGATTTAAACATTCACAAGTGTGGCAGCTTGGAAGCAAAACCACTTGGAAAATCTGTTTTAATTTGAATGTGGGCCATGTTATTGAAGCACACTCTGTTTTTGTATATTAAGTCTCTGTGGGGTTATAAAATGGAGGGAAAATGGAAAGCGCCTATTCAGTGTTTTACCATTGTATTTTCTTCGGGTTCGCTCCTGAAACTTGGCCGAGGGCAAATCAAGATAGCCCTGTAAGTAATGCACACACAAAGAAGGACTTTATTTTTGCCACGAAAGATTCCGACAGGTCATTCGCTGAAGCGCGAGCACAGAGGCCCGTTGATTAGCCCCGGTCGATCTGGGCTGAATCTTGTGGACTTGGGCACAGGGATCTGCATAATTGCAGGGGATAAGGTTAATGAAAACACAAACAGATACCTGCCGCTTAAATAAGTGGGGCAACTAGTAACTTCCTTATCAAAATGTGTGAATTGGGGTCTCTGCACCTGACCTTTCATGCCTTGCTCATTTAGCTTAAGGCTCCAGATGATAGTTAAAGACAAGAGGTGAGTGAACACTGGGATAGTAGCTAATCAGCAAGACTCTGCCATTCATTTAGATGTAAATTCAAATAAGTGAAAGCTTACATTTTCTTTTTTTTTCAATCCCCTCCCCGCTGGTCTCGTGCTGGCGCCCCTCGCTGCAGCTCGGCACGTAGGCCATTCCGCGGGCCTCGCCCTGGCTCTCGCCAGGCGTTTCGACGCCAGTAGGCCGGAGACCCTCTCCGCGGGTCTCGTCCCGGCTCTCACCGAGCCCTGCCCCGCAGTCTGGGTTGAGGCCCTCCTTGCGGTCCTCGTCCCGGCGTCTCCCTCCGGGCTGTAGGCCCCTACGCGGGTCTCTCCCAGGCTCTCCCCCGGCTGGGTCAAAAAACACATGGGTTTTTCTCCCCCCTTAGAAGGCGATGGGGGGGCCATCATCCTCTGCTACAAGCCTCTCAGCTAGGCTAGCGGCTACTGCTAAACCCACTAGGAAACCAGCTAACCAGGCTAGCCCTGGATCCTCACTGGCCACAGGGGCTACTGGCCTGGCTGAGACTACACTGGGACTGGGACTGGGTAGGGGAATCAAGGGTCTCTGAAGCATGCCCTGGCCTGCTTCTAAGGGGCCTAAGAGGTCAAACTGGACCCTCACCTCAGCTAGCTCTCCTGGCCCGCTAGCCTCTGCGCTAACTGGCCCTGGCCTGCTTACTGGGGGATTCAGTCTGGGTGCTGGTGTGGGCGGCTGTTCTAGGAGGAGCAGCGGGGTCTGTGCTGGTTTGGGAGGCAGATGGCCTGCGCTCTCCTCCGCCGGACCCTCCGTACCTCTCTGCGCCGGCCTCGCTGTCTGGCGGCGCGGGGAAAGCCGCCCTCTCTGGCGACGCGGGAAAAGCCGCCCTCTCTGGCGACGCGGGGAAAGCCGCCCTCGCTGACGGCTCGGGAGAAGCCGTCCTCTCTGGCAGCTCGGGAGTAGCCACCCTCGCTGGTGGCTCAGGAGAAGCTGTCCCCTCTGGTGGCTCGGGAGTAGCCACCCTTGCTGGCGGCTCGGGAGTAGCTGCCCTCGCTGGCAGCTCGGTGACCTCGCCCTCTGGTGGCTTGGCGGTGGTCGCTTCGGCCCTGCCTTCTTGGGCAGGGAGTGAGGCTCGCAGAACCCACCGAGGAGGAACCTCAGGAGGCGAATCGGGGACGAGCCGGAGCGGTGGAGCGCTGGAGGAAGCCCAAGGCTCCTCAGGCAGTTGGGAACTGGGTGGACGACGGACACCGCATGAATCCCCACGCCTCTGTCTATGTCGAACCACGGACCTCCCGTCGGCTCCTCCATGAGCTGGGCTCCACTTATCCCACTCCAGCATACCGCTCTCGGCAGGGCTGCAGACCCCACCCCTAGGACAAAGTCGTTCGGGGTGGTGTTCTGGCCTGCGGACTCGTAGCCCCATGTGCCTCTAGAGCTGCAATCAACGCCTCTTTGGTTATGGTCAGTCCATCTGTCACAGGGGCCGGGTCTAGCCGGCTCCCGTGATTTACATCGGGGCATGGACCATACTGGAAAGCAGGTGTCCATTGCTGTGGTTGACTTTATTCAATAAACAGAAAACAAAACAGAAACAAACCTGGCTTGAGGGCCGCTACAAGAACATGAACGTGGTAGAAACAACGTGGTATTCTAACACATAGCTATGATAAACACTTTCATTCATTCATTCGTTCAATCAATCATTCACACATTCATTCATTCATTTAGCCATTCAAAGTACATTATCATTCATTTTGACTAAAAACACTTAAGAGCTGCTTATTTCTTCATAATAAGCTACAAAACAAAACTCTAATGATAAAATGATAAAAAGTGAGCAAATTCATAAAAAATGCATAAATTCATAAAAAATGAAATCTAGGGTCTCCTGTAAATAACACTGCCAGTGTGAGTGTCCTGTGTAAATACTCTGTGTGATTCTAATTGATCAAAAGTTATGTGGGTTAACTGCTTAATCTATAATGTTTAAGCTATAATATAAATTAATATCAACTAATACACCTTCTAATTATCTAAACAATATTTTACACTGAGTTTTTTCATTTCATTGGATGAATTTGAATTAAAATTGCACTGCATGCGATAAACAGTATTGGGCCGACAGGTCTTTTAATGAAAACAGTGTTAAAATTCCAAAAAGAATTGAGGAAATTGAGGAAAGTGAGGGAGGGAAAGGTGAGCTGTATGACTCTTTCTAGACTGCTGGAATCTTCAGTTAGTGTTTCAGTTTCAGTTAGTGTTTTTAATCTGATGTGAGCTTCTCCTACTGTTTCTCAACGGTAGGCCTTGTGATGGTAAAGAAGCACAAGATCTAAACTATTTCTAGATCTAAACTATTTCTAGATCTAAACTATTTCAACCACAATGTTAAGTTAAATTGACGAACCACCAGATGCAGCTGCATTCTCCAAAACAGTACCGCAGGGTCTATCTGTCCTGCCTGAATTAACCTTCAGATCGATAGACTCCTCAGAGATGAGACCCTTGCATTCACCTTAAAGAGCCGACTGTACACCAGTAAGATGCAGTTATTAATGGCCGGTGTGAGTAAATTTGTGAATGTGAAGTGATTTTCAAGATTTTCAGTGTTTTTTTGACCATGAGCAGCTGTACTGTTGTTTATCCTCTTTATGCACTTGCTTAGATGGTTAGACTTAGGAGCATTATTTGAAATGAAATCTTGAGACGTGGATTTTATTCCAGTGGACGCAGAGTGTTTGTGTATGTAGTCGGTTGACGTTAATCACATTGTGTAATGCTGCCATATGGACAAATGTATTTCTCCTGTTCTGGCACAGAGCTATGGCCATAAACACAGCACCGTCGATCTTCAGCCTTTTTGTTCATTCATTTATTCATTGAAGTCATGCATCACACATGTACTGTGCTGAGAAACACCAAAACAAAGGCCTCCTTCACACACACACACACACACACACACTTTCCCATAAACAGCTGTTATGAAAACACAGTTTGCAGAACCTAGAAACAGCACACACACAGTACTTTATCGGTATATTGTGTACAGCAGCTATTCACTCCTCGCTCTATTCAGCAGCTCCGATGTTCTACTGCAGTAGTTTTCTTCTACAAAGGCGGTTTCGAGCCGTTCCATTCTGAACTCTCAAATATAGTTTTTTCAATCTACCATCAGGGCGGGTGTAGAAAAGAGTGTGTTCACACCGACATTGCGTGACACACTTTTTCACAATGGCGAAGCGTCCTCCGAGAAAACCATTCACAGATTGAGCTTCACGGAACACAAAACAGCTCAAACGACGTCAGCGGGTTTTTTATAGCGATTGCACAACGTCTCAAAATACTATTCTTTTTTAGCCAACCACACACACAGGACGTTTAAACAACAAATAACGAATTATATTGCATAAGAAGGTAGACTGTGATTTTTAAATTAGAGTCAGTGTCTGTGTTAACTATTGTAAAACCTGAAATGCAAAAAAAAAAAAAAAAATGATGCAAACATGCAACAGCGATTCCAATAAATGACATATAGGTAGCAAAATCGTTATTATAGTTCTAAAGTGCTTTTGCTAATACGAAATACTAATACTGGATACGTAACATTGTCGTTTGATCACTGTATTCAACAAAAGAACGAAAAATTACGTAATGTTTGTGATATATATTTAATTTTTTAATTTTTTAAAAATTTTTAATTTTTTTTATTTATTTTATAGTTTTATTTATGCATTAATTTGATTACATTTAGCTCATCCACATAGAAATTCACAAACTTTCTGTCACCACCTTATTTAAAACACAACACGAATCTGAGCGGTCTGCATTACTTCACCCAAGACGTTCAGGAAACTGCGACTGAGCATCTATGAGTGTGTTTACATTCATAAATCATGAAATGGCTGTAAAACATCAACATTTTTTATAGCCAGTCTAACAAAGGCAATAACTAAGAATTTTAAAACGACCGAAGCTGTAGTGCTCCTGCTTGGAAGATGCTGATTAGAGACCAAACCCTCTCCAGAAGAAAGCAGCCCTGGAGTTTCCAGGATTCTGGAGTTTAGACAGAAAAGAGGCTAATCTCCGCCAGTAAGTGAGATGTGGGATCTGTGATGTTTTCAGGGTTTTCCTACCAGATCCCAGGGAACCGCTGGCAGGAAAGGAAAGCTATTCGAAGCACTAAAGCTTTTTTTTAATTGTACTGGAATATATGAAGCTCTTATAACTATTTGCACTGTTGACACTTGGTTCTGAGTTCTAGAGAATGCGAAGAATTGATCATGTGCTTTAAAGTAAACCGAGACACGTGCTCTGGAGCTTCAGTATCAAGGGTAAGATCACAACTAGGTGGCATCATAATGTGCCACCTATACTATATTGACAAAAGTATTGGGACGCCCGTCCATTTCACTGACCGGGAAGTTAACGACATTGCATTCAAATATACAGACTTCAATACACGGACTTGCAGCTGTAACAGCTTCCACACTTCTTGGGAGGTCTTCCACGAGATTTCTGTGGGAATTTGTGCCCATTCATTCTATAGAGCATTTATGAGGTCAGGCATTGATTTGGGGCGAGAAAAGGTTCTTCCCAAAACTGTCCAGAAAGTTAGAAGCACGGTGTTGTCCAAAATGTCTCGGGATACTGAAACATTAAGACTGAAAGAAAGAGGCCTAGCCCAAACCCTGAAAAGCATAAACCCTTTTGTCCATATAGTGAATATTCACAAAGAAAAGTGTTTGATTTTTGGTCCGTTACAGTTTTGGTTAAACGCTTTTGGAGAACTTTGCTGAAAAATAAGTTTGTCCCAATACTTTTGTCCATATAATGCCATCACCTATTTATAGCAAATGCCCTGTCTGACAGGTGGTAGACAAAATACAGCTTATACAGAACATTAGGAGTGGCTATGGGTCATTTTCTGTTACCCCTCTTGTCCCTGTGCCCTGAGTTTGTGCCAGGTATTCCGGTTTCCTGCCACAGCTAAAAGACAGACGAACTGGAGACGCTAAATTGACGCTAAAGTGATAGACTGGATACCTGTCCAGGATGTTTCTTTCACATTGTGTTACATTTTACTGCTGAATGTGCACATTCAAACAGCTATGAATTGATAGAACCTATCAGACCCGGCGCCTGGCATGAATTTGCGGACGGGCCTTGCATTGCTTTCGGGGGGCACGCATTTTATAGGCTACTGTACAGTATAGCAGCTAGGAGTCGTTCAAATAAACACACGTGACGCAGTAAGAGTTTAACAGAATGCAGCGTCTGTTTTAAGAGTACTCTAGACTCTGTTTGCACACCAGTCACTGTTGAACGATCTATTTTTGCCTGAGAAACTGCGTCTGGGAAAGATTTTCAGGGATATTTGACTCGGTTTGTCAGCGCCCAGATCCTCTGTGCCTAATTCAGCCGCCAGTGATCTCGGCCCCGCCCCCTCGGCTAGCAGATACATGCTGTCTCGTAGCTGGAGATCGGTCAACCTCTTGTGTGAGCTCGTCTATGAAATTCTCCTCAAACCTGTTTCGTTTGTTAAAGAAACGTCGTATATCCGTTTTAGCTCGGTGTAGTTTTCCTCGTCTTCAGTTGATTTTCCTCACTAGTTTGTGATGGCTGTGTTCGTTGTTACAGTAAGAGGAGCCGCCCGTTTCTGTTCAACCGGATTATTTTAAATGAACTACAGACCGTTTGAAATGACCACATTTTAAACAAAGCATTTTTTCTTCGTTATTACGAAATATTTTATTGGGAAAGAAAAACAATGAATCATAGTAGCCTGCGATTATTAGTGTTTTTTTCAAAAACAATGTAAACGTTTGGTGGATGACGGGCTCGTATTATCAGGGCGGGCCCAAGTGAGTCAGAGGGCTGGGCACGGCACCCTAAAGCCCCGCCCATGACGCTGGGCCTGGAACCGATTAACAGTGTTAATCTGGACATTCTATTAGATAGCTTGCTAGATGCAAATCTATATTCCTTTCATCATATAAAGGGATAAGCTAAGCATTATAGGTAGCTCAGTGGGTAGGATGCTTGCCTCCGGACCAAGAGGTCACAGGTTCGAATCCTACCTCCAGCATACCACCACTGGGTCCCTGAACAAGACCCTTAACCCCAAGTTGCTCCAGGGAGAGACTGCCCCCTGTAGGTAGGGAATGGAAGTCGCTTTGGATAAAGCGTCTGATAAACGCCGTAAATGTAAATTACAGTAATCCAAGACAGCCCTACTATGAATAAATGTTTGATTCTGTAGCACTAATGGTAATGTATCTGGACGAATAAATCCTAGACTACATGTAAGGCCTAGCTTTAACACAGCTGTTAGCACTACTTCAGCTAATCCATATGTCACCTCCAGTAAAAAACTGACAGATGTCCATCTACCGCTAGTTCTGTATTGAGAAGATCTGCCAGTCAGCCGATTTAATAAACAGACACAGAAATAGACAAATAACTGTATTTTATTATTCGTAAAACCTTACTGTCTTTGCAAAATAGAGGATATAATGTTAATCACATTTTTAAAAAAAATATCATGACCATGAGGTCTAGCGCTGACTGGGCAGTACGTTGTCTTTAGATAGCTCTGTATTATCTGTACGAAGCTGCACTGGCTGCACTGTGTGGGTATGACGTATGTACCCACATCTGTTTGAAAGCAGTGTGTGTAGCATCCACCCACCCTGCCTCCGAGTGTGTGTGTGTGTGTGTGTGTGTGTGTAGAGGCAGATGTTTTGAGTGGAGATGAGAGCTGGTTAGTGTGTCTAATCTGGGTGTTGTTCAGTAAATTGTGTGGCTATAATCACTGCTGTCTCATGTCTCTAGGCAGAAATGGGGAGTTATAATCCATCCCTCTTTCCTCATCTCCTCCTCCCTCCTTTTATATAACCACCCTTAGCCCTCTCTGTCCACTCTTCTCCTGTGTGTGTATCTGAGGCGGGAGTTAAAAGATGCCAGCAGAAAACAAATTCTCCAGCATGGCTCACGCTTCGTCACGGTCTGAACACCAGCTGGACTGGTGACAGCTCACACTGGGATTAGGGCTAGTTTCATTCCCGCTGTACAGTATCCGGATTTAAGACAATGTGTCTCATTCAGTGGACAGTTTGCAGGCAGCGAGTTATGACCTTGCATTTGCTCTCATTTGTCTGCCTTCGGGACAAATGATATGTCAGCTATGAGTCGCCACAGAATGCAAATGACATAATTATATATATATATATTATACAGTATTCTATATATAACAGGCAGCGACCCATCAGGAGATAAATGGTGCCACAAAAAAACGAATTCTTACATAGTAGGGCTGGAAAAACATGTTAATTTGGTAGTCAGTTATGAATGAATGAATAGACAACTATTGCTGAATTGGTCTAAAAATGGCTGGTTTCTGTTACAGTTTTCCAATTAAACGTCTGTATGTAAAATAAATGACGATTTAGCTGGAAGTTTGTTTTATGCTTAAGTGTGCCAGTAATTCTGGGCCTCTGTAGAACAATTATAGCAAAGAATAATTGATGCAATAATTGATATGTAGCATATTTTTTTTTTCATGATATATTTTTTGATAGTTTTTTTGGTATTTTTCCAGACAGGCTGCATGTGAACACATGTTCTCGTACGTGTTATTGATCTAGTTTTATGTAGCTAACCGATATATTTGAAACGGTGATGGGTCAAGCAACTGAAAATAAGAATAGGGCTTTGAAAATTCCAGACTAGTGTAATGTGACACAGTGAGATTTTTGGAAGGGTAACGGAACGTGAGAAAATGCTTGTAGTTGTCTTGGAGAAGGAGATAGTGCTTACTGGCCATTCTAATGAGAATGTTTTCTCTTCAGGTGGTGGGATGTAACACAGGATCAACAATGTTGCACTTCCCGTTGATTAGCACCGCACAGTCCTCTTTACTGCATGGCGCATCGCACAGCAAATAAAATATCGCTCATATAAACTTTTTCAGGATTCCAAGACGCAAAACACAACAGAATATAAGTAATATCTTACAGCTATTACACAGGAATAAGCGACTCAGACTGATTCAGTAACGTGCTTCAGTAACGTTAATAAGAGACAAATAATGATTGAAACCAACAGAACATCCTTCAGTTTGTCCATCACATCCCACAGATGCGTGATCAGCTTCTGGAGAATGTGGAGGCCTTGAACACTTTCTCATGTTCTTCAAAGCTTTTCTGAACAATTTTTGGAATGTGGCAGGATGAAGTGAAAGTGATCATTCGGTCGTACGTGAACACGCCACAGCACACGGCGTGAGCAGCACGAAACACTTCCTCTGCATTTAACCCATTCACCAAGT
>JBBPDC010000035.1:8744504-8755954 GCA_037974485.1 Hemigrammopetersius urotaenia
ATTTAGATTTAAGATCATTTAAGGCGAATCCTCCATGTTGGTGAGGGCAGATCACAGCACGCAGCCCCGCCCCCTGCCAAGCAACAGCCAATTGTTATAGCAGGGTGTGGCCAATTAGCATATCTTCTAAACATTTAGAGCTCAACATTTACTGCTGAGCTCTAAATGATGATTTATAGCTCAAACATCCCACATTTACAGTCGCCTTCTGTAAACACTGCAGCACAAAGACTTGAGACTCGACTCGAACTCGGTTCAGCATTTTAAAAGGACAGTAAAGAGTTCTGGATAAAAGAGCAAGTTCAGTGACAAGTGCTAGTGAACAGGGTTCTTTCACGGTTCCAGTATTTCTAACTGATCTTTGGTCCTCCCTTGCCTTACACAATCCTCCTCCAAATCCTTGCGCTTTTCTACGCGTATGCAATGTAAAGCGCCTCTTACACCTCAGGCAAGTATCACTGACCTGCGCACTGGTCCAGCGTGCCAGGCAGGCACTGGCACACAGAGGGCGCAGTCGGGCCGCTGCGGACACACTGCATGTCTGCCGGACAGGCCTGGCCGTCACACAGCTCTAGAGAAGACGGACAGAATCCACCTGCCAGAAGAAGGACGTGAAAACTCAAAAAACTATTTGAAACAAAAGATAAATGGCTCAAATCATAGGAGTGGAAACAGCAAGGCGGACGAAAGTTTGGGATCACTGTTCATAAATCTCTAATCACTGTCATCAACAATTTAAAATCAGTGTTATTGCAGATACAAGCTGTAGAGAATTCCAAATAACAATGAGAACAGTACAAATAATTAATACCTCACAGAAAGCTATCTCACACACACACACACACACACACACATTTCAGTATATATATATATAAAGGCTCAAAGAGAACCCAGCTGTTACCGGGGCAGGTACAGCTCTCCACCCGGGTGAAGCGTGGTGAGACGAAGCTGACCCTGGAGGTGCTGTAAGTGACCAGGCCACTGGGCTCCAAGCTCAGGCTGAGCTCACACACCCTGTCTCCACAGTCCAGTTCACCACTACAGCTCTGGTCCACCACATCCACCATCTGAAACAAGAAGGGTAAGAAAGTGACCATTCTGTCACACGTGAACGCACCACAGCATGAACAGCATGAAATTCGTCCTCTGCGTTCACTAAGGGCTCGAGCCGTCGAGGGTCTCTGTGAGAGTGACGAGGACGGATAGGATCAGGAATGAGGACATCAGAGGGACAGACAGCTCATGTTAGATGCTTTGCAGATGAAGTGTCAGAGAGGCCAGACTGAGATGGTGTGGTCGTGTCCAGAGGAGGGACAGTGGTTCCAGAGGTAGATGGATGCTGAGGGTGGAGCCACAGGCAGGAGGAGGAGAGGAGACCAAAGAGGAGATTTATGGACACGGTGAAAGAGGACATGAAGTTAGTTGGTGAGAGGGTAGAGGATGCAGGAGACAGGACGAAATGGATACAGATGACTCGCTGTGGCGCCCCCTGGAGGGAAAAGCCGAAAGAGAAAGATACACTAAGTGAAGAAGCGGGCAGCCAGGAACAGGGCGCCCGGGGGGGAGCAGTGCGTGGGGTTGGTACCTTGCTCAGAGTACCACAGAGGTGGTTAGCAGTCTTGGGAATTGAACCCACAACTTCCTGATTGCAGGGCGAACGCCCTAACCACTAGGCCACCAGCTGCCCCATCCTCATTAAAATAATTATACTGTATTATACTGAAATACATAATGCAGATGAAAGAATGAAATTATTTTCATATTCATACAAAATTTGCTTCATAAAAACAAAACAAATCAGCTACACTGAAGTAACCATAACCATCTTTTTCATTTTTATTTTTTTGTTTCCATTTGTGCTAATAAAATGTTTGTCAGTCACACTATGCACCCTGTGTATTAGGTCTGTATGTAACTGAATATATATTGTGCACAGATTAGAGAAATGTCAACTGTCTTGTTTGTGGTGAGGAAAAATAATGCTACAGATGTTTACTGTTAAGTTTTATCAAAATGAAATGGTGCGGGTTTCATGCTGCAACACATTATTTAAACTGTTGATCGTTGCGTCCCTAACCTTGAGAGGTCCCCTCAGCTGCTCCCGCACCTCCCCCAGCCTCAGTGCCAGCTCCCCCGGCCCCACATAGCCTCCATCCAGAGCCTCCACCGCCAGAAGCACCTCCAGCTGGGATGAGCGTCCCACTGGCTGAACCCCCAGGATGTGCAGGGGGTCTGGGGTCTGGGCCACGACTCCGGCACCCGGCCCAGCTCTTCCCAGCGCCGTCCGCAGAGCTCTCTTCACGTCCTGAAGATACAGGCCCACAAAGTCCTCCGGGGAGAGGTCCTGAAAGCGCAGAGTGACAGCGCTCTGCACCATCTCATCTGTGGCCTGCTCCACCTGCACCGTCACCCCCACCGTCACCGAGAAGCGGCCATCGCTCACCGTGGCGTTCATGAAGTACCTGAAAAGACTTCAGAGTTTTACTATTGAAATATCAGTGATAGACCACATCAGATATTTAGAAGAATATACTATAGCCCAAAAATAACAAATCAGCGATTTTTTAAAAAAGTTATTAACATATAAATTAGTCTGCCACCCACCAAGACAACGTGTTTAATTCCAACAATGCAATTAAGTTATTCCAGTATATTCCACTACAGTCTACAGTGAATGGTCTTTATCTTCTATCATTGTCTAGAGGCAGCATGCTCTCTTTCTTATTGCTGTCTTGATTTGAGTAAATGCACACATTCAGAACAGAGTTCAGATTGCCACAGTCCTTCAACACATCATTCCTATCACTTAGCAAAAACCTTTCATTGTTTTCCAGGTGCTGGATTGAAGGGAGACATTCATCTACATGTGAGAATGAAGTGGATCTAAGTTGATCGTTTGATCTCTGAGAAACGCAGGAGACATTTAGCCAAACCCTTCTGTTCTATGATTAGAAATATATTAGCGATAAGTTATTTCTTCTACAAAACTGGTGCTGCTTCCCTCATACTACTCTTTCAGTGTTTCTACAATGGCAGAGCATGATAATAGATATTGGCCAGGGCTTTTTGCTAAATAGGCAATAACTGTTGCTCCTGGGGCTTTGGCAATTTTGCCTGAAATCCATTCAAATCCATGATGTGACAATTATTATTTAGTAACAACTTGGAAAACAATTAGAAGTTATTATTAAGTTACAGGAATGAGGAATGGTGTGACTGTCTAAGGCAGGGGTCGGCAACCTGTGTTGCTTGCGGAATTCTCAAAGAAAGAAAGAATAAACACATTGTATTTTAACGTTACAAGATCACAAGAATCTTCAAATTTAGAACTACGATAAAATAATCGGGATTGCGTCTATTCGCCTAGTGGAGCAGCAGCAGCTCTGTAAGAGACAGGGTGAGGTGTAGGCACATGTACACACATATTTTTACTTGTTGTTGTTGTTTAATACTGTTGTGCTTGAGAGCGGAATGAAATTCCTTGTACAGTTGCAAGAAAACGTATGTGAACCGTTCGGGACAACGGTTAACGGTGGAGTTTTGCACGAATTGGTCATAAAATGTGTCACGACAATAGAAAAACGCAGTCTGCTTAAAACGATACTACACAAACATGACCTTAAGAGAGCCACACATCAAGAATATTGCTGCAGTGAAACAGTTCTGTGAAGAGGAGTGGTCCAAAAATGACTCCAGATCGTTGTGCAGGTCTGATCTGCAACTACAGGAAACGTTTGGTTGAGGTTATTGCTGCCAAAGGAGGGTCAACCAGTGATTAAGTCCAAAGGTTCACACACTTTTTCCACCCTGCACTGTGAATGTTTACATGTTATGTCCAATAAAAACATGAAAACATATGTTTGTGTAGTATTATTTTAAGCAGACTGTGTTTTGCTATTGTTGTGACTTAGATGAAGATCAGAGCACAGTTTATGACCAATTCATGCAAAACTCCACAAAATCCCAAAGGGTTCACAGACTTTTTCTTGCAACAGTATGTGTCGCTCACATACTCGCCACTGGAGCTGTATGCTGGGCTCTGGGTCCAAAGTCCACTGGACCCTTGCTGTATCTGCTGGCTGCACGGTGGATGTGTGCCGGTGGCTGCAGGACTAAACACCTGAACACACTGCAGCAGCGTTGCATCAGGAAGCGTCTTGTGCAAAACTGGGCATGCAGCCGTTATGGGTATAGCCAGTTAGCCACAGGTAGCCGCAACATGCGGATGAAAGAGCCGCATGCGGATCCAGAGCCAGCCCCTGGTCTAAGGGATTCATAATTTGATTTCATAGTGGTGACACATACTAACCAACTAACTTATACTTTTCACGTCTTTCTCTTTCGTATGTTGTCTTGATTAAACAAATTAAAGACGAGACCTTGACAATATGACTTCTGTTCCGAATTCAGACTGCCACGGGGGAAAGAGGAACAAAAAAAACAAGAAGAAAAAAGGTTTTCCGCATTTCTACCTGCCCGGGTCGAGGCCGCTGAGGGCCACAATCTTGCCATCCTGCCGGTTGATCTTGAACAGACTCTTGGGCTGAGGCCGCTGTGTGAAGGAGAGCACGTCGTTCTCGTCGCGGTCGGTGGCGTAAATTCTGCCGATGACGCCTCCCGGGAAGGCGTCATCGGCCATCACCACACTGATCTCCAGAGGGAAGGCCACAGGCTTAAAGAGGCTGTCTCCAATCACACGCACGAAAACGAAGGACGAGGACGACAGCTGAGGCTTCCCTGAGTCCCGGGCCTTCCGTGCAACAGGATGAAAATGGAAACCACGTTTAGGTTAAAAATCTCAGACAGAGCAGAAGAAACGGCAGTGATTTAGCCGCCAATATCAGCGCGAACGACGGAACAAATCTGATCTGATTCTGCAACAAAGCTAGCCTAAAATAACACATAATCGCATGTAGTGCTGCGGCTGGCACTAGAATTATTATCCCTTCATTTTAAACAGTCTGAGTTAAATTAGAACTGAAGTTTATTGCATTTATGCCGTTTAAATTGTGGGCACTGGCTCTAGAGCCCGGTCTCACGAGTTTTCCTGCAGCCATCACAGAATACAATTTAATCTCAATACGTGCTGCGATCACACTTTAGGGCTTTTTTGTGCCCGGAAAAAGCTTCATTACTCTGTACTTTAATGCACACTGCGTAACATCACCAGTATCAGCGCTAACTACAGACTGAGGGACAGTAGGAGAGAAATAATGAGTTGACGCTAACCCTAACCCTAACCTTAACCCTAGCCCTAACCCTAACCCTAACCTTAACCTTAACCTTAGCCCTAGCCCTAACCCTAGCCCTAACCCTAACCCTAACCCTAACCCTAACCTTAACCTTAGCCCTAGCCCTAACCCTAACCCTAACCCTAGCCCTAACCCTAACAGTCACAAGTTACAGAAACAGGTGATGTCACACAGTGCACATTAAAATAAAGGGTAGTGAAGCGTTCTCCTAGCACGAAAAAAAGCCCTAAATTAAATCGTGATCGCAGCACATATATTGATTAAACTGCACAAAAATTCGTGAGATCGGTATGGGCTCTATGTGAATGTTTTTTCTTAACAGAACCCTATACATTTGCATTTGTTGAATCAAAAGTGTTTATCATTATCGGTACATTAATGTATTTGAATGATCATTTCGTTAAACAGTTAAAATGACATATTTTGGTAAAATGTATTTCTTCCCCTATTCATCGCATGGTTCAGTCTTGCATACACTTTCCAGAATCAAAGTGTGCTACAATCTTTCCAGCAGGACCATTTACAAGCAGAACTGAAAGTGAGCTGTCAGGAGCGTTGACGTGTAGTCCTTGAAAAGTCAGAGACTCCAAAACCAAAAGAGAGGCAACAAAAAGCTGAGAGGAAGAAAAGCGCTGACAGTCCTTTGGTGCCCATTAACACATGGCTACCAAGCCAACTTAACTATTGAGGCTTAAGCGCTACCTGGACCAAAGTTAAGTGTCATTTTACTTAAATAGTCTGTGTGTTAAATAGTCTGTGTGTTTTGTAACCACAGAGAATGAGTTAAGTGCTTAATTATATATTATATATTATATTAATTAATATAATTAACAGTTCATTTGTAGCCAGCACACATTCCCCTGTCATGCACAGATGCAGCTTCACTATTGTGTTCACTATAGTGAAGCCTTTTGTTGATAATACATTTAAGTCATTGATACTAAACTACAATACCCCCCAGTTTATTTCGTATTAGTAAGCTAAGCCCTGTCTAAATATAGAGAGAGTGGAGAAAGAAGAGAGAGTTATTTCAATGTTTCTTTTGTGTATGAGTCTTACCATTAGCGGTTAGCATTAACAGCATGCAAACAGTGTTTGTCGCTCTCCCACTCACACACACACACACACACACACACACAAATAAACCAATATTTCCTATTTTAACTTAACTGAGCATCAGCACAGGGAGCCGTCTTGTTCTTTTGTGTACGAGTCTTCGCACGCTGCTAAAGCTAACCGCTAATGCTAACGTTTTTTTAAGCAATAAAGGTTTCTGATTCTGATTATTAATTTACATTTACATTTTCTTTATGGGCAATGCATTAATGAAAGTGTTCTGGGAGGGGGATTCCTGTATTTCTATTGATCTCCGAGCTGTAGTACAAGTGAGAATCGTGATCTCAATTCTAAACAAATACAAAAATCGTGCCGCCTCACACTGAACCTAGATGGCCATCTCAAGTGAACATCTAGGCTCCAATGACATCTTAAAAACAAACAATTCTTGAATTGGGAAGAAACAAGAATATTTCTCAAGTGTGGATTTACACAATCCTTTTAAAGCTAGAAACTAACGTTAATAAAATAACATTACTGTACCACTTGCTACGCACTAGAGTTGACGTTTTCAGTATATATACTTATACTATACTTTAGTATATATGCATTTACATTAATGCAAGTTTGCATTTGGTGGCATGCATGGCTAGACACATCAACACAGTTTAACACAAGTTTTGTTTACACGCCTTCATAACAAAAATAGATCATCGGATCGTTTTTTTTATCCCTTGAATGCCGAATGCAACTCACAGTTGTGTCAGAATTATTAAGAAGCTCTAAAGTAGGTTTAACCTGATGCAGATGCATTTGCTGAGCTTCCTAAGCTCTGCTGTTAGCTTTAGCAGCAAGTGTAGCCCTTGTCACTGGAAACTCCTCCTTATTAGCCTTGAATATCTTCTACTATCTATAGATTTCCTAAGCTTTATTTATATAAGTGTGTTTAGCTTCCAGCATCCCTCAAACATGCATTTCTCCTTTAAACATGTGCTTCTGAACATCAAAGTCAAAATCCAGGGAGGATCTGGAAGAGTGCTGGCTAGGGAGCTCTGTCTGTGGTTAAAGGAAAACTTCTATCATTAAGATTCATTAATATCCTTCAGCATCGTTTGATTTGTAATGGGTCTTTACAGAGTTACATTACAGTAGCGTTACATTACAGTAGCGGCGATAGGAGACTATTCTGAGTCTCTAGAGCATTCACATCAAACCACTGGGAATGATTAATATGGGAAATAATGATATGATTAATATTAATATGCATGTTTTTATAAAGTCAAGTCAAGTCTGTTATATGTTATAGCTGTAGTGTACTGTGATTTTCATACCGGGACATACTAGCCCCATTACATTGTTTCAATATAAAATGATATACGGACTATTGGAATGATCAGCGGAGTATAAGCTTCCATAGAAACGATCATTTACATGTATATTAAAGTTAGAAATGTCATTTTACTTCTGTTATTAAGTTTCAGTAAGGTTATGGAAAGAATGGAAGCAGCGTTAAATGAACCGTTTCATGAACGTTATTCTTTTATATTCATTTTTTCTATTACAGGTTTGTTTTTTTCAGCGGCGCACACACACCTGTATCTCCAGAGTGTACTCTCGCGTAGCATCCAGCCCGAACAATTTGTTGGAGCGCAGCTCTCCGTTCTGGTCCAGACTAAACGCGACGTCCTCATTTCCAGACACGACGCGGAATTCAAAAGGACCTCCGTTTCGCGGGGAGTCGTTATCAGACACCGATAGTGTCAGTATTGTGGTCCCTGCAGGCTTATTCAGCTGCAAAATAACATTTAATACAGGCTCAATTATGATCTCACAATGTAAATCTGATTTCAATGCAATGTAATATTTACTACTCAAGCGATAGTTGTGGTACAAACTGTATTTATACAGTTGTCCTCTTATGAATGAATGAATTATATTTAACATTTGCCTGTTTAACTGAAAGACTGTAGACTGATTGCCTGACTCCTATGTAGAAGTTTTTCCCTACTAAACAAACGAAAGCTTCAGACATATTTGTGCAGCGCTAACTGGCTTTACATGAGCTTCCGTTATGTGTTTGCTGCATCAGCCTGTAGCTCTGGAGCAAAATTAAAGAATCAAAATATTTTGGCTGAACAATTTCGGGTAAAATATTGCGTGAATTCGATTTTTCACGCGAGTGTAGCATTCACGTCTGGCTTTTAAGCTTGCAACACATACCTGAATGACTGCTGAAGCGTTCGCTGGGGAGAACAGCGGTGCATTGTCATTCACATCAGCAATCTCAATGTTTACGGTTACCATGGTGGACATTGCGGGCGAGCCGCTGTCGAATGCCTGGATGGACAACGAGTAGCTGGAGACCTTGGGTGAGTGAGACAGAAAGGCAGAAGACAAACACACACTAAGAATAAAACGTGATTATCAAAGAGGTCAAAAATTGCGTGCGGATAATTTTTCAGCCGCCCCACATATCAATTCTAGTCCACCTGCAGAAGCACTGGTCCGTTAATTCGATGCTTTATGGTTGGTTTGTAAATAATTGAGCAAATATACACAATAGGGCAGGACACAATTAAGACCCTAAGCACCAAAGCCACAGTAATTTAGTGTCAAATGTGGTTAGTCAAAGTCACAAGGCTTATTTAAGTCATGAGGGCTGTTTAAAGCTCTAACCGTCTCTCGGTCGAGTGCTTTGTTGACCTTCAGGAGTCCGGTGACGGGATCAATCCAGAACTGGTTTCCACGGTCCCCTCTCAGGATGGAGTAACTGATGCGTCCATTAACTTGGCTGTCAAGGTCTTCTGCCAACAGCTTCACATCACAAATGCACACAAAGCAATAGCTTTAATGGAGCACTCCAGCATTGTTCAACCTAATCTCTATCTCGATGCATCTGTAGCATACAGTCCGTCATCATGGACAATCATTTCAACATGTTAAGGAATAGAAAACTCGTTCACTCGAGAAATACTTATTTTAGGGGTCATTCCAGATTCGGAGGACATTTGGGCTTTAGAATTTTGGGGAAAAAAACTTGCCAGTTTTTGTTATGTACACATGAGTATTAGGTTATAAAGTATCAAAAACTGGATTGCCTCAGCTCAGGCATCAAAGACATTTTTAAATTAAATGTTTTATTTATTGTTTGCTGTAATTGGTACAACCCTGTTACCAACAGCCAGGGAGCTGATAATGTTATAATGTTATCATAATTTAAATAATTATATATAATTTGTTTACTATTGCATGAAGAAAGTAACATTCTCTCTAATAATCATTTGAGTTCAGATATGAGTTGATTCAAATTCATTTAAATTCATTCAGGATTGCAAGTAACAGGGTTGCGAATCCATGCTAATGTTAGCTTCTTCTCAAAACAAGAGCCTTGTCACGGTCGGTGGCCACTAGAGGCCACTGTTGTTCTGTTTTTGACCTTGTTTTCTGTTCGGTGTGTTCTGGGGACTTTTATGTTGACGCTCTGGTTTTCGTCACGTGTCTGGGTCACATGTTTTCTGTTTATGTGTTACGTGTCTCCTTAGTTCAGCTGTGCCGTGTTTCTCCGTAATTAAGTTCTGTATATATGCCTGTTCGTGTCATTCCTTCCTCATGTGTCCATCACCTCAACTTCCCTGCCTGTGTCCTACTTTTTGAAACCCTGATTCTCGGTGGCCATCGTGCCCTTTTCTGTTCTTTGGTTTTTTTGTTAATAAAGACGCATCCTGAACATGGAGACCTGCCTGTCTGTCTCTTCCTGTATACTCCGAGGGAGTTCAGAGTGTGGGCTTTGCGACCCCCACTCTGACAAGCCTAGCTGTTTAGCTAACTGTTAGTATTTACCAAGAGGACAACCTTACAGAAGTAAAGAAGTAAAAGCTTTTGTTGAAGTATTTATATTAATCTGGAAGGCTGACGATGTTATAAAAATATGAAGAACAGAAGAGAGGACAGACCTGTGCTCTAGCCGCGCTGCTAGGAAAGGGTTTGATGATGTAAATTCCAGTGTGTCATGTGACTCACACCTTTCCTCTTCTTCTATCGTGCTAAAGAGCTTAAGGTAACAGGGTTGAAGCCAAAGTGTGGGACATAGATTCCTTTCATAATAATACTTATTTAAAATATTGTCTTGATAAGAAACTTGCTTTCCACATCTACAACAGACATCTATGAACAATATAATATAAAATAAATTAGATTTATATGTAAATTCAACAGTTTTATCTGATATTCAATTTGGCCACCAGGGGACTGGGACCAGGGGAAAATGGCGTATTAGGGGGAACTCCTGACTTATTTGGTATTTTTAAACATATTTTCAAAACATTATTTCTGCCAGTTGATTTGGATTTCGTCTAAGGACTCGTGAAACTTACACAGAACTTCGTGATTATGTATTTTGGAGATTTCATGGGTGGGACGTCAAATTTGCTCCAATTCTGGAATGACCCAACCGTTAATGCTTTTTTAAGCAATAACATTTTTTGATTATGATTATTTATTTACTTTCACATTTTCTTTAAGGGTAATACATTAAACGTGAAATCATTACTATTATAGGCCTAACTTACGATGTTTTTATTAAATCTGTTATCACGTGATACAGCTCCCTTCTATTAAAACCATTTCATGACGCGACTCTCATGATCTGGTTCCTGCCTAAAAAGACGGTATATAATGAGCTGTTAACAGATTACACACACAGTTTGGTCAACCTCTGCCTATGGAGAGAGAACAGTTTTCAAAATAGAAGCAAATATAGTGGGAGACTACACATATAACTGTCATGGGTGTGTGGGTAGCGGGGGAAGGAGGACGCACACAGTTCCAAAGAAAGAGGGTTTTAATCACAAAACTCAAAAAACACAGTTCAAAGTAAATCCAGGTGGAGATGAAAACGCAGACGTGATCGACAAACAGCTCCAGCCTGTTCCTGGAGGCTCGTGCTCTCAGCCTCTTCCACAGAGATCTCCCTCTCACGTCCTTAAGCCCACGCCTCCTCATGCTTTGCACGCCACCGGCGGCTCTCTTCCTTCCAGAGCGAGCGCGTGCCCGCCACCGCCGTCTCTCTTCCTTCCTAGAGCGAGCGCGTGCCCACCACCGCCGGCTCTCTTCCTTCCTAGGGCGAGCGCGTGCCCACCACCG
>JBBPDC010000035.1:8763393-8775676 GCA_037974485.1 Hemigrammopetersius urotaenia
CTGACTCTGGTGTTTCTGATTGTTCTCAGTTGGGAGAGCTCTGCCTTGTTCTCTGACTCCCGTCTTGTGTTTGCATTCGTACTCCAAGAAGCACGAGCCTCATGGTCCTGGTGAATGTAACTCTGTATCGGGTTTTTGGTTTTTGCACTGTTCCTTTGTGGGGGTGTACAGTGAGAAACCTTCTGGCCTCAGAGTGAGGCTAACCCAAGTGAGAAACTGTATCTGACTGTGAGGGAGGTTGTGTGCTTGTGAGAGACCAGATCGCCGGGGTTGACTTCTGTTCCTTGTTTGAAAACGTATCTGATTAAAACCCCTCACAGCCTTGGTGTCCTCCCCTTCCCTTCTACACACTGTACCATAACAAACTAACATTTTAAAAAGAAAAAATGTTGAATTTAAAAAAAGTGTATCTTAAAGTGCATCTGAGTGTGTTTTGTAGAGTGAAGTGAAAGTGACCATTTGTCATACGTGAACACACCACACAGTGTGAACAGCACAAAACATTTCCTCTGCATTTAACCCAATCACCAAGTGAAGCAGGGGGCAGCAGGAACACGGCGCCGGGGAGCAGTGTGTGGGACGGTACCTTGCTCAGGGTACCTCAGCAGCGCCTAGCGGTCTTGGGGTTCGAACCTGGACTTTCTGGTCGCAGGGCGGATGCCTTAACCACTAGGCCACCCAACTGCCGGTATGTGTGTATGTGTGTGTTCATGTGTTGTAGTTGAGGTGAAGAATGGCTATTCTTTAGTCTCGCAGTCAGACTCCTGTAAAGCTTGATGCAATTTTCACCCTCAAAATGAGACACCGGAGTACATTCCGTCCTGCACAAGCTGCGACAGGGTATACGGCACTAATGAGCTTGTGCTGGATTACACACCCTCGTCCGGATCGCTGGCCTGCAGACGCGTGAGCAGGGTTTTGGGTGCAGCGCTCTCAAACACACTGGCCAGAAACTGAGTGAAAAAGAAGGATGGAGCATTATCATTCACATCCAGAACGGAGAGGGATATCTCAGAGCGGCAGAACAGGCCGCCTCCGTCTGTGGCTTGGGCTATTAGTTTATAGCCTGGGGTCGTCTCTCGGTCCATCAGAGAGGCCGTCTTTAGTTCGCCTGAAAGTCAAAATAAAATGAATATCAAAATAAAAAAATCATAAACAGAATAATACATTCCTTCTAGAATGGCGACTGGCTCTTCTTGATGCACCGAATACCCGGAACATCGCCACACGATGGATAATGATCAATTACATTAAGAATGAAGTCATAGTAACACCCCGAATGCATTTTAATTGCAATATCAAATCGAGGTACATAAAAGGAAATAACATTTACAGTGTATTATTTTTTCTATTCCTAACACATCTGAAATAAAATAATTGCTAATAGTATTTCAGTCTACACTATATAACACACGTTTAAACAAAACAATGCAGGACAAGCGTGTTAGAAAAAAAGACACATCTTGTGTTATAGTTTTTATGTTGTTTTTATGTGGACGTTATATAACGACGAATAAAGCTGAGATTATCGTAAACACACTGTTAAACTACCATAGTATTCAGCTCTGAGTGTCTAATACCGGTATTTGCATCCATGTAGAAGTCTTCAACTCCTATTCCGAACAGGGAATACTGAATCTCTGCGTTGGACCCTATGTCCAAGTCGACAGCCCCAACAGACAGAATGCCACTATTTATAGGGATATCTTCTGGAAACGAGGCTTCATATAAGACCTGTTGAAATGAAGCACAACATGTAATAAATGTGATGCAGAATCAGTATAAGGCACTGGGAGGTGAATATGACTAGGGTTCAGTAATATATGATCCCTGACATCCACAACCAAAACCCAGAGTAACTATAAACTTTACAGAGTAATTCATCCAGACCTGGTTACATATCGGGCTGTTGTCATTGGCATCCATGACGGTGACCTCCACAATCACCCTGGAAACGAACAGGCCATCACCGGCCGTGATATTCAGCAGATATCGATCTTGTTCCTCTCTGTCCAGCGGACGCTTCACGAACACCTTCCACTCTCCCTGCACTGGTGCTAGCGCAAACACCCCCTTAGGGTTTCCTCCTGAGTACAAAAGAAGAGTAACACAACTTCTGTGGCATCATTTTTTTCAAAATGACAGAGAGAAATACACTATATTGACAGAAGTATTGGGACGCCTGACCTTCACACCCACAGGGACTTGAATTACATTGCATTAAAATACATACACTTTATTACGGAGCTTCCACTGTTCTTAGAAGGCTTTCCACCGAAACTTCTGTGGGAAGTTTTGCCCATTCATTCTGTAGAGGACTTATGAGGTCAGAAACTGATGCTGGATGAGAAGGCCTGGCTCAAAGTCTCTGTTCCAGATCATCCAAAAGGTATCAGATGGGGTTGAGGTCAAGTTCTTCCACACCAAACTCACACAATCATGTCTTTATGAGCACCGGGACCATTATATTAGGCCCCCACAGTTTCCCCCACTTACCAGTGATTTGTAAGAGGGGAAACGTGAGATGCGGACCAACAACGCCCCACCAAATGTCTTGGTATGCTTAAGCAAGAGGCCTAAAGTAAGAGGCCTAAACCAATCCCTAAAAACAAGGTCCTTTTTATTTCTCGCAGGCTTATACCATATTCTCACTATGAATGGGACGCAAGACAGGAACGTATACGAATGAAAACAGGTTTTCTTCCTCTATGTTACGGTCTGGCCAGCGGCCATAGTTATGCCGCTGCTTTTATGTGTCGTTCTGTTTCAGTTTATTTGTTAGGTCTTTTATTTTGATAGGTTTTCTGTTGGTGGTTGTGTCACGTGTGTTTATGTTTCATCTGTTCTTGGTTTAGTGCCTGATTTTTGCCCGTATTTATGTTCAGCTCATGGTGACAGTCACCATGAGCCCATCGCCTGACACATAAAGTTTTTCTGTTCATGTTCCTGGTGGCCCTCGTGCCCTTTGCTTTGCTTTTGTTATGTTCTTTAATAAAGTCCCCCTGAGGATGGATCTCTGCCTGCCTGCCTGTTCTTGGGACCTTCCAGGTAGCTCCGAGTCCGGGCTTCGCGGCCCGACTCGTGACACTCTACTAACACCAATCAAAATAAAATTGGTATTTTTTTTATAAAGATATTAAAGACATTAAAATCCTTAAATGCTTGGTTTCTAAATTAAGCATTATCGTTGCATCCACAAACTATCCGCAAACTATCCAGTGGAAAGCACGAGATCTTCTGAAATATCTTTTGTGAGTTCAATGGTTGTAGGGAGGATGAGAAGAGAACAGTATGACTGCAGAGAGCAATAGAGTTCTCTTCTGGGAACTCGGGCTAGATTTCTGGGGGGCTGCTGCTCCAAGATAAAACGACTGGACCCCCAACATAAATAAAGAACAGCTCTGAGGGCTTGGATTGTGTACAGATTTATGTGCAAGGATGCCTTAGAAGGCCAGCAAGAGATGAGCTAGACAGTGATCCAGAAGCCCTTGGACTACACAAAATTCCGCCTGATTCTGAAGGCGAGACATGAGAACTGAAACAACTCAGACAGAGAACCTGGTAGAAGGGTATGTGAGAAAAGTGAAACCTTATTTGTCAACTCCATAAAATACAGCCGTACATATCTGGAGCACTCTGAGCCATTAGAAAGCTGAGCATTATACTGAGTTTAATTCCGATAATCTTCTTACTCACCTAAATGGACTTTAAACGAAGGATACGACACATAAAACCTTACATAAAACAGATGGCTTTTCACTTGGTTCATTAATTTAAACCCTTTCAGTGTGATTATCTTTCACAGAGAGTTTCCAACAGCCATAAATCACGGACCAGTTTAATACACACCTGTAATGTGGAAGCTGACGAGTCGATTTTGATCCGAGGTGTCCCAGTCTCGAGTGCTGAGTACAGACACGACTTCTCCAATCGGATCACTCTCCCTCACGGCCCCCCTGTAGTAGCCCCTCTCAAAGGCAGGAGGGTTGTCGTTGACATCGGCGATGGCAACAGTAACCACAGCAGTTGAGGAGAGAGAGACCAGCTCTCCGAGATCTGATGCAACCACGCTGAAGGTGTAAGATGGACACAATTCATGGTCCAGGTCTCCAAGAGTGGTGATCCATCCTGTTTTGCTGTCAATTGCAAACATGGTGCCAGTGGTGGAGGTTCTGCCAGAGGACCTGTCCTTTTCCTGGTTCAGGGTTGGCCCAAGGCTGTAAGTGACCTGTCCATTGGAACCCCAGTCTGGGTCCAGAGCACGCACCTGGATGACCCTTGTTCCTACAGGCATGCCCTCCATAACCATTGCCGCATAAGAGCTAGTCTCAAAGGATGGCTTGTTATCATTCACATCCAGGACTTTCACCTCCACATCCACAACAGACATGGACTCAACTAAAGCTTGTCTCATGGTGGCAGATACTTTGAAGCGGTAGATGCTGACTTGCTCATAGTCCAGTGAATTAATAAGTCTGAGAAGACCGGACTCTCTCTCCACCAGAAAGGTTCCACCCTGGTTGCTCTCCATGGTCTCACCGTTTACCACAGCAAAACCTCCGGTCTGCCCTGGACCCAGGTACACCAAACCTAAAGCTGTCCCGACAGGTGTGTCCTCTGGAACTGTGAAAGAGTACTGGGGCTGAGTGAAAGCTGGTATGGTAGCTTCCGGTGGGAGGACGTGGATGAAGGCAGACACCAGTGAGTGTTTAGCAGGGACTCCTCCATCAGTGGCTTTGACAAAGAAGGAGAGAACAGTTCCTCTCAAATGAGCCATGCTTCCTTTTGTGACCATCCAGCCACTGTCAGGCTCAATTTCTAGCACATCCACTAAAGGGAGTCGTGCCTCACTGTACAGCGAGTAACTTACTCTACCATTATCCCCAGCATCGGGATCCTGAGCCTGGATCTGAGTCACCAGTGAACCCATGGCTATGCTAGCCTTGATGCTAACCCTATACTCTACGGCCCTGAAACGAGGTGCATTATCATTCTCATCTGTCAGCATTACTCTAACAGTGCAGAAGGATGCTCTTCCCCCTCCATCCAGAGCCATCACTGTTAGCACAATGTCTCTGTTCACAGGATTTTCTCTGTCCAGTTTCTGAGCAGTGTTGATCACTCCATCTGCTCCTATGATGAACTGAGTCTTTCCAAAGTCATTGATGAATGAATACATGATCTGCCCAAAAATCCCAGAGTCCTCATCTGTGGCCCGCACCTGAATAACTCTGGTTCCTGCAGGTGCATTCTCTCCCACCTCAGCCAGGTAAAACCTCTGGCTAAAGACAGGGCTATACAAGTTAGCCCCCAGGATCCGAATGTTCACCTGTGCTGTACTAGTGAATACACCATCCGACACGGACACATTGAGGATGTAGGCTGGACGTATGCCTTGTCTTCGCTGGTTGGACAAGGAGATGATTCCAGTTTGAGAGTCTATAACAAAGTTCATCCTGTCATTTCCGGAGAGAATGCTGTACCTGAGCCTGTCAGCATCCGAGCTATCTGCATCAGAAGCTTGCACACAGGTCACAAAGTGTCCCCGGGGAGCCAGTTCACTGATGAAAGCCTCATAGATTGGCTGGTTAAAAGATGGAGGGTTGTCATTTGTGTCATTCACTAAGACAGTAACTGTGACCTCACTGCTCTGGGCCAGAGAGCCACTGTCTGTGGCCTGGACGATGAAGCTGTAGGACTGCATAAGTTCGTAGTCCAAAAGACGGGCTGTTAGGACAAGACCACTGCTGCTGTCAATGTGGAAATAGTCTGTGCTGTTAAAAGCATCTAAAAGAATCTGGTAGCGAATAGCACCGTTTTTTTCAGAGTCCTTGTCTGTTGTTAAGAGCTGTACCACTGACGTCCCAATCATGGAGTTCTCAGTCAGTGTGGCTGAATATGAGGCTCTCTCAAAAACAGGCGCATTGTCATTCACATCCACAACAACAATGTCAACATCCACTTCTGACCTAGCTCCAGTGAGCGTGTCTGTGGATCTGACTGTTAGTCTGTAGTAGGAATTAGTCTCATAGTCTAAAGGGTAAATGACACTGATTACGCCAGTATCAAAGCCAATGTCAAAATTGAGAGAGGAATCCCCATCCACAATGGTGTAGATGATGTTCTGTCCCTCAGGACTTGTAGCATTAATGCTTAAAATAGGGGTGGACACGGCTATGTCCTCTCTAACAGAGATGCCGTAAAAGGGCTTGTCGAAAACAGGCATGGCTTTGTTCACCACTGTCACTGGAAGCTCTACTGCAGTAAAGAGAGAAGGGTAACCTGCATCACGGGCAAGAACGACCACCGGGTACTCTACATTGGAAAGGTCTGATACAAAGGCTCTTTTAAGGGTGAGTTCACCAGTGAAACGGTTTATCTCGAAATGTCTGTGCTCCTCCTTGAGCTCATAGGAAACCTTCCCATTCTTGCCTTTGTCCACATCTGTGGCTGAAACCTGGAATATGAATGAACCTGGCTGGGCATCCACCTGCACCGCAGCATAGTATGGAAGACCAACAAATTCCGGAGCGTTATCGTTGACGTCCTCGACTTGCACTCGTACAGTCACTCTGGCCACCCTCAGTCGGTCATACTCCCGGCTCACCTCCACCACCAGCTCATAGAGCTCCTTTTCTTCACGATCAAATGGGACTCCTGTGGTCATAATGACCCCAGATGTGGGCCGGATGGTAAAGCGGGGCCCTGCATTTAGCAGCACATACTTAAGGGGCTCATTTAGGCGGTTTCCTATCGCATTGACCACCATCACCATAGATATGTTTGAGGTGTTCTCCAGCACAGAGGAGGAGTATGAGGGCTGACTGAATAAGAGGTCACTGTCCATAGCTTCCCGAACTAGCACAGTCACAAGAGCTGTGCATGAGTAACGCCCATCTGACGCCTTTACATTGAAGCGATAGCGGTCTTGGGACAGTTTGTTGTCTTTGACTGTAAGGATGCCAGTAGTGGGATCAATGGAAAAGAGTTCCAAGTTGTTGTCAGCCATAGAATAGATCAGGTCAGTACCGGATGTCATGTCAGGGTCAGATGCTTCCACTTTCAAAGGCTCTACACCTACATAGGTAGGAAGCAGTAAGACAGCATCATAAGCATCCTGAGAGAACTTCGGAGGAGAGTCATTGACATTCACCACCTTAATCGTAACTTCTGCTGGACTTTCCGCCGTTAGCTGGGGGTTACCGCTGTCCCTCACAGTGACACAGAAGTAAAACCCACTAAAAGTCTCAAAGTCGAGGTTGGCTATGGTCCTGACTGACCCAGTACCAGAGTCCACAGTGAAGAACAACTTAGCCATTTCTTCCAGAATCTCAAATACCAAAAGGGCATTTTGGTTCCTGTCAGCATCAACAGCTTGAATCACCAAGGGACTTCCATCATCACCCAAAACCACACTGTTTGCGGGCGCTGCCTCACTTATGCTTCCAGAGTAGCGCAGCTGTTTGAAAGCTGGTGGATTATCGTTCTCATCCACCACCTGGATGTTAACTGCTGCACTAGAAACGACCCCTGCCATGCTGACAGCCTGAATGACCAGCGCATAAGAAGCGGTAGCCTCAAAATCTAATGACATCTGAGTTGTGAGCACACCTGTATAGCAGTTCATTGCGAATTTCCTCTCACTGTTTCCTTGCACAATGCCATAAATGAGTGCAGAGCGGCTTACAGCACTGACGTTGGTGACAAATGTTCCTACAGGCACGTTCTCTGTGATCTCAGCCTGATACTCCAGCTGCGTGAACTTGGGACTGGAGAAGTCGGAGAGTGAGATGGTGATCCTAACAGTAGCTGTGGCACTTAGCGCTGGAGTGCCACCATCTGTGGCACGCACAGTGAGGATGTAATACCCGACAGATGTGAGGTCCAGCTCTCTTGCCACTGAAATGATGCCAGACAGCGAATCAATTCCAAAAGCCCCTCCAGTGTTGCCTGTAAGGGAACAGAATACCACAAAGCAGACAGCAAAGGAGAAATAGGTCATGTACAGGGCTGGATATACAAGCTGCACATAATAAGTGGATACATCACCCTGATGAACAAACAGATTCATTTTAATGAGACAAATATATCTCATTTGGTTTAAATGAAACTTGGAGTGCATTCAGGAGATAGCCACGGAGAAAAAATCAGGGTTATCGTTTTCGAAACTACCTGCTTCAACGGTGTATACCAGCTCCCCGTTCCTGCCCGCATCCCTGTCCAAGGCAGTGACCTGAACAACAGGTGTCCCAGGAAGAGCTGACTCCATCACCACTCCATCATAAGCTGTGCGTGTGAAAAAGGGACTCTGATCATTGGAGTCTTCCACGTTCACTACGATCCGAGACAGGTCTCTGAAATATGGAAACTCCTGGTCTTTCACCTACAAAATTAAGAGAACCGAGAAAATATGATGAAAGTGTGGTAAATATGGGGGGGACAGGAAAAACATTGCTATGTAAATAAAGAAATAGAACATAATTCACAGAGACATAGAAAAAACTAATCGGATTAAAATAGTGTATTGCTACAAAGCTTTAATAAAAATAATGCTGAGCAATGACATTATTCCCATTGTTATAAGCAAAACTAAATGATTTTGAATTTATTAAAGGTGTACAATAACATTTGATTTGCAAACACTTTAAACAAATAAGGAGCTTTTTAACAGCAGCGTTCCCTTTAACACAGTCACACAATGTTTCTGTAAATCTCAATTTAAACATTAATGTAATCAAATGAAGTATAAAACCAAAGCTATTTGCCACTGCAGGGCGTTTTATCGAGAAAAACAAGAGCCAGAACCATTACAGCAGTCGTAAAGGGGACCGACTCCATATGAAAGTCTGTGTTTCTGAATGCGGAGTCATTAAAGTCCCTGTTGGCGTCATGTTTTTTTTTCCCAATACTTTTGTCCACGCAGCGCTCTAGGTAATGGACAAAAGTTATGGGACGCCTGACCCCTCCGAAAACCAGTCAAGACCTTGAGCCACAGACACAGAATATATGTCTATGCTTACGTGCACAAAAAGGCAACAAACTTTCAAAACAAACGGATTAAAAAACCTGCGCATTAAAAAGGATTAAAAAAAATTATGCGTTAATGCGATAACGCGTGAACGCGCCCGGCCCTAATACAGCTGTGATCTAAAATATGTCAGAAAAATATAAAAACAAACAAACTCATGAATAAACAACTACAAAATAAGAACAGAGAGTGGGGTGAGCAGGGGAACAGTTACAGGGGAGAGACAGTAAGACAGCAGAGGCAAATGAAGAACAGCGGTAAGTACGGCTGTGTCAGGGGTGGATATTTACAGTATTTCTGGATGATATTCAGTAATCTATATTTATACGACACGACTACTATATTTATCCTAGTAGACTAAAATGTATGCAGAATCTGTGAAAATCTGTATTAAAAACATAAACATAAAGGTCTGTGAGCTCTCACCATAACAGTGAGGATATGTTGGGTTCGTGCCTCGAAGTCCAAACGATCAGCAGTGTACATGACACCGGTGCCTGGATTGATCCGGAACATGCGCATGCTGCCCGGATCGACGCTGCCGTGGATAGAGTAGCTCAGCTTGGCCCGTTCGTCTCTATCCGTGGCTTTGATTCGCAGAATCTCGGTGTCCGCGGGCGTGTCCTCTAGCACCGAGACCTCGTACGTGCGCTGGGAGAACTCTGGGGCGTTGTCGTTGCTGTCTAAAATCCCGATACAGACCTGGAGAGCCAGTCGAAACCAACATGCTCTCATATAATACATTATCTCATATAACACAGAAGAGAAAGTGTGTCGAGGTCAGCGGTCTCTGTATATACCACAGCCTGTCAAGCCCATAAAGCAGTCCATTATAATGGAAGGACACCAGAGTACCTAACTCACACAGAACACAAACACAATCATCTTAAATAAAGAGCCGGTCTCGAGCTTCTCGAACAAGCATAGGAATGTTAGCTGTTGCACAATAAATGTTTATATTATTCTGAAAAAAAAACATGTTTTATTTATATTATGTTTGCTACTATATTAGCAAGGCTGACACCGCGGCTGTAACGTGAGAATGAGTCGGTTTGCACTACTCTACTTAGAGATGGCACTAATGCAACACCAGGTATCAGAATCATGCTGATCCTGGCAGAACTATTAGAGAGAGAAGAAAAACAGAATTAATAACCAGCCCAGTAAAACATCCTCCTGGAGCAGCACACATTCACTCTGTGTGATGCTACTCTGCAGCTGAGCATTTCCTTCTATGGGGAAGTAGGTTAGCTCGGGCATATAAGCCTCCTTTTAGATGCACTTTTATTATTTAAAGCTTAAAGCGTCTGCAGGATCGGGATCAGGATCAGAAAGGGTATCAGGTCGATACTCAAGGTTTTAGAAGTTTCTGAAGGTTTTAATAAATATAGGCATTTGTGTGACCCAGCCGTTTGGTCAATATAATGCAGTATTAATACAAAATAATTTAAAGATTTTTCTAGATTTTTATATATATATATATATTATAATATTTAACTTTTTGAGTTTTAATTCATTTTATTGTTAATTAGCTCTAGTTCATTTACATGTAGATGACCTTGTTAATACCACAACGATAAAATGTCAAAGGGGTTAAACAGCGAAGTGTCTGCCCCAGTATCATTACGCCTGACATGAGAAATCATGCTACGGGAGAACCCGTGAAATATTCAGCAGCACTTTGCTTAAACAGGAATAGTCACAAAGCCTGTCACAGGATAAACATACCTGTGTGGTTGCTGTATTAGTCCCATCATTCACCTGGACGGTCATGTTGTAAAGTGACTGGGTCTCTGCATCTAGAGGCCTTGCCAACACTACAGTGCCCATCGCTCTGTGGACGTCAAAGGGTCCATCATACACTCCTAACACAAAATAAACAAATAAAGGGAAAAACGTGAGAACGACACTGTCTTTGAAGCACAAGAAAGCCATGCGGACGGAATATTTACGAGGATTTGATGTCAGAGGTTCCGCTTGGGTGGATTCGCACCATCGTTCTACGAACATCATGATAGGTGTTTATTCCGCTTCCAGTCATCAAAGATTCTTTTTACAGATTTCATAACATCAGCCGCTTTCTGCTTGCATTTTTCTCATCAGCTATGAGCCTCTTATCTCAATCTGCCACAGAACAGCTGCAGCGGGTTCAGGCTCCTCTGCCATGCTTCCTCAAATCATTAATTCCGGTCCACTCTGAAGGAAGAGGACAAATTCTCCGAACACTTTTAGTATTCATTGTATGTATCTTATCCAATTCCACTCAATTTCCGCCACACTTTGCGGAGATCAGAGGAGTCAGGGCCTGGCAGGTGTCTGAGTGTTCTCTGTTTACTGTAACAAGAGTTGTGCTTTTGCCTTGGGCAAGCCTTAAAGGACGCACGGGAAAGTCTGGAAGACGGATAAGCTGACCTGTAATGGCTCATGCAAAATGAGAAGTTTTTTTTTGAGAAGAGATTTTTTCCCCCCTGTCTGTGTAGGTAGTACAGTTTCTAGCACAGGAGCTCTGCGGAATGTAGAACGTCTCTCGCGACGTCCTTAAACCTTTCAAAGACAGACCGAAGGAGAAGGAGAGACAGTGATGTAGAGCAAGAGAGACAAACAGAGATAAAGAGAGAGAGAATGGGAACATATTGGCGATAGTTGCTAAATTCAAGCTTATTTGCTGGGAGCCTATCATTAGGGCTTAGAATAGCACATCTCATATCCACACCCAGAACGTATCGATCAGTGATCAGCCATCGCACTAAAACCACTCGCCTAATTAACCAGCGATTTAGGTGAAGCAGTCGTCTAACCAAAGCTAACAAATGGAGAGTTAGCACCGTCAAAGAGAAAATGTTCCTTTCACATACTTTTCATTCGTACAGGATATGACACTTAGTGGTAAACCATGCTTTTGTGCTAACATTGCCACAAATGAAATACATTTCACACAGTTTTACCACAAATACAGTCAATCACTCAAAACAAGTTCCACTGGTTAAGCTACGAGGCTAAAACAGGTACTGTAACCACGGCAGTGGGTGTGGCCTAGTGGGTAGGATACTTGTTGCTGGACCGAGAGGTCATGGGTTCGAATCCTACCTTCAGCTTACCACCACTGGGCTCCAGAGAGACTGACCCCTGGAAGTCGCGTCTGATAAATGCCTTAACCTCCTGAGGCTTAGCGGTCACTTACGTGGACAGCACTTTTTAGTTCTTATGTCTACAATCGTGTTCACTGCTGAATCTGGGGTGTTATGGACATGTATG
>JBBPDC010000035.1:8868214-8881431 GCA_037974485.1 Hemigrammopetersius urotaenia
GCGGAGCCATGTATCGTAAAATCCTGAGCGACAGCCTCCTTCCCTCTGCCAGGAAAGTGAAAATGGGTGGTGGATGGGTGCTCCAGCGCCACAATCACCCAAACATACAGCAAAGGCAACAAAGGAGCAGCTCAAGAAGAAGCACATAAAGGTCCTGGAGTGGCCGAGTCAGTCTCCAGACCTTAAGCCAATAGAAACCTATGGAGGGAGCTGAAGCTCAGAGCTGCACAGAGACAGCCTCGAGACCTTAGTGCTTTAGAGATGATCTGCAGAGGAGTGGACCAAGACCAAGAAAATAAACGTTAGCACTGAAATCAGCACAGAGAGTGTGACTACACTCTCACACTACAAAATGTTATGGAACGATTTTTTGTTGCCAGGTGTAATATTGCGCCATACGTGTAATATTGCACAGAGCATGCAGGGGATGTGAACGTTCAAGAATAAATAATAAAATATTGCACCAAACATTTACTGTTGCACAGGAGACAGTTAGCCACATAGAACCACAAAGAGTACATTTTAATTACAGCATAAGAAGTCGGGTGACATTAGAGCGCCTGCAGTGGCAGTTAACAGCGTTAATTCTCACTGTAATTTCATTCTGCACGTACGGAAGCCACCCTAACTTTGTATGTAGGGTAGACGTTAGATTTACATTTACAGCATTTATCAGACGCTTTTATCCAAAGCGACTTCCATTCCCTACCTACAGGGGGCAGTCTCTCCCTGGAGCAACTTGGGGTTAAGGGTCTTGTTCAGGGACCCAGTGGTGGTGCTGCTGAAGGTAGGATTCGAACCTGTGACCTCATGGTCCGGAGGCAAGTATCCTACCCACTGAGCTACCTCCATAGAACAAAAAGGGTTAGATGGTGTCCAAGACCACAACTGCACTATACATGGTGTACAAAGGCACTTCTAGTGGTGCTGTCCTGTCTTCTGACTAAATGTCAGCAGCAATAGTGTACAACTGATTCTATTCATTTAGCTGCTGTTAAGTCTTTTGTGAGGCGTTCTTGCAGCTCTTATCTGATCGACCCGACTGTTGTATCTAGAATCTCCCGAAGGCTTGAGGAACTAAAAGAGGTGGATGGTATTAGGACTTTGTGAATAATTCAAGAACTTAAGAACAGGCTGACGTTCTCAGATTATGGGCCATAGCTCCAGGAGGTTCGCAGGGGGTTGCTATGGCGACTTGTTCATTTGTTTAGTTTGTTGGACCATATCTAAGAAAGTGGTTGCTGTTTGGTTTGAATACAATTTGTCTCAGCTGATCATTTCCTGTTTAGCGCTTTCTGTAATGATAGTATTAGTAATGACCCTAAATAAGCATGCAAGTGTGATTTGTTAAGTTCAGCCCTCTCTTGAACTACAGTTAAGGGGGAAAGGGCTTGATAACAGCTTCCAATTTAGAGCCACAGAAAACAGCCATGCCCAAGCAGCCGGAATTTACAATTCAGCGCATTTCAATTATTCACCAATGAATGGTTTACTCCTGCCGCCGTGCTTCGAGCCATCTGTCTGAGCTGAATCAGGGCGGAAATGGAGAATTGTATTGGCTGTTGATCCACTACTGATAAGAGCCATTTGAAATTGAATAAGAGCAGTAATGCGATTCTGAATGCAGTCTAATGACTTCTGCTTGATTAGTGGTGCTAGAACACTGTTCAGGAACACACACTCGACTATTAAATGCCTGCTCAGCAAGTCTGGGAGTCGCTGCCTATTGAACGTGCGATTCTGAAATTGAAAAAGAGCCAGATCTGAAATGAAAGATCCCTGCGCGCCCGTTTGGTTTAGTTTTTATTTTTCATCTGCGGGACTTGGCTAAACGCACTGAAGTGGCTTGGCTCCCGTACAGGGACTTTTTATAACAGCATCAGTAGCAGTGGGATGCTATGAAGGAGGCCGACCCGGCGGGGTCAGTGTGTGGGCTTTTTCTCTGTGCTGCAACATTTCAAACTCCTGCTAACGCTGCCCTCACCGCTTTCTCTCCCATCGCTTTTGGCTCCAAGGACTAGTTATGAAAGCCTCTCCTTCCCTACCGAGCGAACACAAACGATACAAAAGCCTCCCACATGCCGAGTTGTGTAACGCCAGCACTGCAAGGTTAGGAAGTGTTTGAACAGATTGAACGCTAAATACAGTGTGATGGGGAGGATATAAATGTCCTGGATATCTGAAAAAAACACAAATACTAGGGGAACCATGTCAGTACAAACAGAAGGGTAAAACCTGCATGTTAAATGTAGACTTCCTGTACCATCATTCTCCTCAAAAGCAGAGCTCCAGTTGTGGGGATGGGGACAGTTTTCTGTTCAGGTGTGTAATTGGTTACTGCAATAGATGATGCAAGTTAATGTTAGCTGGGGTTTAAAGCCTAACTCTGACACACAGACCTTTGAAGCTTAGACTGTTCACACTGTTCATACTGTTAATATCTTAAACTCACAGAGCACTAATTTCATTTCTCACACCCACGGGACATAACTCCATCAGTTTCTCTATCCAGTAGAAACCCTGAAGATCACCAGGCATCCCTTCTACACACCCATAGTTTGTATAATCTCCATAGAAAAGCCCTGACAATAGAATGAGGCTCTCTGGAGCAACCATTTATGAAGGTCACCATACCCAAAATCAAATATCAGATAGACCAGGGGTTGGCAACCCACGGCTCTGGTGCCGCACGAGGCATTTTCATCCTTATGTTGCGGCTCCCTGAAGCTTTTGAAAATAAATAATAATTTAACACTAGAACGGCGGATAACTGGCTATACCCATAACAGCTGCATGCCTAAATTGACGCAGTGCCCAGTTTCACACAAGAAGCTTCCTGATGTGACTGCTGCAGTTTGTTCAGGTGTTTAGTCCTGGACCCAGAACTTTGGACGCAGAACCTGTCGTACAGCGACAATTGCCGAATCGGAATCGGAATCGGAATCAGAATCAGAATCAGAATCCAAATCTGAATCCGAATCTGAATCAGAATCAGAATCCAAATCAGAATCAGAATCAGAATCCAAATCCAAATCCAAATCCAAATCCAAATCAGAATCCGAATCCGAATCCAAATCAGAATCCAAATCAGAATCAGAATCAGAATCCTCAGAATCAGAATCCAAATCAGAATCCAAATCAGAATCTAAATCAGAATCCAAATCAGAATCCGAATCCGAATCCGAATCCGAATCCAAATCAGAATCCAAATCAGAATCCAAATCCAAATCAGAATCCAAATCAGAATCAGAATCAGAATCCAAATCAGAATCAGAATCCAAATCAGAATCCAAATCAGAATCCAAATCAGAATCATGTTCATTGGCCAAGTGTGTGAGCAAACACAAGGTATTTGATTCTGGTCGTTGGTGTCTCTCAAGCACAAATGTATTATACAACAATATGTAAAAATATGTGTGTACATGTGCCTACACCACACCCATATGTTTCTTACAGAGCATGCTCGCTGCTCCAATAGGCCAATAGACACGATTCTGATTCTGATGAAATTACGTCATTTGACGCTGTCAGCCATTCTAGGTGTTAAGTGTTAAAACTCAAATTTAAAAGCATCCAATAACTATTATTGTACACCATTCTAAATTTTGCAGCAATCTTCTCTGAATTACTTTGTTCACATTTTAATTATGATTAAATTGGTTTTAAAAATGCTAGAATTGCCGTTCATGTGTTAAATATTAGAAACACATCTACAAACATCTGCATTTGCGGTGTAATATCCCCGGGATTTTAAAGGGACATATTAAGTGGGATTTCTTTAGCTTTTAAGCACCCATGTATAGTGAAAACCGCGTTGTTGTGTTTTGATTAAAAAAAAATTGTGTTTACCCAGATATACTCCAAGAACACTTTATTTTCATTTACACGGCCTGCCCTGAGTTCCCATGTGTGAAAACATCCAGAAAACAATATATGTATTGCTACAAAGAAGCAAAAAAATGTGGAGGATGTTTGCAGTTTACGTGTTATTGTGGGGATTTCCTAATAAAACTGTTCTAAAATAAAAAGTTTGGTTCTCAAAAATCCACGTAAAACTGGGGGATTACTGTAAGGCTAGAATTATATATTGTACATCTGCCACGCTTTCAGTTAAACCACTGCACAATGTTAGCTATTCTTTACTGACAAACTAAATCAAATCATCCGTTTATCCTTCCTCCCCCCTTCCCTCCGCCTTCCCCTCCGCAGTGATGGCTGGGCTGACCGCTACGATGTAACCGACGGCTATCAGAAAGAAGCAGCTGGCGGCATTACCATCAAACTACAGTCCGCTTACGTCACCTGGTTCGATGATTATTACTTGAACCTGCAGCCAGACACAAATCAGCGCAACCCCTGGTTCACTGAGTTCTGGCAGCACCGTTTCCAATGCCGGCTCCGAGGCCACCCACAGGAGAACGCAAAATACAACCGAACCTGCACCAGTGAGTACAGCCTCCATCTCCAAAAGAATGTTTTTCAATTATTTTTAAATACATTCTCTGTTCAGTACCTCTGTTTAACAGAATGCAGAATGATCCAGTCTACTAGTGCCAGTGGTGCGAGTATATAAAGCTCACAATGCATAATTTGATCAGACACTGTATATTGTGTTATTAATGATGCAATACTGGAGTGTTCATTTAGCATGAATTGCTTTTCTGTTGTTAATCAAATTGCCAAACCAAGACCAATACCCTCCAGGGAGCACAGAGCGTAATTAACTCGAACACACACTTTCAAACACAAAAGACGAATAAGGTCACCAGTCAAAAAAGGAACCGCATGCATGTAAAGTTCCAGCCTTCTCTTACACAAACACACTTCTGGAGTTCTGCATCTTTGATCAGTTTTAGGATACTTGGTAGTAGCCGGACTATTTCTTTGTTTTACAAATCAGTGATTCAGAACATCAGGCTCTATTGCACTATGGTCTGACTCCGTAGCCTATCAATAAAAAGGTGAAAAGAAGTTAATCAGATTCAAAATTGCTCAAAGATGATCAACCTACCTGTATTATACTCCCAGGAAATAATACGACACCTCGCACCTTCTGCACGGGGAACATCGGCTTCTGCGCTACAGCAGGGATTTGAGCGTCTTCTTTTAAACTCGATAGACTTTAGATCGGCTAAACCGAACCGGTGGGATTTTACTCGAGAAGATACGTGAGGTTGTCTCGAAACTGGTTGCCCAAGTATACAAACCAAATGTCATTGCAAACTGACAATGAATGGTATCATATCATATTGTATCATATGACTGTCACAAATACTTTATGAAAAAATATCTCACTGTAATTTACTGACAGCCAGGGTGGTCTCACCATCCACAACACTGACTTAAATGAATATGCAGTATGAGTGACAGCCTTGACATTTCATTTAGACGGTCCACTGTAGACGCCTGGTTTTTGCGCTTAATATCAAAAAGCAAAACAACAAACTACCAAATACTTGTGGATTTGGACCGAACTGTGATGCTGTTGATAATCACCATATATCACTGCAGATCAAAGGTCCGGCCAACAGTCTATTCCTCCATCGAGTCTGAAACTGTATATGTATGTATATGTAACTGTACTTTTCTCGTCATCAGAAAAAGAGTCTCTCCGGCTGCACTATGCTCAGGACACCAAGATGGGCTTCGTCATCAATGCCATCTACAGCATGGCCTTCGGTCTGCATGCCATGCAGAGAACTCTGTGCCCCGGCTACAAGGGCCTGTGCGAAGCCATGAGACCCATCGATGGCCGCAAGCTCCTCGAATTCCTCATGAGGACCAATTTCACTGGTGTATCGGGCGAGGTGGTGCTGTTTGATGAGAACGGCGACTCCCCTGGGAGGTAGGACTAACACAGGGAGCAGAAAAGTTCATATTTAGGACTAAATCACTGACAGACTTTCTTTGCATTTAGCCATGGCTGCACAATCTACAAGCACTTTTGTAGTCATAGGATGACGGTTTGTGCGCGAATGCCCCTTTGTGTGTGTGTAGAAACTTGTACATAAGTACACATATCAGTTATAAACATGCAAATACTCAGTGCTATAGCTCTGGCCATTCACGCTAATGCACTGCCTTTTGAATGAGGTGCACTATAGAACGCACAGGTCCTTTACATGTTTCAGGATTAAAGGCCCAGTAAACAGTCTGTTTACATCTAAGGCACCCAGAGAGGTTAGGAAAGGGTCATGTAAAATGAATTAAGATTGGTTTTGGTTCATAAGACCATATAAACACCATAAGCTGACATCAAGGGCAAATAAAATATTGAAAATGTAGAATATGGACTTAAATTCAAAATGTTTCCTTCTCTCACTGAGCTACTGTTTCTCAAATATGAGGTTTCCTTGCAACGTGAACATGTTTTGTGTGTGTGTGTTTGTGTGTGTGTTTAGATATGAGATCATGAACTTTAAGCAGATGAGTGAGGAAGACTACAGCTACATCCATGTGGGCAGCTGGGACAACAGTGGGCTTAAAATGGACGACGAGGAGATTTGGGCCAACAGCAGCGCCATTATCCGCTCCGTCTGCAGCGACCCTTGTGCGAAAGCTCAGATTAAGGTGGGAAACGTTGTGATCGGGGGGTGTGATTCGCTATCCTCACAATAACTCCAAGTATTTTTAATCAGAAGTTTAAAATTATGTGGCCGTTTGAAATAATGCAATACGTCGTGTTGGCTTGGGGAGTTAGCCGAACTCAAACAGACTTTAATGGGAAACAAACAGGCAAACAGTCACTAAAGCTAACAGAACAGAACACAAGAAGACTCTCCCTCTTAGAGTCATGCGGAAGGGACCTGTTCTGGACCCCCTGGGTCCTTTAACAGAGGACCAATCATGTGACACCAACACTCAAACCAGCACTGATCACGAGACACCTGGAAACAGAGGGGTAATCGCTTCACATGCCGGAGCATACCATGACATAGACGGGGGGGGGGGGGTGGATTGGGAAACCAAAAAGATTATCTTTTGTCTGCGGTGTTTAGGTAGAAACAGTCTCGCCAAGCTCTGCCAATGGATAGGCCTTAAGTCTGGATTCCAAACTAACACTCGATTCCCATAGAGGTGCTAGCAAAGAGAGCGTTGCTGTAGAGGTGTTCTGGGTTTTGATATTATGGCCTATTTTAAATACCTAGCACTGAAAGTCACAATATTAATATGAAACCCATATTAGTCGCAGGAATTACGTCGAGTGCCTTTCTCTTATCTCAGGTGATCCGAAAAGGAGAGGTGAGCTGCTGCTGGACCTGCACTCCCTGCAAAGACAACGAGTTCGTGTTCGATGAGTACACGTGTCGTGCCTGCGAGTTAGGATCGTGGCCAACAGACGATCTCACGGGTAGGTCCACGTTTTCACGTCCAGACAGGAAGACCTACAGTAGGAAATGGCAGACCACGGCACACTGCCTGTCGTTCTTTAAAGAAAAAATAATACATTTTTTTTAAAAAGTAGCAAGTCATGGTTCCCATAGAACTTCCATGGACTTCATTGATCCAGCATCTATTAGTTTAGGAAATAAAGATTATTATTACATAGAATGAAAGGAGTCACTTAACACTGAACACGTAACTTAATGTGAAACGGAAAGTCTTGAGTAATATTGAGTAAAAGTAAAAGCTTTATCGTTTGAAAATAATAAAAGTCCAAATGTTCGGGGTGGAGGGGCTCAGTGGGTAGGATACTTGCCTCCAGACCAAGAGGTCATGGGTTCGAATCCTACCTCCAGCAGACCACCACTGGGTCCCTGAGCAAGACCCTTAACCCCAAGTTGCTCCAGGGAGAGACTGCCCCCTGTAGGTAGGGAATGGAAGTCGCTTTGGATAAAAGCGTCTGGTAAAAGTGACCTCTGTAATGTTGCACAAATTAGTATCTTACTTGCTCTAAGCATCCCAATGCAGTAAATAAGGAGCTTCATACTTCTTTAGATACAACACAAAATTCTGGGAAGTATTTCTGCTTTGTGTTTATTTCTACTTTTATGTATGGGTTGGTGATACGACTGTATCAGATTGTATCACAATAAATGATACCGTTTTTGTTTCACCAGGAATGGCTCCCTTGTGCAATTTCAGAGGCACACCAGGTGTTTTCCAGCTGATATAGTGTGACTGTAAAGCAGCGTATAAGGTTTCGCTCTGTTGTCCGGAGATTCTGAGTTAAAATGCTGACGATATTAAGAATCTTAAAGAGCCGGTCCTGCTCTTAAGTACAGGAGCCCTAAAATCGAAAAGAAAAATTACATCTCCAAACGACACGCAGCCCTTCAGTAGCCTGGGTGTCTTTGACGACGTTTTTATTTGGAGTAACCAAATTTATTTCTAACCACTATCAAATTAGGATTAAAACTCATCGATTCCTTTATAGAACCAATTCTAACAAATCCCTTCTGACTAAAGCGAAGCGTCCAGCTATAAGCATGCTACATTTTCCTTGTTTTTTTAAAACAATGATTATATTGTTGATTATAGAATAAGAATTATGATCAACAAATAAAGCTTCCAGGCAAAAAAACGAGGAAAACCCATGAACCTTAATATCCGAATCCATTCAGTTTGGATATCAAAGTTGATCCATAAAATGTAGAGTAACTCTAAAAGAACAAAGTCCATTTAGTTTCATTCCAAGGTTTAATTTTCCTGTAAAACTGCTCACTTTTTATTCGGATTTGACCAAATAAAATGGCAGCCGATAAACTGTTTGACAGTACAGTAGAGCCAAAGCTGTGCTTGCGAAACTACAAAGAACTGCTTTTTTTAGCGACTCTTGAATGAAGCACTCACAGTAATGTGATCATGAGCCAGAGCAGGGTCTGATACAGGAGTAGGAGAACGATTCATGCCATGTCGTAGTAGACATCGGTGCCCGGGTCAGCCTCTCCTACACTGAGCTGTTTGATACAGATGAGCTCTGATATAAGTCTCCACTATCTGGGTCAGAGAGACCCACTGCAGACCCAGTTCAAAGCTGTGTATTGAGACCACACTTGCTAAATGCCAGAAACTGAGATCCGGACTTGGCATGCTTCTTGTCAGGAAGTTCCAGAACGACTGTCACAGCTGGGCTCTAAAGCAGCAGTGTCTCAGCGTGTAACAGCTCGGACTCTCAAAGGTGTTCCACAGTAACATCAGGATCCAGGTCCAGCCTGAATAAAATCTGCTGGACTCACAGCTGGGAAACACTTGCCCTATGCTCCAGTGCCCCTCCGCTCAAATACGACTCATGTGTGGGCATTCGGAACGTTCTCGCATTGAAAGGGCCACTCTGTGGGGATGATTGATCTCAGTGCGGGGACACGCTGAAACCAAGTTTGGCCGTAAAAATCAATCGATGCCTTTGAAGGAACAGGCTGTGCAGTCTGTCTTAAAAATAACAGCTCCTAAACGGTCCTTGGCCTGGACGTATATACGGATATGTTCTTCAGGCCTTACTTTTTAACATCGCTAAGACTCTGTCACAGCCCTTTACACTGTGGCCTAGGCAGCAGTGCAATTTCGGCACAGACCTGTGAAAAAAAATAGGGTCGACCGAGGAAGCGGCACGGCATCAGGCTATTGCCTTTTGCTCACGGCAGTGGAGTCTTCACCCTTCAACCCATGCATTCACTTATCATAGACACAACGAAACGACGAATCAGATGAAATGCAAAGGTAAAGAACCTTTAAAAGTGGTTGATTAATGCTAAAGCATGTTGCCCTGATGAGAAATCGAAGCATCTTTGGCGTGATTTTGATTGGCAGACAGTCGATAAAGTTTCGACGTTAAATAAGGTCTAACCAGCGCTGTTCGTATTTCCACGAAGTAGTTTAGATTTTAGCTGCAAAATTGAGTTTTAAATAAAAATGCAGAAGAAGAAGTTGAGCAGTCCACCAGAAGACTCACTGTTGCATACTTGTGGTCTGATACAAAAGAAATCCCAGCCTGCTCTGGCTGGAAACCCCTGTGGGAACCAATGAGACCAAACCACCAGTTCACTTGGATATCAGGCATCGGCTTACTCCGTGCGTTCTCCCTCACAGCTTTGGAGAGTAGAGGAAATTGTTCCTGTCTGGGCTCAAGAAGGCCTGCCACTGGCTTAGCGGTGTTATCAGATTATTCCAAACAAATCCATATTCCACAACCATAACTGAGCGGTTTAAGGCAGGTTTGGAGTACTTTGGGAGTCTCAGCAGATTATACCGGTTTTTTTACCCCTTAAAGAACATTGGGACACGGCCAACAAGGTTCTTAGAATCAACGTTTTGAAAAGAGATTAGGGAGAAGACAGTGTCACTGTGTGCAACAACCAGTCGATTCGGTTTCAATGTGGTTGAATGTTTTGGGCTGAATGATACCAGAGAAGATAAGTGCATGAGACAAACAGCGGCACGGAGGTTCGTCACTTTGTTATTAAAGTGTGTGAGCGGAGACGAAAAGATGGGTGAAAACGTCTGACAGCGAATGAGGAATTGGGAAGAACTGATGATGGTCAAAGACTTCATTTGTGCTACATGAACAAACCTCCTGAGCCTCAGAGCACTCCATTGTTGAAAAGAGAGCTTGATTACTGTTTCTCCCCCCAAACCCCCATCATCAAACGGCTGTAATGTGTTCTGTATCTGCTGTGCTGTGCAGTGTGAGTTCATCACGATGTTTGATTCGCTGTAGGTGGTCCCAGTGGTTAAGCTGAGCTCTCCTCCTCTTGGCCCGGCATAAAACAAACCATGACCTTGGCTCCTCAGCCCCATCAAAGCAGAGCCACAATGAGTCTTTTGGTGCCATCCCTTTTTATTTGCTCTCTGCTGATGCGAATCCTCCGTGCTAAATATATCATCATGGCTCATGCCAGCCACTGATGCATAATGTGTGGGTCTTGGTTATCTCATTTTATTACGAGTCTCAGGATACTGAGTATTTAAATGCATTTTTTACATAAATGTTCATAGAAAATGCGATAATACATTTTCTTTGTGCTGTTTCCAAAGTCACAGATCCAACAAATCCAGGCGTTTGTATTTTAGCCTTTACTTGTGATTGATGTTGTTCATCTCGCAGACAAGATGTTTATTTCTGACCAAGCTTTCGTGTTCCTCAGGGTGCGCACCCATCCCGGTGCAGTATCTACTGTGGGGAGACCCAGAGCCCATCGCCGCAGTGGTCTTCGCTTGCCTCGGTCTCCTGGCCACCATCTTCGTGACGCTGATCTTCATTCGGTTCCATGACACGCCTGTGGTGAAGTCCTCCAGTAGGGAGCTTTGCTTCATCATCCTGGCTGGTATCTGCCTGGGCTACCTCTGCACCTTCTGCCTCATTGCCAAGCCACACGTGGTGTACTGCTACCTTCAGAGGCTGGGCATCGGCCTGTCCCCTGCCATGAGCTACTCTGCTCTGGTCACCAAGACGAACCGCATCGCCCGGATCCTGGCGGGCAGCAAGAAGAAGATCTGCACCAAGAAGCCTCGTTTCATGAGTGCCTGTGCGCAGCTGGTGATTGCGTTCATCCTCATCTTCCTCCAGCTGGCCATCATCGTGGCCCTTTTCATCATGGAGCCGCCTCAGGTGATCCACGACTACCCGTCCATCCGCGAGGTGCATCTGATCTGCAACACCACCACGCTGGGGGTGGTGGCGCCGCTGGGTTACAACGGGCTGCTCATCCTCAGCTGCACCTTTTACGCCTTCAAGACGCGAAACGTCCCCGCCAACTTCAACGAGGCCAAGTACATCGCCTTCACCATGTACACCACCTGCATCATCTGGCTGGCCTTCGTGCCCATCTACTTCGGCTCCAACTACAAGATCATCACCATGTGCTTTTCCGTGAGCCTCAGCGCCACCACGGCCCTGTGCTGCATGTTCGCCCCAAAGGTCTACATCATGCTGGCTAAGCCGGAGCGCAACGTGCGGAGCGCGTTCACCACCTCCACCGTGGTGAGGATGCACGTGGGCGACGGCAAGTCCGCCTCGGCCGCCAGCCGCTCCAGCAGCTTGGCCAACCTGTGGAGACGCCGGGGCTCGGGGGCAGACAACGTCAGGTCAGTTATTCTGCAGTTATCATGTGCCGTTCAGACATAGAGCATCTATTACTCATGACCTCTGATCTCTCACAGAACAGTCTTTACGGAACTGGACGCTGTTTTCTGTTGCATTGGCTCTGCACTCCGACAGCGACAGTAACTGTTAACTCAGGTTAAAGTGCAGAAAGCAGTCTTATATACTCATATGTAGACGTTTGAGCTTCCTTGGTCAAGTGAAAACTTTGCTGTGCAGTGAACCGACATGCACACATTTCTAAACACAAGTACTGTTTATTTACCAAATTAAACATAGTGGGGGAAAGGTCATAGTACAAAGGTCATAGCACTTGTTCGCTGCATTTTCCCAATCTGTTCAATTCAGCAAATAGAAAACTTTTCCAGGGAAAAGGCCATATTTAAGTGTGTTCTGTGTAGAGGATACTTTTTTCACTTGTCAGGGGGGTTCAAACATTTGCATACCACTGTTGGCTATATATAGGTCCCCCCACCAGCTGATGGTTAGTACTTGAATAAATTAACATAATCTCACAAAAACAAATCAGTTGAGCACATTGTTGCAGATGTAGGTTCTGCCAGTGATGCTGAGGTCACGCCTGCTATCCTCAGTGAAAGCCCGGGTTCAGGACCGGTGCCAGTCAAGAACATTCCAGCTTTTGGTCCTAAAACACTCCATAGTTCTTTTAGCAGTTTCAGGTTATTGCGTTACTCCAAGGTTTATCGACTTCGGTCTCAAGGTATGTGTTTGGATCTGAGCAGTTAAGATGCTCCTAAACAGTAATGTAGTTTTTAGTGTAACATAACCAGGTCTTTTAGTTTGTGTAGCTAACAACAGGTTTTATCTTGTGGAAGGATCTCAAAGGTAATGTTTACCTTGTTCTATTGTTTACGATGAGAGTAATAATAATAATAATAATAATAATAATAATAATAATAATGATAATAATGATAATAATAATAATAATGATAATTATCATTATTATCATTATTATCATTATTATTATCATTATTATTATTATTATTATTATTATTATTATTATCATTATTATTATTATTATAATCATTATTATTATTATTATTATTATTATTATCATTATTATTATCATTATTATTATTATTATCATTATTATCATTATTATTATTATTATTATTATCATTATTATTATCATTATTATTATTATTATCATTATTAT
>JBBPDC010000035.1:8882061-8893943 GCA_037974485.1 Hemigrammopetersius urotaenia
ATTTAGATTAAAATTTCTATCTAGATTAATCTAGATTAATTCCAAGATTACAATGAGATTAATCTAGATTTTAAAAACTAATCCAGGCCCCCCCGCCTTATAACTCTTAAATATTTAGTTCCTCTGCTCAGTCACCCGCGGAGCAATCCCTTAAATAAGTATATAAATAAATAAATATCACCAAAAATCTACTTATCTCTCAGGGCTGCTTGCCAGAGGTTTGGTTTTGAGGATGGAAATGAAATTAGATCAATTCCCCTACTTAGTATATTCTAGAGCACAGTGGGAAAAAGTGCCCCCTCGCAGGGAAAAAAAAAAGTCCAACCAATTACCCTGTCTAAGTGTGAGTCCTTCCTGGAGCGAATCAGAGGCTCCTGCATGTGGGTTTATGGGTCCCAGAGGAGAAGGGGAACACGGAAGTTCGTTTTTTGTCATAAAAGAAGAGAAGTGGTTAATAGTGGTAATGATGGATGTCATTTTCACACTACATCAGCTGGTGAACAGCCCCAATTTAATGCTTGTTCCAGATCCCACCTCTACGGCTATTTTGGGGTAGATTCGGTTTTGCGAAATGTCACAGATGGTTTGGAGTAATATGAAAGTTCTGCCCACTGTGAGAGTCACTGTAGCAAACTGTGTGGTGTGAAAGTAGCAGCCTCATTCAATGGTCATACGGTATGAAAAGGGCTTAAAGCTATAATGACTCTGTTTATTTCTGCAGCTCTAATGGGAAAACGGTGACCTGGGCACAGAACGAGAGAGGCTACCGGCCAAACCTGTGGAAGCGCATCTCCATTCACATCAAGAAAAAGGAGGAGAACAACCAGACGGCCATCATCAAGCCCTTCTCCAAGGGCTGTGAGGCGCCTCTGGACACAGGGGTCAAGGGGTCCTATGAGAGACCTCAGAGCGCTCAGAGGTACCCGGTCACCTACCGCCCGCGCACACCGTCTCCCCTGCCCACTGTGTGCCAGCGAGGGTCTATGCAGCATTGCTGCAAGGATGAGGAAGCTGTCAGAGAGCGCACCAGGGAAGAATCCAGCAGAGAGCGTCAGCCACCAGTGGTAGCTTTGCCCACATACCTGACAGAGCGGTCGCAGCGGGGCGGACCTCAGCAGTCCTCCATCATGGATCAGATCACCAGTGTGGTGAACCGCTTCACTGCAAACATCAGCGAGCTCAACAGCATGATGCTGCCTCCCAGCTCGCCTCCAGGCACATCCATCAACGTCTCCGGCCCCGGCTCGCCCACTTTCAGACTGCTCCAGCGGGACGTCCCGCAACTTTCCACCACAGTGACCACCTACGCAGAGGTGGTGGCTGCAGCCAATGCCACCCCGCGCTCGGCAGTGGGCATCACCGGAGGCATAATCACTGGCGGGAGTAGCCAGACGTCCCCTGCTAGACTCTCCTATTGCACCTATGACCCTTTATCTGCAGTCAGGACCACTGAGCTGGAGGAGCTGGCCGCACTCACGCCCCCATCCCCATTCAGGGACTCCTCGGTGGGTTCAGCCAGCGACTCCCCAGCCTCACCGGACTCGGAGCTGGCTCTGTGCCAGCCCTGCTCCCCAAAGTACGACCGGCTGATGCTGCGTAACTACAGCCAGAGCTCCTCCTCACTATAAAATCCTCTTTTTCCAAAAGACTCCAAGTGAGACACACGTCGCCAAACTGGCCCTCCCCTGGTAGACGTTTGAGGCCGAGGGCATTTCGAACTCCAGCGCACCCTTTTATTTGAACCAGATTCAATTTTGCACTGTTCCAAAGTCCATCCAGATCCTCACATTGCTGCAGAATTGGCAACCACTTGGAATCAAGACAGTTCTGAGCGGTGGATTAGGGATAAAACCGTGTAACGCTGCAGGGAATTCGTTCTGTATGTAGGTGAACAGGTCTGAACTTCAAATGTGAGCAAGTCTGGTTTACTGAAAATAAGTGTGACGTGAAACTTGACCTGGTCTTGCTCATGGAAGCGTTCGAGAGGAATTCACGAGAGTCACACAGGTGATTCAAAGTTCCTCATGGGCCCTTGAGTAAAGTGCACCAGACACGACATCGCAGCTGCTGCAGAACTGTGGGAAAGCCGAATCGCGGAGAGTGTTCCGTGGACCTCAGTGAACTCAGATGAAATCCTGTGCTCGACATTCAGCCAGTGATCGCATTCCAACGATGTCAACGAACTGAGATTTTTAAAACCACAATCCACAGGAAATAATGAAGACATTGCTTCTATGTATTTCTATGTAAAGCTGTCCTGTGGCTACAAAACTTGCACAATCGTTTACACGCCACAAGGCAAGCGTTACGCTTATATGTGTTAGTTAGTATGGGACCACGGAACTTTAAGCAGTTGTTTTGCTACTTTCATGACAGATGATACTAAACAGGGTGCTGTTGAAACCCACGAGAAAACACTGAGATGTTCACACCTCATCGCCCCTCTGCTCATTTGTAGTGAGAGTGAGGTTTGAATTCGGGCAAGTGCACCAGGCAGATTGGGCAATACTCCTAATTCCACATCCGTCTCAATTTGTAACATGATTCAGCTACAAGCTGGTCTGCATTCGAGCTTTTTTCAGAACCTTTATATGGAAATGATTTATTGCTCTATTCACCAAATGTCCAGACTGTGGTTTCTAAGAGCCGCGCTGGAGTCAGTTCTCATATCTGAAGAACATTTGTCAGATTTAAGTGCTTTTTTGAGATCGTGTGTGGAGATCATAAGCGATCACTGCTTGTTTACAGTTACTATAGATACGTGTGTGCCAACTGCATTAAAGAGAGCCGTGAGGTTTTATATATAGGCTCAGTTCTTAGTAGACTGATCATGTGACGTGCAGTATAACGAAAGCAATACTTATGAATGTAAGGCCTAGTGAATTAATGCTCAAGCATTCGTTTCATTTGCACATGCTTTGCATCTTCTGCTCTTGTAGGCACTGTAATCACACCCATCTAGTGCACAACACTCTTTGTGGAACTGTAGTGTAGTATGGAATGTGGAGCAGTCCGATTACCTCTCGTGTCCAAACTGAACATGGTATCATTCATATATATATATATATTTCAGATTTTCTAGAAGGAAGCTACATTTCTTTTGGGGGGTTTTTGAGATGTCACCTGGATCGAATCCAATTCTCTTTTTTAAAAAAAATGACATTTTTTATCAGATTCCAAGCAGCGCTCAGAATTTAAGGAGGCGCCGTGCATCCCTACACCCTTCAGTCTGATCAGCAGCGCGCGACATCTTTATTAAATAAATGGATGTTCCGTAAAGAGGATTTGTGTTTGCATGCAGAACAGTGCCAATAGTAAGTGCTAACTCTTCTTGCCACAACTTTTGTACATTTTCTAAAGGTCTTTTGCATCTTTTGCTCTTCGCCTTTTTTTCCAGAGATTGTAGATAGCGGCTCTACGTGTGATGTATTTTTCTACCTAACATTTGTGCGGGTTTAGTAATAGAATAGTAACATGTTGATCATGAGTAGTGTGTTAAGCTTCGTGGCGGTGGGATGAATGTAGCTCGTGACGGAATTCTAATAGTTATTTATTGTGACGTTTTTAAAGTTCTGCTGCAGTTGTGTTTGTGCTGAGATGAAATTATTTACTGAACATCATTAAAAAAAAAGGACCTCATTACAACGATCTCATTTTTGATCCAGCGTTGTGTAAGGATGGTGATGGTTGATTGTGTATGTGGGGAGTCTAAAGGATCACAGCATGTTGCTTTTCCTCACTAACCTGCACACTCAGGGGAATCGCGGGAGTTCCAGGAGACCACAGCTAAAAACTAATATAAATAAAAATTACACGAGCTAAAAAATCTAATCACCTAATAACTTTTTTAATTAAACCATGTTTCGTTTGATGTTATTTCTGTATTTGTTGATTACGTCACATGGTTCTTATTTTGTTGTCATTTGTGGTCCCCACTCAGCAGTGAAGTTTTACACTTCCACGCGCATATTCACACACACACACACACACACACACACACACACACACACACACACACACACAGTTGCCTCTCCCCCACATACACACACATGCCAACACGCACACACACACGCACACACAGCTGGGGGAAGGAAACGTGGCGCATATGAGCGACTCTGACGGTCACAAGTTGGTCGAGCCCACGCCCTTCTCACCACACACACACACACACACACACACAAACGCGCGCGAGCGCGAGCTCTCAGGTGGTGCCTCAGGCGCTGCATTACAAAACTTTGCCGGGACTAAAGAGCATGATCCCGTAGCGGCCAGACCACCGTCAACAGTCATGCAGACCCACCGCAAGGAGCGCCTGTACAAGATCCTGGTGATCGGAGATCTGGGAGTGGGAAAGACCAGCATCATCAAGCGCTACGTCCACCAGACCTACTCAGCCAACTACAGGGCCACCATCGGAGTGGACTTCGCTCTCAAAGTCCTCAACTGGGACTCCGAGACTGTGCGGCTGCAGCTGTGGGACATCGCAGGTAAGTGTGTGAGGCGGAGAGTGCGACTCCTTTCACTCCAGCTGGGAATGTTCCAGACCGGCCAGTTCATTCCAGCCGACAGATTCCTTTCCCTCACTATAGCTGGACTGAGGAGAATACCAAGGCCTTGGAGGCTTCTGCATACGCAGCTGCGCTGTTCCATCACACACAGTTCCTTATCCAATCATGTGTTAACAGAATTGTGTAACTTTGAATTTGAGGCGTAATTGATTTTGTGTATCCGGTTTGGCGGTGTTGCGTGATGGTGAACACTGACCCGTAACTAGCGGGAGGTACTGGCAATGAAGAAAACTATCATATAAAAAAATGCACGGAAGCAGGTTTGGTGGCTGGTGGTGTGTGTAATCTGTGTTCAGGTTGTTAAGAGTTCTAGGAGCAGAAGGGATGGATGCAGACTAGCAGCTTTACTTAGCATTTACAAAAGAATCGTCAGGTAAAGGAATCCTCCGACCGCTCAGACCTTCCTCCTCCAGAATGTCATTTTAATTATCTAGATCCCAGCTCACGTGTTTACCGCCCACCTCTCTCTCTCTCTCTCTCTCTCTCTCTCTCTCACACACACTCTCACACAGCTCTCACACTCTTGTTCTCTCTCTCAGCACCCAGACTCACTTCCCCACGTGGAAAGTATGCGTGCAATCATATGAGAACGGGTCTCATGTGAGTAAGATTTAGAAGCAAATCACAGGGGAGTCATTGTGGAAAACATCGCTGTAAACAGACCAGAAAAGGGCCCTTCAGACTCGTCTTATACAAGCTATAGCTGCTGTCCTTCGCAGAAATATATACATGACTAAAAGAGCTCGAGAGAATGAACTGCATCATGAATATATTCCCTATAAGAATCAGCCTTATAGGAAGAAGTATCGAGTCTCGGTCAGAAGAAAGCATTTAAATAACTTTACAGCAAATGGAAAAAAAACAGACTTTTTTTTTTTAAGGAAAGCTAAAGGACATATTTTTCACTCGTCACAGATACAGTCAGTCAGCAGAGGCTAAAAACGCTTTTATGTAACAAGATGGTTTTTAATTACTGTGAAACACTGATTTTGAAGGAACAATGAACCGAACCACTGAGACGCCAAGGAAAACAACAGCATACGGTTTCGAAACACAGGTATCTAAATGTGTTTGGTGCCCAAGAGCTAAATGACTGAATCGGAGCACTTTTCCATTGTCACTGCATTGCTGACATCCTTAGGATCTTCGCTGATTTGCGGACTATGCGGCAGTGTCACTTTCCCGGGCGTATCTCAGCTAGATTGCCTGAAAACCCCCAGAGTTCATGTGTCTTAACTAGCAGACTGCATTCCGAAACCTAATGTCGTTCACTGGCTTGATAACGATGCCCTAAATTGACTGGAATCGTTGTAGACCTCCTTCTTACTCCCTTAGTCATCGAACCGAACACATGATGCTCCAGCCAGAGTGCTGCTTCCCATTAGCGAGGCCACAGCACTAACCTGCAGTGTCACTTCTTCAGAAGTGGTGTTTCGGGCCACCTCTAGAGAGAAGAATGATAGTTTTGAGTATGTTAGAGTTATTTTAATATATGTAGTGTTGTGCTGAGGTATGCTGAGACAGCACACCAGCTAATCAGTTTAGAGGTTGTCTGCGTGAAAAGAGAGTGTTAATGAGTAAGATCAGCTAGATCAGCAGATAAGCAGATCAAATTAAGCCGAAATAATGTGTCCGACTGAGCATTTATTGTTCGTTAAGATCTTGTACAGGATATAAATTTCATAGCATGATGATTTGCTCGCTAAGTAACTCCAGCTTCTGTCCTGCGGCCGATTGGCCATAAAGGCCACTCACTTTTTAGCTAGCTGCGTCATTTTACAACGAATACTGCAAACATTCAAGTAACTATAAAAGTACCGAGTATATTTCAGTATTTGATGTTTAGAAATCATAGTATTGGTGAGTAGAATCTAACTGCTCCAATGTAACTTACACCTAAAGAAAGTACTGCAGAGTACAGAGAGTCTCAACAAATGACCTTTTTTCCCATTCAGTAATTAGGCATTTACTTGAAGGTCCTCTGTAATTACGTAGCAGATGCCTTCGCATCGTCACATTCTAACAGGTGAACATTTGAACTGTTATATGATGGAAAACGAAGTGTACTGTTGTACGTAATAAAAGTATAGAGTTATGGACCTAAACCACAGTAGAATGGCGGGTGTTGTCAATACTGTAGTGTTTTGTCCGACAGTTGATTCGTTGAAACTAACAAGAAAAAAGAAGAATCAGAAGTATCACTTTAAAAACAAAACATCTACGGGGACGGATGCATTTTTAGTATTTATGAAACTGCCTTGCACTTCAGCAAGTTACAAGTACTGACAATGATACTCGTGTTATGCTCAGAACAGCATATTGTAATTTTGAGCAATATTTTGAGATATACTGCCCAAGCTTTAACCCTCTGAGGTCGGCGGGTCCAAAAACGGATCCTTTTCAACTTCTCCAAAACGACCAAAACAAAGCCCTAGCTTTAGACGAATGTTTTGGAAAAGGATCCATTTTTGCATCCGCCGACCTCAGAGGGTTAACAGCTTGGGCAGTATATCGATATTTAAGAAACCTTGAACCTTCTTTCAAATAGTTATGTTTTAAACTAAAACATATTGATGGTGCTTTGTAAATAGAATAAAAAGGAAACGTGCGATTTAATGTTCCGCTGCACGCTGTAGCCACGCCCCTCAGATATTCAGATGTAAAACAGCAACCTCTGAGAATATGGAATGAAAATTTAAGAATGTATTTCTCACAGTTGAGAAAAATAAGAAATGACGAAGTCTTATATATCATGTGCGATTGCACTTCTCTTCTTTGTGCCACGGCTATCTATGTATTATGGTAGTCATTTTAGAAGGGTAATAAAACTAAAAGTGCAACATTAAAAAAAGGATATGCCACGTTGAGCCGGCTGTAAATTTGCTGAAGAATTAAAGCTGATTTTTGGATCATGATTCATTTCAGCTCACTATATGGTCACAAAGGAGTTCGCTGTGGTTAAAGACTGCTGTCTGGAAGATTCCTGGAGAAGCCACAAAAGCACTTTTTACTGTTATGCATCTGTTTTAATGTGCTTTAATGCTCCGTTTGCTCTCTCTCTCTCTCTCACTGCCGCGGAAGGCCAGGAGCGGTTTGGCAACATGACGCGGGTTTACTACAGAGAGGCCATGGGGGCGTTCATAGTTTTTGATGTCACCAGACCCACGACGTTTGAAGCGGTCATAAAATGGAAGGAAGATCTGGACTCAAAGTTGACGCTGGCCAATGGCAAAAGCATTGCTACTGTGCTGCTGGCTAACAAGTGTGACCAAAGCAGAGACTCTGTATCCAATAATGGTCTCAAGTTGGACCAGTTCTGCCAAGAAAATGGATTTGTTGGTTGGTTTGAAACTTCAGCCAAGGTAAGATGTGTTATTGACACAGTCTGCATGTATCCCAGTGTGTATTAATGTCTTTAGCCTTTTAGAGTATTTTACAGGCAGAATACTCATTCTCAAAATCACTCAAAACAACACTGTTTGACACCACGACAGCACTGAGCACAAGCATTTGTTTGTTTTATGTCAGCTCCACATAGCCAGATGTGAGTAGAAATTAGAGCCTTAATATTAATAATTTCATTTATCGGCCGTTATAAATGCCGATACCGATAGTTTGGAAAATGACTAATATCGGCCGATAATATCGGCCTGCCGATATATCGGTCGGGCTCTAGTAGAAATAATGTCGTGAAATATCACGATATTACATTTTGTTAAAATCGGTCACCTCTGTTTTCCATATAGAATATCCCCTTCACCTAAAGGCCTTTATTGATGACATATATTTGAGATATAAATATATCTTTAAATATATCTTAATTCCTTTAGATGACTAAAATAGAGTGTTCTAGTTGTCACTGGCTGTTGTGTTGCTTTATCGGATGCTGCGTGTTATTTACTATTTAGAGTAATTGTCCATGGCCGTATAAAACATCTGAGTAGAATAAACACAGTGGCCTGTTCATCCAAGCTGATGTAATCGGAGGTTTTGAGTGTTGGGTGTGGTCTGACCATAATTCCGTGCAGCCGTGGAAAACGAATCGGGAGATAAATGTAAACCTGAGGTTTAGCCACAGCAATGACATGCTGCTGCCTGCAGAAGTTTACACTAACAGAACTGACCTTCTCCCGCAGCGTCTCGATACATAATGAACTCTCTGAGCTCACTCCCTTTATGATGCCCATAGTCAAAGTGCCAAAAGTCAAAGTTAGCACCATTTGTGTTGAATATTTCTGCTCACTGAACTGTAAGTGAAGTCAATATCTCTCAGAACAATGGAGAAATATCCAGTGGTCCTCAAACCCCTGACAAACATTAGTGGTGGAGCAGGTCAAGGGCAGCTCTTTTCTATATAGTCTGAGAAGTTTAACCCTTTAACAGTCCACTATTTGACCGGAAGAGAAGACTGGTGTAGTCGGCTGCAGAACTAATGGGATGTCAGATGCCCAGGACCTGAAAATCATGGAGAAGCAGGCAGTAGAAGCCACCTTTGGAGACCTCTAATTAAGTGCTCATGAATATTCAGATCCTAATTACACCTGACAGACACGGCGGTTGCCATGACAACAGGAACCGGTCTGGCACTCACTCCAGGGCTCTCTCGTTAAACCCGAGGAAGACGGTCTGTATTTGGGGTGCGTTTATGTATGTATTGATGTAGTTTCGTATTTATTTCTTTATTAATAATTTCATTTGAACTATTCGTTCTTCGGTCGCGAAGCAGAGGTCTGTTCTAGACGAACCCTCGCCTGGTACGATTTCACATCTTTTAATAATTCACAATGACTGTCCGACCTAGTTCTGGGAGAGCGGAGATCAAAGCAGGGCCTGCTATCGGCTTATGATCAAAAGCGGCGGAAACAATCAGATACCAGTGCTGTGGGTGGGTGAGCGTCTGTACCGCCCCACGGTGTTCAGTGCGCTTTCATGCCTATAATTGGTCTGAAAATTTCATGCACACCTCTTTTTTTTATAAAACTTTTAGCTCATTTCCGGATTCCATTCAGTACAATTCCGCAGGATACTTTTCAGGAAGGAATCAGCTTGTCATGTCATATCGGAGAGTTACTGGTGTTATGGTCCATAACTAATGACTGCACCTCCAGACATTACAGTGCAAAGGATGTGTCACCTGTTCAGCACTGAAAGCTCCTCGGTATGATTAAAGCAGATTTAGCAGACACCTATTAGGGACCTTATATTATTACCCTGACATCGATGCTAAATAGCCCCTAGGTGTGAGTGTGTGCATGCACGAGTGTTTGTCTGAGTGTCTGCCCTATGATGGACTGGCAGCCTGTCCAGAGTGTTTCTCTGTGAGCAGTGGGACAGGCTCCAGCCCCCCCACAGCCCTGGTTAAGGGGTTCAGGTGGTGCTCGGATTATCTCTCATTAGAATTAATCAGGCTGTTTTTTTACTGGGCCTTTAAAACTGATATTCGTAAGTGACTTCTGCTCATTGGTCAAACGGTAGTCAGGGCAAAAACATTCCTTATAGCATTAGTGTGGATCAGGGGTGGGCAAACTTTTTGACTCGCGGGCCCCAATGGTTTCTAAAGTTTGACAGAGGGGCCGGACCAGAGTAGGAGAACGGTGTGTTTGTGTGAACTAATAGAAATTAAGTGTAAAAACCATTACATGAAAAGATTTGGCCTTTAACAGGCAGCAAAACATCACCGTGCTTAGTTTATTGTAAAAAGTTTTACAAATGTATTAATTTAATAACGTATTAAAGTAGTATTGGCGTATCAGACATACAGCTGTTGACCGGACTAAAATATTTTGTTGTCCACTCTTTAGTGAACACTCTGCACTCACTGCCTACTTTTCTTTTCTTCGTTCCGCTCATTTTTACTGAAGGGCTGAAAGTACAAAGCGGCAAAATGAAGCAGAGAGTAACCGTAATGCATCACACTCAAGGGTTAATGTCTTCGGGGTGCGCCCTCTGCTGGGGAAGATGGGAATTACAGCTAGATAAAATGATTGAGGCGTCTTTATAATAAAATTTTATTTACTAATATAACGTGGACGAGTTCGGCGGGCCGGATTAAAAAGCCCAACGGACCGCATATGTCCCGCGGGCCGTAGTCTGCCCATGTCTGGTGTGGATGGACAGGGTTAAACTGCTATAATCTTAATAGGCACATATGTGTAAATGTTAGTGCTGGGCCGTTAACGGCGCGAGATTCTTATCGCCCCCGTACAGAGGGAGCTGGGTCTATACTACGCAAGCTGTGATGAATTTCACCTTGATATCTCAGTGACTTGTCCGGGTCACGCACGTTTTAAACCCGTCTCGGTCTCTCGTTCGGGGGGGAATCTCGCGCGCGTTAGCGCCAAGATTACAAACGACGTTAACGGCGTTAAAAAAATTAATCTATGCCCACCTCTAGTAAATGTATTTGTTTTTGTGACTAAAATTTGTGAACTGTTTGTACCAGGGAAGGAACAGAACATGTTGAAACTTTAGTAATGAAAACATACTACATCAAAAATTAATATTTTTTTAAAAAAAAGCTAAGAAATCTGTTTTTCCATTATTGGCTCTTTAAGTTTGAGGTCTTTTCCAAATCTTGGAGCTGCAAAAAAGTATTCAGTCAAACAGAGGGACCAAACCAACCACAGAGTTCAGTGCATGCTCAGGTAGACAGGAGGTTCTGAGGGGCTCCCACTCACCCGAGAATCCAGTTTCCAGGTTTTCTTCTTGTCCTCACAACAAAAGTTTCATGTAGCATGTAACCAGTTCATGTATGGAAACTAGACCACAATAACAACGTTTGTGATGTCACAACAGACAGGGCATTTTCACAAGTCCTCCTCCTCAGAATGCAGTAGTAGTGAAAGTAGTGTTTCAGTTCAACATTATAGCTGTTAATCTCACATTCTTTGTCCTTCGCTGTTGTAGGAAAACATCAACATCAATGAAGCCGCAAACTTCCTGGTCAAGCACATCATCGCCAGCGAGGACGACATCCTCAAATCGGTGGTCCCGGACACCATCTCGCCACAACTGACCCCCACCAAAGAAATGAGCTGCTCAGGGTGTTTTAAACCCTAACAGGACAAAACTAGCCCAGAGAACAGCAGTCGAGGAGGACGGCAGGAACAAGGGATACAGTGCAGTTTCCCTTCTGCTCCCACGCTCTCCATTAACACAAGGCCCAAACAGGACAGCAAGGACAAGTGTGTGTGTGTGTGTGTGTGTGTGTGTGTGTGTGTGTGTGTGTGTGTGTGTGTGTATATGCATGTGTGTGTGTGTGTGTGTGTGTGTGTGTGTGTGTGTGTGTGTGTGTGTGTGTGTGTGTGTGTGTGT
>JBBPDC010000035.1:8919998-8935429 GCA_037974485.1 Hemigrammopetersius urotaenia
GAGCTTAAACACTGAGACGACTGAGCGACTCGTCAGTGAACTATGAGGGCAAATAAATAAATAAATAAATAAATAAATAAATAAATCGCTCATTAATCGTAATCGAGTTAAAATGTTCCATTAATAGAGATTTTGATTTTAGGACAAATCGCCCAGCCCTAGCTCATTCATGTTACAGCCAAAATGCAACTTCTGTTGAGAGCATCCATGTCTAGCTTCACTCTGGGCAATCCTGTCTTAACGCCCAGGTTTAATGTAATGCCCCACTCTTCAGGCTAATCAAGGGATCATTTGAACATAAGGACCACAATCAATAGATTACAGAAGCACCTAGGTTAGCTGTCTAAAAATAGGTTGGACCCTTTGGGTGTCGAGTTCTCATAGAGAGCTATGCATTATATATGGACAAAAGTATTGGGACATGGTTTGCGCTAGGCCCCTTTCTTCCAGGTAAAGGCAATCCTAAAGCTTCGGCAGACCAAGACTAGCATCCAAATTTGTGGACACAGTTTAGGGAAGAACCTTTTCTATTCCCGCATGATGTCCCAGTGCACAAAGCGAGCTCCATAAAGTTGGTTGAGTTCGGTGTGGAAGAACGTGACTGGTCACACAGAGCCCTGACCTCAACCCCATCCAGCACCTTTGGGATGAACTGGAACAGAGACTGCAAACCAGACCTTCTCATCCAGCATCAGTGCCTGACCTCATAATAGCTCTGGGCACAAATTCCCATAGAAACAATCCAAAATCTCGTGGAAAGAAGAATAAAAGCTCTTCTACCTGCAAAGGGGGGACCAACTCCATAGTAAAGTTGATGTATTTTAATGCAATGTCATTAACGTTCCTGTTGGTGTAATGGCCAAGCGTCCCAATACTTTTTACTCATATAATGTATGTTACTCACCACAACTCATCATTTTAACAAGAATATCAGGTGACAGTCATGTCACTCTCAAGAGCCAATGGACAACTGAACTGAACTGGACAGGACAAAGGGACAGTGTCGCAAGCTCTCAATGTTGAAACCATCCATCATTTTTGAGTGATCACAAGTTCATATGACAAACAGGCACTAGGAAGCTATCAGTTCTCCCCTAATCAGTTTGGCTGAGAGCCTAGGTGCTCTCCAGAGAAGCAAATAAAAAAATATATATATAACTTTGATCAGAAATGTCAGGGCAATGAGTGACTAGAACATCTGATTAGTGTAAATGGAGTGATGCAGATCAGTAAGCCTTCGCTGAACATTAAAGGCCCAGCTTTGCCAGTGTGTTGCCTAACAGGGGTATATACTGATAAAAAATCTGTTTAATGTTATGTGCACTGGTATGTCAAGTGTAATAGCTGGATATTACTTGTTCATTTAGTTGTGAATCAGAATCAGAAAATGTTGTTGATACAGGAGGAAGTTACTATGTTGTGACTGCAAAGACACAAAGACAAGAATGATATAAAAAGTACAGTCTATTTTAAATAAAAATATGTAGATAAACATTTTATGAAAACCATTATGGTTTCTAACCTTAAGGGATAACAAATGACACCATGCAAACGTTAAGTTTGCCCATTAAAGCATGGCGTTGTCCAGCGTGTCTTGGTATACTGAAGCATTAAGACTGCCCTTCACTGGAAGTAGGAGGCCTAGCCCAAACGTGCGTACCAGTACTTTTATCCATACAGTGTATGTTTAATATCACAAATCACACAATCTCGCAACGTGGCATAACTGAGAATGATGCCCAACACAAAAGTTATTTTGTTATACACACAATATGGGTTTTCAGACGCCTGACCATTTCACCGGCAGGGACTGTAATGACATTGCATTCAAATCCAAGTTCGAATGGAAAAGGGCCTTCTCACCAAACTGTGGCCACAAACCTGGAAGGATTGCATTCAAAATGTCTTAGTATGCTTAAGCATGAAGACGGAGCCCTTCATTTTTGTCCATGTTAGTCTAGGTTTTAATATAATAAAAACAATATGGTACATTCTGAATAAACTCTTTCTTTCTGAACACAGTGGTTCTTTGTGATATGTTTGTGTTCTCACTTCATTAGTGAGTACAGTTAAACTGTCTGAACTGAAAGCTGAAACAGCTTCAGGAGAACTTGTTAGCAGGCTAGCTTAGCTTTGAGAGGGTGAGTCTTCGGAAGACGTCCTTCTAAATACGAGCACCCTAATACACAGCATGCTTACCAGGTATAACGGTGCGTATATCTTGAAGGAGACCTCCAGGGCTCCTGCTGTCACCTGCAGCGATGATAGAGTGCATGAGGGACTCCAAGTGTGTCCGATCTCGTAGCAGCTGTGCGGTATGGACTTGCTGAGAGCAGCCATGTCTGCAACGACTCGCTCCCTAGAATCGACTCCTTTCAACCGAGCGGAACGAACCGATTCTCTAGCCAACCGAATCGAGTCAAGCCATTGAGTACGTGATGGTTATGTAAAAAAATACAAAACAATCCAATAAAACAAAATATAAGCTCTCGCAATGTGTTGTGCTGGAAATAATGCCTAACACGTTCTCTTCGAACACTCTTCGTTCTTTTGTAATACACATAATGCGGACAAAAGTATTGGGACGCAGCACACCAACAGCTAAACTAATGACATTGCCTACAAATAGAAAAGGTTCTTCTGTCCACGAAGTTGGAAGCACGGCGTTGTCCAAAATGTCTTGGTATGCTGAGGCCTTCACTGGAAGTACATAAGAAAAAATATTGGGACTTTTAATGACATTGCATTCGAATACATACTTTAATCTGGAGTTGGTCCCCTTTGCAGCTTTAACAGCTTCCACTCTTCAAGCTTTCTACAAGATTTTGGACTTTTTCCTGGCCATTCTGTGGAGCATTGGTCAGGGCTCTGCGAGGGTCAGACAGGTTCTTCTACACCAAACTCACCCAACCATGTCCGCAAACTATGTCCAGGTTCAGTGTGGCATAATTTTTTCCCTCTTATTGATGTACCAGCTTTCACAAAGACTTGTGGGAAACAGAACAGTGGTGATGGGAAAGAGGCATACTAAGTATTTAGTATGAGAAGAATTTGGCCAGACCATAATATAAAAAATAATTAGTCCCTCGAATTATGAACAGCCATGTAACCACTGAATTATGTGGAAATCAAATAAAGACATCAAACGCCCTTTTAAATCAACACACGACTGTGACTGCAGCTAGCAGGCTAGCATGAGCCTCAGGCTAAACTGCAGTACTTCTCCAGAGCAGAGCCAGGCAACCTTTACATCCGACTCCATACCAAAATACAGCCCTACGTCCGAAAAGAAACCGTTAACCATCACCAGCCGTCTAGTCCCAATTTAACATCATCACAGGACAGACGGAGAAAAACGAAACGGCCTGTTAAGGGGAAGGTGTGTGTGACTGTTTAAGTTCATTTGCATTACATACACAAGCGGGTAATGCAGGCTAGCAACTCTGATCCGGCAAAGCAAGAGGAAAATATTTCCTTGAATAACAGAAATGAACAGAACGATCTCCGACAGATACTTGACAGTGCCTTTTATTGGGACCACACAAAAAAAACTACAGAGCTCCTCATTTCTAGTACGTTTGTATTATAAAAAAAAAAATACAAAGAAGGGATGCGGATATTAAATAAACAGTCGAAATGCTGACGTAAGGAAACAGGGTACTGTAGGCGCACGAGCAGGACTAGCTCATTCATCCTCATCCCAGTCTTTCTTGTCCTGTGGAGGTTTGGGTCCGCCAGCTGGTTTGGCCATGATGATCTATGAAAACAGACGAAAGTTAACCTGCGAGAATATACCAGACAAGAGAATACCGCTTCTGTTGAGCTTTGAGAGTCCAAGCAAACACTAGAGTCGAGGCTGGAAATTTTAATGATTTAAAAAAAAAAAAAACAACTCAATACACGCAACATGCAGTCTCTCACTGCACCAGCCCTTCGTTTTCCATTTCAAAACAGGCAGTAAAACAATGCTTTGGCACAAAAATGTTAGTATGACGTCAAACAAAGCACCCAAGTTGGAAAGGTGCCCTGTTCATTTAGCACACAGCTATTGCTCCACAAACGCAGTTCGACAACATTCCCGAGAGATCAAGCAGAATCCGACTCAAATCTGAGATGCGTGTTAAACGACACTAGTTGTCTGATCAAGATTACTTTCCCTCATCTCCATAATGACACATCCATATGTATCCTGTTAGCCCTGAAAGCTCGACACTTGTAAGCCGTTATAGGCTCTGTTCACACCTAGCATACATTCTCTCGTTTCCCTAAACAGAGGTTAAGGTTAGAAAAATGACTCCCTAATAGATATTAAAGTTAGTACTAGAGTCATGAGTAACGTCGGAGAGATATTTTGTAACTGGTTGCTTCGTGTCTATTGTCCTCACAACAGATTAGAATTGAAAACATGACTGTGATCATGCACTCCAAGCCAGCACTCCCCACACTCGTGATTAGGCACACACAAAATGTAATGGGGCACCTGTCCCATTTATGGGGGTTTCTTATCACAGATGTGTGTCAAATTTATCAGGCTCCTCCTCCCATCCGTCTTTGTCCCAGTGGCCTTGCTGTTTGGGAGCTCTGGGGCCCCCTGCTGGCTTTGCCATAATGATCTGATACACATGTAGATAATATTACAATGGAAACTGCTTCAGGCTCCCAGAAAGGGAGGGAGGGGGTTAAAATGGACTCGTCAGTGAATGTTTTTGGCGATTGTTCGGTTCGGTTTACAATAATATCTGACCTGATCAACCCGGAGAACGGTGATGGCAGAGTTGGTGGCCAGTCTGATGCCCCAGTATTTGACGAGGTAAGGATCGAGAACGCCTGCCTCGAGCATGTCCTTCACGGCAGGACCTTCACCCTATCAAAGGAAGAACAGCTTAAAGAACTGGAGAGCTGACGAAATAAGAAATCCAATTAAACGACCATCTGTTCATATCTTTATAGAAGGGGGGGAAAAAATAAATAAATAAATAAATAAACTCACTTCGATATCAAAGCCCATGTTTCTGCTTCCCTCATGGTGAACTGCGTACAGTTTGGAGATCAGTTCATTGCCTTTCACGCCAGAATTTTCTGCCAAAGCACGTGGAAAAGCCTCAAAAGCCTCAGCAAACTTCTTGATGGCGTACTGCTCCAAACCTGGGCAAGACTGCAAAGCACACCAAAGCCTTCATGGAAAAAAACCTTCCTTTCACCAACCAAACAACACCATAACGGTATTGGATAAAGCGAAATATGCATGTAAACCGTTTCCTTCTGTCTGGGATGTGATCAACATTTATTTCAGTCAACCTCTGTTTACTGGCACATGAAAAGAAAACACCTTTTAAACCGGGACTGGAATTTGACCAGTACACAAATAAACATGTACTTTAAATTCAACATGATGCCAACTACTCCATCTGCTCGACACACGGGTGGGGATTTCCCCGCGGCGAGGTCGTCGTCTTACCTCTCCATAGGACATGATCTGTTTAGCCAGTTCGATTTCTGTTGCTCCGGCACCAGGACACAGTCGCTTATCCTAAAAATACACAAACGGATGGAATGAATGGAATGTGAAATGGATTTAAAGAGCATTCTGAGCATCACAAAGCAAGAAGAGGACCCCATTAATGTATTGCTTGAAAAATAAAACGCAAACCACTTAATTCAGTATTGTCCTTCCATAAACAACTAATGAATAAAGAATCGCCTTTCAAAAAATGTTAAAAAAAAAACAACACACAGTATCAGATTCGGTGATGGACAGTGTGTGCACATGCTGTGGACTCCAAAGGACCTACAGACGTACCCTAACAAGGACCTTAAAGGTGTTAACACCATCATCAATGGCTCTTTCGATGTCATCCATCAGGTTGTCTGTGGAGCCTCGAATCACCAGCGTGGAGATGGCGCCTTCTTCTTTCTCTGGAATCAGAAAACACATCGTTTTATGGAATCCTGTCCTCTTTCTAAAAACACATGTCAGTGGAGGAAAGGGATGAAGCAGTGTTAATCATTCTTACCGTGTTTGAACACAACAACCTGGGTGTCTCCCACCTCAGTCAGGTACACGCGGTCGCAGTGCCCCATCTCTTCTGGAGTCGGGACGGTCTGGAGAAAAGTGAGGAGGTTGATGTAGATGCCAGGATTCACATCATCATTTATTCATAGTAAACCCAGGGACTGCGTCACAAAGCAGGCTTTCTCAGCTGTAAAACCAAACCGTACTAAACACAGTGAGCAAACTAAAACGGGGACAGTCGGGATGGCACTGCCGTGTTTTCACGGAGTGATCATTTCTCTCACGTCTCTGGCTGTTTGTCATGAACGTTACACATTAATGCACAGGTGTGCAGCAGAACTTATAGCTCAAACAATGCTGTTAATCACTTCCGTAACATTGATTTAATTATGTAAAGAGCTTGCTTTGTGAGACAGGTCCCTGGTGACAAAGGAAGAACTGAAGTCTCACCATTCTAGGCAATGCTACAGCACCAACGGTTTTGCATAATCTCCTAAGATCCCATTTGGAGTTTAACCTTGATGATGGACACAAAACAGTCAGTCAGCTTACGCATGCACAAGCTGGGGAACAGAACAGTAACAGTGCTAATGTCGGTACCCGTTACATAAACAGAGAACCAATCTCACTTCATCGCGTTCTCTTACCGGACCACCATGAGTTGGTACTTGTTGGCATAATGTAACGCCATATCTGCCACCTTGCCCCCGGTCACAACCACGTTGGCACCAGCATCAGCAATGCCCTTCACCTGCGCCTCCATCAAGTCCTCCTCCCCCTTGCTGAAGGTCATCAGTTCTTCAGCACTCTTTATCAAGACTGTGCCCTGAGGGAGGGATACAACCATGGTAGGAAATTACCACCACAGGGTATATACAGCAGTCCTTAAGTTACATTTAATACCTTTAATACCTTTTTTACTACATTTGGATTTTTTAAAAAACCATCACGAGTTGCGAGTGTTAATCAACGACCTTTCTAACGTTTACGCAGATTTTGACAAACACTGTACAACAGGATAGATTTACAGACTCACTGACGTTGAACCACATACTGCACAGCTATTTCACATAAAACTACATAAAATGTGCAACGAAGACGTAGTTCCAACAAACTGACGCAGCAGCACAGAAAGTTGAGTGGCAGAGTTAACTGCGTTCCATTTTTACGACCAAAGTGCGTTAGCTCCTATCCAGCTGACGTCGATGTTTTTTTACACACCGAAAAATAAGCCGGTTGTTCCCATGACAACGCTGACTGTTGTCTTGACATAAGCCAGTTGACGACCCGGTTGAATACGACGTCAGCATCAAACAGCGTACAAAGTTGAGACTCATGCATTAAAGCAAAAAAAAATACGTCGGGAAACAGCTTGTAGCCTGTAGGCTTCTCCGCAGCCATCGATATTTACGCGAACTGCCGAAACCATAACGTTTATTATTATTTTTAGGAAGAATAACTAAAGAGTACTTTAACCAGAAAAACACAGCCTTACCAGAACTCTGTCTGCCGAAGCTTGTTTACCCCCCAACAAAACTTTCTTCTTCTGATCTGCTTCAATCTCAAAACTGAGCTTTAGCGCCCTACGCTGGTGGAAATCCGTCAAAGCGACGGAAAACTGTAATTCATATGAGACTTCAGGATTGAGACGAGGATATTCGATGATGTGCCCAGATACGCTAAAGCCTACGTTTAAACGAACTAACGCAAACATTAGCAGATACAATTTCACTCAAAATAGGAAACCTCAGAGTCTGAAAAAATACCTATTTTTTCAAAAATAATGCAGCTAAAACCAAATTTTACGCTTTTAATGGCCTTAAATTTCACAATTTTATCACTTTTTAATACTTTTTAAAACCCCGCGGACACCCTGCAACAACCATCTGCCAGTTTCACAAGATGTTTATCTCCTTCATTCAATAGACAATGAGACGGGTTACTCAACATAAGCCATATAGAATCAGCTTAGGCCAACCCCATCCCCACTAAATGCAAACAAAACACTGCGCTTGACTTGCTGGTGCAGTTGTCTCATCTCTGGGGGGCTGTGTCTAAAACATAGCTTGTGGTGCCCTGAGGAAACGTCCACGCAGAACAGGAGGCAAGTTCTTAAAGGTCCCATGACATGAAATTTTCACTTTAGGAGATTTTTTTTAAACATTAATACGCTCCGCAGTGTTTTTGGACAAAATCCTCACCTTAGTCTCAGTAACCATGCAGTCAAACGGACAGGAAAACACAGCTATCTTAGCATCTTTCACTGATGTGATGTCTCCTTCAGCTTCCTTCTTGAAAACCATTCCATGCAGCATTGTTGAGGCATTCAGACCACAACCCTTCAAAACATAAAACAATCTGGTTATCAGACGTACACACAAAGCACTATTCACTATATTCTTTAAACAGAAAAAAACAACACTCACCAAAATCTTACACACTCTGACATTATCAACATTGAAATGGCCAGACTCAGGGAAGATGGAGGCTGTAGGAGGCAGAGCTCGAGGTCATTTTAATGTTAAGAAGGTATACAGTCAAACATTAGGACCATAGCGGAAGATCAAATGCAGTCCTTACTACAGGCTTGTGCGATGAGCTCAGCGAGGAAGTCCTCGTTTCCATACTGCTTGCTCATCACAGCGGTACGGATCAGCGCTGTGGTCTCGGTCAGGTCATGCAGGTTCTTAGCAGATGAGCAGACCAGGTCTGGCAGAATCTCTAGAGCCTTCTTGCAGGCCATCTCATAGCCCTCAATAACCTGGGAAATAAACAAAAGCTGGTACCTGTCTGCGGAATATAAACCCATATCTGCCACCTATAACCAGTCAGAACCACATTATCCACAAGAACATGCATTTTCCCACCAACAGGACCCAATTAAACATGAGTCCTATTTAAACCGACTACTGGCATTTACAGAAACTCCGATTTACATAAAGGTCAATTAGCCTCACTCTCCCTACACCCAAGAGATAGACTTACACGAGCTGCTGACATATAAGAACACAACAGAGACATGGAGAACTTGACTATTATTGCTGCAAAGGGGTGTGTGTGTGTGTGGGGGGGTGGGGGGGGGGTGGTAACTCTATAGGAAAGTCTAAATATTTTAATGCAATTTCATTAAAGTCTCTGATGGTTTTATTGGTCAGACGTCCCAATACTTTTGTCCATTTAGAGCAGAGGTGTCAAACTACGATCCTGGAAGGCCAGTGTCCAGCAATATTTAATGGTTCTTCTCCTCAAACACATTCACCAAACCTGACAATTTCACTAAACTGTGAGGTGAACCAGGCGTTTCTGAACAGGAAATCACCAAAACGTGGACCGCTGCCACGTTTTGGTGATTTAAAATGTTAAAATGTTAAGAAAATGGTCTGGTGGGACAATCACACATGCCCGCTCCTCACCTCCGACACAGAGAGACCCATTCGGAGCAGCTCCTCTGCCAGTTCCAGCAGAGCACCAGCGAACACCAGGACAAAGTTGGTCCCATCCCCCACCTCCTGCTCCTGCATGTGGGACGCCATCACAATCATCTTAGCAGCTGGGTGCTGGACCTGAAACATGGGATATCACACTGTCGCCTGTGTACTGCAAAAACAGAAAACACTAATGACCCATAAACCAAACGTACCTCAAGCTCTCTCAGAATTGTGGCAGCATCGTTTGTTACAAAGAGTTTCTCCAAATGATTGATGACCATTTTGTTCATGCCTGGACCACACACACACACGACAGAAACAGTGAGGTAAAAACGGGAAGTCCGAGTGTCCCATGAAACAAGCAAAAGTGCAATATAATGATGTAAACACCTCACCATTTGGTCCATATGCGGTTCTTGTGGTCTGTGCCAGCTCCTTGCATGCCTGGATGTTTCTAAAAACTGCCTCCTCCAGACCTGAATAGTGCTAACCAGAGAAGTCGAATCAGCGGTCTTCAGCATACATCACAAAGCTTTGCAACAAAACAATCTCCAGGTCATATAAAGTAGAAGTTGAGCAATTATCGGTCTGGCCGATTAATCGGGCGAATATTTGGCAATTTTACATAATCGGCATCGACCGATGTTGCCGCATATTAAGACCAATTAATAGACACTGCAATTATAGGCGTCCCTCTATCGGCACCTGCGGGGCAAAGACCGCAATTTTGCCTTCCTGGGAAAAAACTATGGTTGTTTTTTTTTTATCTTATCTATTTCATCATTTTTTAAAAGTGGTTTGCTATGAAAGGTTGCATTAAACTTAGACAAAATGGGAGTACATAGCCTAAATAAATTCCATTTATATATCATCAGTTATCAAGATACATTATCAGCAACCTGAGGTACGAAGTAGCCTACAGTTGCCTAGTAATAGCAAGTATTAAATATGGAAACCATCGTCACGGGGCAAAATTATTGAAGACTAAATTGTTAAGATACGTTGTCACCCGTTTGTGTCTGAGGAAATCTCTTTGTATAGGTCGGAGGCTGCCCTTAAATAACGATCATTAGCATCACATATGGGCCATCGGCCGAACCCGATTTCTAAATATCGGCACACGCACTGCTCCGTGTCGTTTGGGAGTTGCCTCTGCGATAGAAAGGCTGTGGGTTTGAATCCTAGGTTTGCCAGCGGCACCACTGAGGTACCCCTGAGCAAGGTAACGTCCCCACACACGCTGCTCCCCTACACACTTCTCCCCACCACAGCTAACTAAACACCCCGGATTTGATTCACATGCTTAAGTAGCAACAAGCTAACGTTTCAAAAAACAACTTCACTGCTGTACTCGGGACACTGCTCACATTCACCAGGACGAAGACCAATTATAAATCATGAAATCAAATCAGGGACCTCAATATTTTTTAAAGAATTGGGGTATTAGGAGGGATGCTTAGGCCCATGTTCTAGAAATCTCCACCCACATGATGCTAACGGTGTAGCAACCGGCAGCTAACCACTCCACACTGCTGTCTCACTTTAACGGAAAAATCTTCTGAGCCTCACCTTTGCACCATCCTTTAACATCTGGGCGAAGCCCGGAGCTTTAGGGACGTGGAGGGCCATGGTGAGAGTTTTAAAATAACTTTTCTGTTTGAAGCTCAGAGCCCCTGCAGCACAGCCGGAGCATGTGGCTAAGAAAAGACAGGACGAGCGTCGAGAGACGGAAAATCAGACAGACCGGCTGACTAGCAGATCGACGATCGAATCGATCTATGGTTTCTCAACATACACGTATATGGACAAATGTATAGGGACACGCCTGTTTTCCAGGGTTTCTTACTTCCAGTAAAGTACAATGTTAATGCTTCAGCATACCCAGATATTATGGAAAAGACATTGGAATGGTGAGGATGGGCAGTGAAATGGTAAGGATGGACAGTGAAATGGTGAGGATGAACAGTGAAATGGTGAGGATGGACAGTGAAATGGTGAGGATGGACAGTGAAATGGTGAGGATGGACAGTGAAATGGTGAGGATGGACAGTGAAATGATGAGGATGGACAGTGAAATGGTGAGGATGGACAGTGAAATGGTGAGGATGGACAATGGACACGTGAGGATGCACTGAGTAGAGCTGGCAGAGGTGGAGGTGTTCAAATACTTGGAGTCAACAGTCCAGAATAATGGTATATGTAAAAGAGAGATGAAGAGTGATGAAGATGAAGAGTGCAGGCAGGGTGGAATGGGTGGAGAAGAGTGGCAGGAGTGATTTCTGACAGCTGTGTTGTCTGGTTTGATAGTCTGGACAGGAAGCAGAGTTGAAAATGTTAAGAGTTGGGAGTGACAAAGATGGACAGGACAAGGAATGAGTTTGTTAGAGGGACTGATTGAGTTGGACCTTCTGGAGGAAAAGTCAGAGAGGCAAGATCTTGTTGGCCTGGCCGTATGCCCCATACAATGAATGAATGGGTACAGATTCCCACAGAAACTCCAAATTCTTGTTTTATAGCTTGTTTTAAAGTGGAAGCTGTTATAGCTGCACAGCGGATACCAACTCCATATTAAAGTCTATGTATATGAATGCAGTGCTAGTCCCTTTCCCTGTTGGTCCCAGGCGTCCCAATACTTTTGTCCACCTAGTGTAGTTTTAACACTCATCCAGAGTAATATAAAATGGCTCAGATCTGTTGAAGCAGCTCAAAACCGATGGATAAACATTCCCAAGCTGAAGAGATCAGACCAGACTCCACTTCCACCCGGAAGCAGCTTTCCTTTTTATTTATAACGATTTTCTTTCTGGAGTTTTAAACAGTATCAGTTGTCCTCAGTGCCTTCGTGTGCCGTTTAAACGATCTTCATTATTCCTTCAGTTGAAAAAGTCTACTGGAACGACTGTGTTGCCTCTTGTGCTACTCAGATTCGTGCGGCTTTTCAGGAGTACTGTGAAAGTGATGAGTCGAGCAAATCGTTTGTTTTGTTTTAATAAATCTGTCAGTAAAGTGATTCCACTACAATAAAATCCATGAATATCGCTAAGAACCCTATCACATAAAAAGAGAGAGAGAAGCAGGGGGGGAAAGAACGAAAGAAAGACAAATCAAAAGAAAAAAAGAAAGAACAATGAAAGAAAGAAAAAGAAAGAAAAGAAAGAAATTAATAAAGAATGCAAAAAAGAAAGTAAGGAAAAAAGGAAAACAAAAGACAGAAAGAAATAGAAAAGAGAAAGAAACTGAAAGAAAAAAGAAAGGATGCAAGGAGAAAGAATGATGAATGAATGAAAGAAAGAAAGAAAGAAAGAAAGGAAATGGAACAAAAGAAAGAAAGAAAGAATGCAAAAAGGAAAGAAAGAAAGAAAGGAAAGAAAGAAGAAGGGAATATAAAGACAGAAAGAATGAAAGTGGCTGGTTCAGCAGAAGAGCCTGATTTCCAGACCGCCGCTGCTCTGGTTGATGTGAGGGACTCGACTCTGATTGGAACAGAGAACATTTTTCTTGACTAAAGTCACCCACCCCTGTGATCCCAGTCAGCGGCGGCATCTGTGGGACTCCCAGCAGGGCAAGATCACAGTGGGCACACACACACACACACACACACACACCACTGATGAGCTGCCGGTATGACTCCTTCCTCCTCTTTCAGTGATTGTAGTCCAGTTCTGTAGTCCTGAGCCCACTAAAGCGGCGACGGCTCTGTCGTCTGTTCTGGCTCTTTTGGTGGAAGAGCATTTTCTAGCTCTCGCGAGTTTCTCAGAAAGACGTTTCTGTTTGCCAGGTAAGTAAGATTCCCTCTGAAAAGACTTGTGTGTCGTTTTTCCACCACAGTAAATCAGATTTAGCCTCTTTTCTGCACGCTTTCATGTGTGTGTTTTCTGCTAGACCTGGTTAAATATGAAGTCCCTCGTGTTTAGCCTCGGTGAACTGCAGCAAAGACTTTTCAGACCTTTTGCATGAACGAATGCGCTCAGTTGTGGTTTTATGAAACGCTTTGCTCAGTGCAAAGACACTAAGCGGTCCCAGAGAAGCGTGACCTCACTCTCTGGCTCCGGAGCCTGCGCCTCTAATTGTTTAATCCCTGATGCAGCTTTGGGCACATGATGAAACCCAGTCATAACCCCTGAGAGGTGAATGATCTCACATTACAGCTGTGTATTAAAGGAAACATGCGTCCTGTTCATCCGCGTCTCCTTCTTTAAGGAATAAATGATCACCTCAACAAGACGAGTGACCACCGACAAACCTGAAGTCAGAATCTCCTTCAGCCTCGATGAGGCCTCTGGTGAGTCCCTTGTCTAGAAAACTCCATTTTGTGTTATACTGCTATGCTTTAGGCACAAAAAAGATTCAGTCTCCCCCCCAGCACACACACACACACACACACACACACACACACACATGTGCCCCTGACCATACCGCACCCCACCATCCTCAGTGATGGCATACACCGCATGCCTCCCACCAAAACAGCAACCAGCAAACCCCACCACCAGCCCCTTCTCATGCTGGATCAGTTTTTAACTTTTGTCATTCTTTTTCAGCTAAACAGGTGCTCCCTCTATTTCGGTAGATCTCTGGCATCTTAAAAACAACGTATCTACCTAGACACACGGTCAACAGTGCTGTCAAAGTGTTTTACAGCTATTCAGGCGAATGTGTGGATGGCAGCTGCAAGCGCGGCCGGCCCAGCGTCAAGTTTCTCCTTTAATACCTCGCTGCTGTGTGATTCACTCGTTTGCTTTTAGAACGCCGGACTATATTTAAAAGCATTTAACTCTTCACCCACCGCTGCTGCAGCCGCTGCCTCCCTGTCTGGCCTCTCTCTGTCCTAGAAGAGAGGTGTGCAAACTCAGCACTGTGCCATTTAACTAGAACTCGCCACTCAGGTGAGATTCAGTCGCTCTTAACCAGTTCGCGGAGGGATTAGGTCATTTCCTGCGGTCGTTTAATTTGTTAACTTGGGGCAGCTGGTGGCCTAGTGGTTAGGGTGTTGCCCCTGCAATCAGAAGGTTGTGATTTCGAATCCCAGCACTGCTAGTGTTATCGCTGAGGCATCTTTGAGCAAGGTACGGTTCCACTGGTGACAGCCCCCAGCTTCACTTGGTGAACGGGAGCACATTGTTCACACTGTGTTCTGTGTTGGGTACAGGCGCGACTATAACGGGGCACTTTACTTTCTGGCTTTATCTTTACCACAAGTAACAGCACACTCTGAACATGCAGCTGGCGCATAAACACCGATCCTGCGGTAACAAAGGCTTGTCTTAAGGTTTGGTCCCTGTATTTTTGACTCATTTCTATGATTCTTTATCTGAAGTTTCAGCAGGTGTGTCCCAATACTTTCGACCATATTGTGCAGACCTGGTTTAGAATTGTCCCCATGGCTGATGCATGACCACGCCCGGTTTTAGCCGACTGCCTTACGGGATTCACGACATGTGAACACCAGCTCTGGACATAGCTGGCGTGGTCGCGGCTAATGCAGACAACTTGTCTGTCAGAGCTCTCGTTAAAGACAAGTTGATGCGAAGAATCCGGGAGACTCTAAGGCTCAATCTGTCCTCTCAAGCTTTAGTGCGCACGGACCAGGCTAACAGGTGATGACGGCAGACGTTTTGCCTTTGTACTGATATAAGAACACTGTAGTGCTTTCTCCTGATAGTAAATGGTTCAGAGCCCAGTACTCAGTGATTACTGTTACATGTTTACACAGCAGGAAGTCACTTCAGGAGGATGAAAGCACTCACAATATGGCAAAATGTATCAAAGTACTTGACGTTTATACACTATGCTATGTCTCAGTATTTGTTTTTCTCTAGATTTAACAATATTGGCCCAACATTTATTCTGATAATTGGTAATATGGGTGGAGGGGCTCAGTGGGTAGGATACTTGCCTCCAGACCAAGAGGTTATGGGTTCGAATCCTACCTTCAGCACACCACCACTGGGTCCCTGAGCAAGACCCTTAACCCTGAGTTGCTCCAGGGA
>JBBPDC010000035.1:9042800-9058498 GCA_037974485.1 Hemigrammopetersius urotaenia
ACACACACACACACACACACACACACACACACACACACACACACACACACACACACACACACACACACACACGTGAGATTAGTACATCTGTGCCAGTACACTATATAGACAAAATTACTGCGACAGATTTATGATTGGGTAGAGCATTTAAGAAGTCAAGCACTGCTGTTAGACAAGAAGGCCTGGCATGTGATCGCCATTCCAGTTCATCCCAAAAGGTTTTGGATGGGGTTGAGATCAGGGCTCTGTGCGGGTCAGTCAAGTTCTTCCACATCGAACTCATCCAACTGTGTCTTTATAGAGCTTGCTTTGTGCACTGGGCCACAGTCATGCTGGAATAGAAAAGGTTCTTTCCTAAACTGTGTCTACAAATTTGGAAGTTGTCCAACATGTCAAAATGTCTTGGTGGGGCAAAATTGTCCTTCACTGGAAGTAAGGGGCCTAAGCCAAACCCTGAAAAACAGGTGTGTCCGAATACATTTGTCAATATAATGTATTTCTACAAGAATGTTTAAAGAATGTTTAGAACAGCATTAGCACAGTAAAGTGGTCCCCTATAGTCACACATTAACACACCACAGTGCACAGTGTGAACAATGTGATATTCTTTCTCTGCAATTAACCCATTCACCAAGTGAATCAGTGGGCACCCTTGCTTAAGGGTACCTCAGTGGTGAAGCTGGCCATCCTGGGATTCAAACCTATAACTTTTTGATCACAGGGGCAACCTCCTAACCATCACCATTAAGAAATATGGCCAAATGTGATGATACCGCTATCATCATGCATCTCTGGTGGTGGTGGGTGGTTTTTTCATCTAGATTAAAAACATTCCTATGTTTAGATGTCAATTAGTGCCACCTCTGACAACACCAAACCCTTTAAAAGCAAAAGCCAGCCTTTCTAAGTCTAAACAGGACTCACTTTCGATTCAACAACAAGTGGCACAGCTTTAGTAGACACCTGTGAAGTATTAAAACCCTCAACACCTGCCAAGATCCCTTCCAGCCTTTAGAGCTAACCAGATTTAGCCACCCAAAGTAGACAGGGAAGCCAGTCAAAGGTGGATTCCATGTATTATTTTTAAACATTTCTGTATAAATACATCTTTAAGACTTACATAAGTCTCTCTTAAAGTATTTATATAAAACATTTTTATAGCTGTTTAGATTTCTTAACTACAAACAATTCAGTGTACGACTAGCAATTAGCCTGTTAGCAAGGCTCCATTAAAAACAAACTTAACGTTACACTACATTTAAGTTAAAATACGATGAGAAAGAAGTTGATTGTATTTATCCTGCGGGTAATTCATTCGCATTTCTATTGGTACAATAAGCAGAAAACACAAGTAGACAATAGAAAATCATAAAAAAATAAACAGTAACCAACGGTGCAATAACATTACTGTAACACTGTAACAGATTTAATGTAAAGTTTACGCGGCGTAACATGGTAAAAGACTGGAGTAACAGATTTAGTGTAGTGTGTAAAAGTTTAACATTGTGATTGATTTGTGTAACACATTTAGTGTGGTGTTTAAAATGTGTAACACTGTAACAGGTTGATTAAACAAATTTAGTGTTGTGTTTAAAAAGTATAACACTGTAACTGATTGTTGTAACAGATTTAGTGTAGTGTTTATCCAGAGGAGCCTCCACAGCCTTTCCACTCGTTCTCCTTCTGTATGAAACTGAAACAGCTCTGCAATATCAGGTCAACATGACCCTTCAGAAAACAAACACACGAGTGATATTTAAACCTCAATATGTGGTTGAGCTTACCGTTATGTCCAAGAAGAAGAGAATATGATCAGAAGATCAGAAATACGGCCCTGATCTAAACTAGGAGGCTGAAGTTGGCTTGATGTTGCTCCTTGCTCCAGTTCGTTCCACCTTAAATGGTGCAGCAGTTACTGGTCAAGCCGACAGATACACTCTCCCATCAGTTTAGGACAAAACGAGCCTAAAACAGGCTTACCACAGCACCAAAAGCTTCTAATCTGCCTTGTCCTCGGAGCTCCTCCACCCGAGACTCTGCTGGGTGGAGGTGCAGAAGAGATGTCCCAGGAATAATAAGAGCACCAGCCAAACTGGGTCAGAGCTCCAGCCTCCGATCTCAGGAGGGAGGACACAAACATCCACAGGCAAGCTCTGGAAAAACACACACTGTCTTCTCCTTCTGTCCCTCTGCAGCGTCCAGGCTGTCCTTTACCAGCAGATCTGGGCTTCCTCACTGGCCCGTTCAGCAGCCATCTTTTCCCAGGCACACACACACACACACACACACCCACACGCAGGGGACGTGCTGACGTCTTGAAGCACACAGAGCTGCAGCGCACACACACACTGAACCCTAGTGGAGCACAACACCAACAGCACTACTAAAGGGCCCAGCCACCAAGCTGCCTATCCCTAACACACTGCGTTGCTGCTGAGAACTACACCGTATGGACAAAAGTATTGGGACACATCTTACCGTCTAATCTGGTTCCAGACAAAGTTCCAGTATCGTCCAAAAAACTCCACCTGTGCCTTCCAGAAATTAGCAAAGAAAAAAAATATGTTCGTGCTGTAGGGGAGAGTGGGGTGAGTTGTGCCATTTTTTTTTTACTTAAAGTAACTTTAAAGTGAGGCCATGACAGTAATGTTTCCACTTTCCAACTAAAATATGTACATATATTTCAGGATGGGGTGCATCCCTGGGAACAATCCCTTTGTATCTGAAATATAGTATTTAAGAAAAATGGCTTTCTGAAAAAAGTGGTCTTGTGGCGTAAGTTGGAGAGAATATACTGGGGAGAATTCACAGTAGATTTTGATCTCAGAAACTGTAATTCTATATAAAAGCTAGACAAATTCAATACAAACTTGCTCATGTAAGGTTTTTCACCTTGTGCCTCTTAAAGGCAGTAGCTCTACCAAGCTTTAAAGGCCATAAACCAATCACATCCTAGAAAAGGATTAGCAATCTCTAAATTTGTCCCTTATTGAGCCATTGCAGTTTACATTCAGATTTACATAAGTTGTATGCTCTAAATTGTACCCAATTTTGCTTCTCTGTGATCTGTCTGCATGGTGATAACAGATCATGAGCATTTCCTGAGGAAATAATTATTAATGTTCTCCATTACTTTTTCTTATTAAATGCTCACTTAACCCAGCCTGCTTTTTTCTCTTTGATCCAGTTGGCAGGTCCCATGAAATGCCAGTTCACAGCCTTTATATGTTCTGCCCGCCCTTTCTCCATATGTTTATCAAAGACTTCACTGGCAAGTCCAGTTACTTTATATCCTGGCCTTATTTCTTTTCCATCTATCTTTTTCTTCTCCATGTATTGTTTTAATGTCATCCTGCATATGTTCATCTGCCTCACCACCTAATCGACTACCCCTTCTCCACTTCTTTCACTGCTCTGTCCATGAGGAGTGGAAGCCCTGCCTGTCTTCTTTTTATAACTTTTTATAACATTTTTTAAACTTAAATGTGCTTATCACTCATGCAATGACACTGTCTTTTTTGCAGGATGAATAAAATGACTGATTCTTCAAAAATGTGTGCTCACATGACCAATTTCTTCTATGATCACATCAAGGCTGACTAGGGGGTAAAACTACTGAATTTTCCCCTTACTTTTTAAACTTTGACCATTAAAGATATAGAACCTCCTGAATGAATGCCTTCTGTTTAAGATTAAGGGGTTTCACACTCAAGTCTTGAATCTAATTTTAAGGTAAAATGAAGGTTTGGTGTATTTTCAGGGGTAAATGAAGGTAGGGTTAAGCACATTTTAAGTGCATTGTGTTTCATAGTGAGTGGGTAGCAATTCTTTTTTTTTTTTTTCAATTTCCCTCATTTTAAGCTTTTACATTTATTGGGCTAGACCCCATATTTTCAGTGAGGGGCTTAATCCTAAAGCTTTAGCATGCAAAGGGACAACTTTGTGGACACAGCCTGGGGAAGGCCCTTTTTTATTCCAGCATGACGGTGCCCCAGTGCACAAAACAGGCTCCAAAATGACATGGCTGGATGAGTTCGGTGTGGAAGAACTTAACTGACCTGCACAGAGCCCTGACCTTAACCCCATTCAGCACCTTTGGGATGAACTGGAACGGAGATTGTGACCCAGGCCTTCTCATCCAACATCAGTGTCTGGCCTCATAGATGTGATGACAATAAAGCTCATTTTGACTTAAACTAATGTTTATTTGAATATTTTGTCCTACATTTTTTTATTATTTTTTCGTTCTAGCTTTTTCAGCAGACTCACAGTTCCATTCACGACCAGTGTAAAGGAATCTAAGGCGCTTCTCTAGAATGAACATGTTCAGGCCCCACAGTGGTGCAATGGGTAGTGTAGTGGCTAAAATTGAAACAAGTCTCAAACATTTTTCTAAATCACAAATCAAATGCAGTCGGAGAAATGCAGCTTGCTACTTCATTGAAGAATAAAGCAGTCTTATGGGTCCAGGAGAGAACGATGATCAGACGCATTTCTGAGTAACTTGTCATTCGCAGAGGACTCTTATACCCTCAACAAATCATTCAAATGATCTAAACTGGGCAGAGTCCACCCCAGTTAAGCGCCTCCCTTGTGTCTTCATGGCAACGGCCCTGAATAAGCGCCTTTTGGTCTGAACGAAACATAGCTCAAACGCATAGGGTTTTCACAAAATAACAATCTTGATTTAATCATGTCACTATGCCGTAACCGGCGCATGCCTGGTTTCACAACCTTAATCACTAATCAGCAGAACCACAGCTATTTTAGCAGACATGTAATAGGCAAATTGAATTTAATACCTTTAGTACAAGTCTGCTTCCTTAAGTATAACCTGCGTAATATAATGTGCTCTACTGTGCTTGGCTAATTTGGCCCCTAAAGTATTTCACAAAAAATTCAAGACGTTTTAAATGTGTGGCCATAGATCTCCTTTTCACACTAATATTTTCCATTTAATGCTTAGTGCACATTACGACAATTACAGACGCTGGATACTTAATATAATTAATATTAATATAATATAATATAATAGTTGCTGCTTACTTTCAAGCAGATCCTGCAAAACAGTAGAATGTTTAATAGTCGATATTGAATATTTGATAGTAAAACCTGATTCATTTGTGGTAGACAGTGTCATAGACTTAATGGAAGCCAAAACATACTATTTTAAACAAAATATTTGTATAAAATAGTGTGAGCCCTGTGAGTGGTGTGTGTGTGAGCCCAGGGTGAGTCCCTGCCTCGCACCCGTAGACCCCAAGATACACTCTGGGTACCCGCAACACTAGACACAACAAATTATTATAAAACTAGCCAGAATGACTTTTCACTCTGATTATTGTTATTCTGAATTATTTTGGTGACTTACGGAACCCAATATTGTACCATCTTTTACAAATGAGAGCCTTAGAAAATGCTGAATGCCGAGCAGCTGAAACACATTTATCAAAGCACCTTGTATCTTTAGGTACTTTGCAGCCTGTCACAGTAAAACATGTTATCATTTCTTTCATTTAATCCAGTCAATATGCCCCGAATAAGACAGTTTAAGAGGGATCAAAGTACATTCACACCAACAATTTGATTCAAATCAACAATTCAACAGTTTTTTTCGACAGTTATTTCCAAAAACGTAAAACATGCATTGCAGTTTTTTACAATTGTGATGCATTTGTTTGTACTACAAATACTGTCATTTATTTTTTTGTACACTTTATACATTTTTGTGTTTTTGTTTTCTGACATATAGACTTACTTCCATTATTTTTATAAAATAATAATAATGAAGCTATCTGTTATTGAACAATATTCCAATGAGATAAAAATTATAATACAAGAATAACAGCAACTATAATAACAACAACAACAACAACAATAATAATAATAATAATAATAATAATAATAATAATAATAGCAATAATAATAATAACATAGAATCAGCAGAGTGGAATATTTTGCTCTAACACATCAAAGCACTACTATGTGCTTTAAATGTTACAATAACACACTTCTTTCAGATATGAGACCAACAAGCAATGTAAAATGTCTGATGGAGGATTGGAGGGTTGGTGAGGGCATCTGTGCTTCTCTGATTACCTCTCCTGAGGTTTGTACTGTATTACTGGAGATGTGCTGAGTCAGTGTGAAGAAACGGCTTACCTCTGGGACCACCAGGGAATTGATGCTATAGCAACCAACATCACCTGTGCTGCCCAGGTGAGCCTGCTTGTTTTTATGAAGAAGGACTTATGATGCCAAACAATGAGTATGTTGAGTCTCCAGCTGAGGGAAAATACACACTCATACCACACGGCTTCGCATGGAGGAATATGAGTGTATGTGTGAGAGTATGCTATAACCGTGCTTTTTTAGGATGCTGCTGAATTACAACTGCCTGTACTGACAAGTGAAAGCTAGAATGGATCACTGGACTAAACTTTTCAACTGGCAGCGCATGCAAAAGGCTGGAGAAGTACAAGAAGAGAAAGCAGAAGGTCAGGCCAAAGAGAAGAAAGACGAGAAGCCGAAAGTGAAGTTAGTATTATGTATTATGTTATTTGAGAATTATTTAACCTAAAAAGGTATCCATATGAATTACATGTGAATATGACAAAGAAATTTAAAACATAGATATAACTTCAAAATCTTAAAGCCAACACCACATTGGTATTGTGACGGTTCTGTTTTGCATTCTTCAGTTTTGCATTGCAGCTACAAGGCTGATGTAACGTAAAGGAAACTTTAAATTTTCTATTAATACCAAGAAAACTCCTTGCCTTTTGTAGATACTAGTATGTTATGATGTATCAGTACCAAAAGGAGCAGGTTTCAGCTTTGGTTTGGCCTCATACAGTTGCTTGCAAAGGTTTTGGTGCATGCTTTTTGGATGTTCTTACATTGAAAAAATGTTCACACAGAGAACACTCTTCTGCATATTTAGTATAATTTACTGATCATTTGCTGAATTCAGCATACTGAAAAATAACTCATATAACCCTCTGGTCTTCCTGTGGGACAATTTTGCCCATTTCACTCTCTTTTTTGATCATTTTAGCTGTGTTAATGCATATGGAACGAAAGTTTTTCCAGATGTTTTAATTTTTAACTTCAACTCATTAAATATATAAATAATATACTCCATAATATCAATAATACGCTCCATAAATCCAATTGTAACACTTCACTCCCTCATGGCCACTTTTGGCCAATTGAAATATAAAATCGCTCGCTTGGCCAAAAATGTATAAATGACAGTCTAGAAGAAAACACTAAAAACTACATTTCTCAAGTGTTGAGTTTAGAATGAAAGCATTTGAACCTAAATTGATTGATTTAACAGTGTAAATAACAAGGAATTAAAAAAGGTAGTTTCAATTGGCCAAAAGTGGCCATGAATAAGCTGAATGTAGAGTAAAAACGAGGAGAGTCAGAAGGATAATGTGGCCAGTGGCGAGGTGTTGTTCACACATGGACGCATTTTCAAATGTGACCTCATTTTTTCACACGTGATCATATTTTTTCCACACCATTGTATAAAACAGCATGTGAACTGTGTCTTATTCATTATGGGGAAATTCCTTAGAAACAGCAGCAGTAGTGAGAAAGACAGTTTAACAGGATCTGTAGGAATCAATATAAAACAATAAACAATTTCTCGCTGTATAAATATAAGTAAAGATATGGGTAAACAGCTTATACACAGTGCAAGTTAAGTGGATGAACAGGGAAGGGGATAATCAGAAGAATTGCACCTGGTCAAAATACCGCACAACAGCAGAACAAGCAATAAACACAATGTGTGTTTGTATGTGAGGGGATAGTCTGAAAAAAATTGCACATGGTTTAAATACTGCACAACAACAGCAGAACAAGCAATATACACAAACATATGTATGTGTATGTGTGGATTAGTTTGAGAAGCCACATATTATGTTCTCCTCATGGCGGCGTGGGTTTCCTCTGGGTTCTCTGGTCACATCACACATCAGGTGAATTCTAAATTGACCGTAGGTGTGAGTGTGGCCTGGGCTGGGCTGGTGTCCAACCCTGGGTATGTCCCTGCCTCACACCCATAGAGCCCTGGTTAGGCTGCGGGTGCACATGACCCCAGTGAGGATTAAGTAGTTAAAGAAAATGAATGAATACATATAAATATGCTATTTTAAACTGTGTTCCATTTTTTATTACTAATTCAAAGTTGTTTATCTCCCCTTTTCCCTCTCTTTCTGTTTCTCTCTCTCAGCTGGAGGGAATGGGTGATTGATCCCTCTGGAGAGTTTTACTATGGCTGGGTGCAAGTCATGATTTTTCCTGTCATCTACAACTGGGTTGTTATTATCCTTAGGTGGGAGGACATGATGCTTAAATGAGCTTTTAGGCTGATAATAAAGACAGATTAGATCAATCTGACTGTTACTAAATACACTCAACATCTCTCTGAACCCACAGATTTTTAAAGTTATGTAATAAATGTACGGAAAACATTGGCTTAACGTGTCTGTAATTGACAGTAACTCTTGTCTACCTTGTAAAGGGCCTGTTTTTATGAGGTTGAGATAACATATCTGGCAGTGTGGCTCACCTTAGACTACATCTGTGACCTGGTTTATGTGGTCGACATTGTCATGAAAGTTCATACTGGTGAGTGTCACAAAACAAAGTGTAGTGACTAAAGATGCAAGTACAGAACATGGACAAAAGTATTGGGACTCCTGCTCATCACACCAACAGAGACTTTAATGACATTGCATTCAAATACATGGACTTTAATATGGAGTTGGTCCCTCTTTGCAGCTATAACCGCTTCCACTCTTCTTGGAAACGGCTACACGTTTCCTTGGGAATTTGTGCCCATTCACTCTGTACAGCATTTATGAGATCAGTTCATCCCAAAGGTGCTGGATGGGGTTGAGGTCAGGGCTCTGTGTGGGCCAGTCAAGGTCTTCCACACCAAACTCACCCAACCATGTTTTTGTGGAGCTTGCTTTGTCACACAGTCACACTGGTATAAAAAACGTTCTTCCCCAAACTATGTCCACAAAGTTGGAAGCATGTCCAGGATGTTGGTATGCTGAGGCATTCAGGGCCACCTGAATTCAATAATTAAGAGGTCCCAATACTTTTCCCCATGTAATGTGTTATCAAATGACTTCTGTACATTGTTTTCATTGTGTTTTATCTAGAATGGGGTGATGTTTTGTGCTCCACAGGGTTTCTGGAGCAGGGTATCATGGTGAGGGATCGGGCCCGTCTGAAGAAACGCTACCTGCGCTCCTCTGCTTTTCTGTGGGACATAGTCTCGCTTCTACCCACTGACCTGCTTTACCTGCAGCTGGGCATTCACACGCCCCTGGTGAGGGTGAACCGCTTCCTACGGTCATCCCGCCTGTCAGAGGCTTTGGACCGCATGGAGACCCGCACGGCCTACCCTAACGTCTTCCGCATTTCCAAACTGATGATCCTCATTTTTATCCTCACTCACTGGAATGCATGCATCTACTTCTCACTCTCCAATTACATCGGCTTTGGTACTGACGAATGGGTCTACCCTAACATCTCGGACCCTGAATTTGCTTCCATGAGACGACAGTACTTCTACTCCTTCTGGTTCTCCACCCTGATTCTCACCACAGTGGGAGACACCCCTTACCCACTTCGTCTGGAAGAGTACCTTTTCATGATTGCTGACCTGCTGATCGCAGTGCTGGTGTTTGCCTCTGTTGTGGGAAATGTGAGCAGTGTGATCATGAACCTGCAAAACCGGGACAATGTGTTCTTCCCCAATCATGAGCTGGTGAAAGGCTACCTGCGTAGTAGGAGAATCAGCAAAGAGCTGCAGGGCCGTGTTAACTCCTGGTACCAGCATCTACACATCAATAAGTGCGTTTTCCCACTTAAATGGGCATTCAGGCCTAAAAGTTTAATTTTTTATTTGCCGTTATATGACAGAATTGCACTGCAGCCAGCATGCTGCAACACCCAGCATGCATTACATACAAATATATAACACATAATATACTTATGACCAGGAACCCCTGCACCGCTCAGAAGAGTGCTACCCATTGATCTGCATGCTAAATACTTCAAAGCTAGCATTAGCGTAGCCCTACCTCTACAATGGGTGTGTCAGAAATCGTGCACTTACGTGAGTGCATTGATATGGAGTAAGTAGTTTGCACTGAGCACTTCCCTCTGTAGTGCACACTGCCAAGGGGAAGTGCAGGCCTAAATGGAAAATGTTTTTGCTCTTAGCGGAAGTGACTAACATTTGCTCGCAATTCTCCAGCCGCCAAAATATCTGCCGGTTTTATTACTAACGTTACTCACATTTATATGAACCAGCTGCCTCCAAATGGGCTTGGATTTCACTGTTGGCTGCCGTTATCCAACTCGAAAACTTGTTGTCCTGCCCCCTCCGCTACTTGGTCCATCCGGGTACTTTCAGTGCACTGAATTTTAGCTTCGTTTTCAGTGTGAGCACACTAGCCCTAAAGTCGTGCACTAAAAGTGTGCAACTGCGCAATTTCAGACACACTCAGTGATTCTCTTTTTACCCCAAAATGGATTCCAGATATGTATTTTAACGCCATTAACTACAGAAATAAAGCCAAGACGAGGTATCTGCATCGTCAAGTAGCCACAATTGTAGATTTTTACCTTGTTTTCCTTTCAGTCATTACTATTTTTTGCATAATCCATTCTCTCTTTATTTCTGTCATTTGTGTTATCCATTCTCTGACCTTAAAACAGTGGCCACAGCTAAACAGCTGTAAAAAGAGATGCATCTAAGTTAGCTATCTGGCTTCCTTGTGCATTCACCAGCTAAAAAACAAAAAAAAGACCCCAAAAAGAAACTGTATTTTTTCAAAAGTTCCTCCCACCTTCAAGATACCTCATTAGAAAAGTTAATTTATAAATCTTTAATTTGTAAAATCTTAGAAAAAGAGACTGCGGCAGCACCACTGTATACTACGCACAAAAATATTAGTTTTTAGTTTTCAGAGATCTGGCACAGAAATTATCTCCCATAAGCCCTTAAGCCAGGGGCAGGCAACCTTTAACACTCAAACAATCATTTGGAACCGGTTTCCACAAAAGAGAAAACACCGGGAACCGTAAATCCTGCATATATTGTTTTTTACTTTTATGTTATGTATAAAAACCAGGGCAATGTGTTGCTTGTGGAATTTTATTTATTCAAAGAAAATATTTTGAACACTTAGAACTCTATACAAGAACACAAAAAAACCCTGCATTGTATTTTAATGTTACAAGATCACAATAATCTTCATATTTCAAACTAAAATAAAAAAAATAAACAATGAATAAAAATAAAATACACTTAACACTTAAAACGGCTGACAGTATCAATTGGGTGTGGTGTAGGCACATGTACACATATTTGTAGATATTGTTGTTGTTTTATACTGTTGTGCTTGAGATACACCTTCAACCAAAATTCCTTGTATGCGTTGCTCACATACTTGGCCAATAAATGCGATTCTGATTCTTACTCTGATTCTGATTCTGACATGCTGACTGGTGCTGTACAACAGGCTCTGGGTTCAAAGTCCACTGGACATTTACTGGGCACTGGGTCAATTGACGCACTCAGCCGTTATAGGTATATCCAGTTAGCCGCCGTTTTCAAAAGCCACAGGGAGCCACAACATAAGGATGAAAGAGCCGCATGCGGCTGCAGAGCCTCAGGTTGCTGACCTCTACATTAAACCATACAACAACACAGCAAATACAGTGCAGTGTTCTAATGGTTTCCAACAGTATTAATATGATTATTTTATTCTGACGCCGGATAAAGAGAGGAACATGAGAGGTTCTAATTTGCCTTTTTTTACTTTCAGCCACAGGAATCTAATTCTAGTGCAGCCCAAATGGGCCTGCTGGCTATTATAGTAATGATTTGATGCTAATATCGGTGGTGAAAATATGTAAAAATGGACATGATCTAATTTATACATTTTATCTCAAAGACGATGTTAGTAGGCATGTATTTTCACAAAAAGTTATGGAAAAATAACACGTATTCTAAGAAAAGGTGTGCACTATTCTTTTATTTGTCAAAGGAATAGTGCCAATTAATCCATGATATGTACTGTGTGTGTGTGTGTGTGTGTGTGTGTGTGTGTGTGTGTGTGTGTGTGTGTGTGTGAGAGAGAGAGAAAGAGAGAGAGAGAGTGTTTGTGAGTGATTTTACTAAGCTGGAATGCTTTGGTAAGCACTCACCTGTTTTCTGAAACAGAAAGATCACAAGGGAGAACGAAATCCTCCAGCAGCTGCCGGTCACGCTGCAGACATCCATCGCCGTGAGCGTCCACCTGCCCACCCTCTCCAAGGTTACCATCTTCCAGAACTGTGACAACAGCCTTCTGGAGGAGCTGGTGCTCAAACTCACCCCACAGGTCAGAGGGCAAGGATCAACTATGCAGCTGGTGACTGGTGATTAGGGAGTTGCCCCTGTGATCGAAAGATTATGGGTTCAAATCCCAGGACTGTCAGTGGCACCACTGAGTTACTCTTGAGCAAGATACTGTCCTCACACTGCTGTGGGGAGTGGGTTAATTCAGAGAAAGAATTGTTTATACTGTTTGCTGTGCTATAGTGTGACTAATGGACACTTTACACTTAAGTTGTTGAAGGCTAATGTTGTCTTATAATGTGCTAATGTGTTATAATGTGCTGCCTCTCCACCATTTAGGTCTACAGCCCTGGAGAGTATGTGTGTAGAAAAGGAGATGTGGGCCATGAAATGTACATCATTAAAGAGGGAAAGCTGGCTGTGGTGGCCGATGATGGGGTTACTCAGTTTGCCGTGCTGGGTGAGGGAAACTTTTTTGGAGAGATCAGCATCTTGAACATCAAAGGTAGGAACAGACAATTAAGGTGCTGGAGTAGTCTCTAGAGTGAGATTCTATGGTTTAAAGACATGGGACATGTATACGGGACGGCCGTTGGGCCGAGATGCCACACTGAGATGCTGCGACAGAGCGAGAAGGAGAGAGAGAATAAGAGAGAGCAAGAGGTTTAAAGTCAGCTTAATACACTACCCTTAACGAAAATGCACATAGGAGTTCGGGTTCAGTGTAAACTGTACGGTAGGGATATGGGTTTATCTTGATATTTTGTTTAAGGGTAATGTATTAAACTGAGTTTAAAATTAAAATAAAGTGTTCTGGGAGCATATTTGGGGCATATTTAGGGTTACACTATATTTAGGCATTTTCTCCAAGCGCATGATTTTCAGTCCTCCCGCTCCAAACCACAGTCGTCGGCCTGTAATTCTCGCCTGAGATGCTGAACAGCATTGCCAGAAGGCGCAGGGCGTTTGGGCGGCATAGGGCTTTTAGAAGAGTGAAAGGAAAACAGGAGGACAGCAGCCAATAACTGAATTTAGCTGAATTTATATTTGGATTACTATTTATGTTATAATTTTTTTAAAATGAGTTTAAAAAAAAAACATATTGCCACGAATAAAAGCAAAAAAATGTGGAGAATATTTGCAGTTTCCACGTTGTTGTGGAGATTTCCGCATAAAACAATCGGTTTGGTTCTCAAAAAAATTCTGCGTGTGACTGAATCTGCGAGTCCTGATCTGCGTAAAACTGGGGGAGTGTGCTGTATTTCACACGATATGCATGAGTTGTTCACATTAGCCATTTTGTTTCCCCTCATTTGCTAGCTGATTCAGACCTCTTCTTAAAAAGTATAGATTCATGTCATAATCTAATCTAACTCTTTTTTTTTACAAAAGAGACGTGTTGATGTGTTATAGATGTGACAGTAGTAGTGTCCAAAAATATGAACAAGTTTCAAATAAAATAGCAAACTTACATGAGCTTGAGTGATCTTATAGCCTGCAGTAGAGCTGAAGATTTGAAAATGGGGTCCTCGGGAATGTAGTTGACCTTGTATTTGCATGATTGTATTTCCTTTTATAAATCTCTGACGATGGTGACGAATATGTGGAACATGTTTTAAGTCAGTGGTCTCCAACCTTTATTTGGTCACGGACCGGTTTAATATCAGAAACTGTTTTCAGGAGTGGCAGATAAATATACGTATTTATACAAATAAATGATACGCATAAAAATGGGGATATTTTAAAAATATAATATTGGGGAATCTTTAAAATACACTAATAAACAAAAATCCAATGTGTACTCGCAGCTTTATTAACAGCATTTTCATAACAACGAACCAAAAAAATAACACAGGTAACATCCATGTTTTTTTTTCTGTGCAGCCTGTGGACCGGTACCACATGATCCACGGCCCGGTACCGGTCTGCAGCCCGGGGTTTGGGGACCACTGTTTAAAGTTACCACAAAGTAATAGTAAATATTGTTCAAAACTGACTGTTTGTAGTTTTTAATACATAATTCAATTTTCTCTTTCAGAGATATTATTCAATTCAATTCAGTGTGTAGGACTGCTGCCTGTTTTGGGACAGGGGGATAGGTTTCACAGTATCCATAACAGTACTGGAAGCCTTTTTATTACTCTTATTGTAACCCATGCCACACACATCCTTCTTTACCACACTCACCTTTTGGTATTTCCCAGGCAATAAATCAGGCAACCGGCGCACAGCCAACATCCGCAGCATCGGTCACTCAGACCTGTTCAGTCTGTCCAAAGAGGACCTCAGGGACACGCTGTCTGAGTTTCCAGTCGCCAAGCAGCATCTAGAGGAGAAGGGCCGGCAGATCCTGACCAAAATGGGCATGTTGGAGAAGGCCGATGAAGACGAGGAGGAGAAAGAGAAAACGGAGGACAAAGTTTCCCGTCTGGAGTCCAGCCTGGAGGCGCTGCAGACCAAACTGGCCCGACTGATGGCTGAGCTGGAGTCCAGCGCCTGGAAGATGATGAAGCGCGTGGAGCAACTGGAGCTGCAGACAGAGGACTGGGAGGGCATCGTAGCAGAGGGAGCCTGGAGTGAAACAGAGGAGGAAGGTGGGAGAGGGAGGGAAGTGGGAGATGGAGAGGGGGAAATGGAGGAGGAGCCAGAGGGGGAAAGGGGGGAAGGGGATGGGGGAGAAGAGGGTGAAGAAGTGGGCAAAGACTTCAAAGAGAAGAAGTAAAATAAAAGAAATAAAAAGAAGGATTTGCATTAAGTCACAAGATACATAATTAAACTTAATGAGCTACTGGATGAGAATACTTAATGATAAAATATGTCATTACCATATTTACATCATGTCTTCTGTGTTTTATGTGTTTGATGTTCGCCTTAAAAAGTGTTCTGCAAAGATAATTAAAGTTCATTTGAATTTAAATGAAGAGTTAAAAATTGCTTTCATTCAACACCAACTTCACTAAACAATATCTTACATACAAAAGTATTGAGATGCCTGATCATCACACCAACTGGGACTTTAATGACACTGCAATCAAATGTTGGTCCCCTATAACAGCTTCCACTCTTCTTGGAAGGCTTTACACAAGATTTTGGAGTTTTTGTGGGAATTTGCACCCATTCATTTTGTAGATTTATGAGGTCAGACACTGATGTTAGACAAGAAGGTCAAGTTCTTCCATACTGAACCCATCTACCCAATAACTTTATGGACCTTGCTTTGTGCACTGGGGTATAGTCATGTTGGTTCTTCCCCAAACTGTGTCCACAAAGTTGGAAGCATGGTGTTGTCCAAAATGTCTTGGTATGCTGAAGCATTAAG
>JBBPDC010000035.1:9075723-9088091 GCA_037974485.1 Hemigrammopetersius urotaenia
TAATGCTAATGTGATGTTAATGCTAACATGATACTAATACTAACGCTATGCCAATGCTAATGCTATGCTAATGCTAACGCTATGCTAATGCTATGTTAATGTTAACGCAATGCTAATGCTAACGTGATGCTAATGTTACGTTAATGCTAACGCTATGCTAATGCTATACTTATACTAATACTAACGTGATGCTAATGCTAACATGATGCTAATGTTAACGCTAGGCTTACGCTAATGCTATGCTAATGTTAATGCTAACGCTATACTAACGTTAATGCTAATGCTAACATTAATGTTAACGTGAATGCCAACACTGATGTTAATGTTAGTGCTAACGCTAATGCTAACATTCTGTTCTGCATTTGAGCAAGCACACTTTGCATTTTCTCTGCGGAAATGCAGTCTAGTTATACATATTTGTTCTACTTTTTCTTTTTTTTTTCAATTTATCTGTATACTTTTCTAAATGTTTATGTAAGTTTGGGGAACACAAGGCTAAAAATGTCATTAGGGATAATGATGCTACATTGTTATCTGTATATAACAATACAACCTGAAACTGTGGTGGTGTGACAAATGATGTCAAAGGACAATCCAGCTGTCAAGTGGAAAGTGTGGAGTTACAAATGAGATCTGAAATTTCTGAGATGGTGGGGAGCTGGAAGGAAGAAAATAGTGGAGTGGGTGAAGGAAGTTCAGGTATGATACTGGGGATAGATGTGATGGTGGATCTTCTGGATTTTTTCAGTAAAGAAAGACCTAAGCAGAGTGTAGGTGAGGTGGTAGGGAAATGAGTGAAAATGAGTGACTTGGTGTTACCTACATTAGAATTGATTATACATGAGTAGTATTCTCACGCTAAATTACCGCAATACCTCCACCCCGGCCGGAGTCACATGGTTGACAGACGTAAACAGATCCAAGCGGAGTGGATTCATTGATTTGTGAAAAACCATTTGATTGTTGCCAAGTCTCGGTTAAACAGAGCAAGTCAAGCTTACGGTAGGTGATGAGATCCCGGATAAGACTTTTGTGCATGTAGATGTCAGCCGCCAAACAGTGAGCCAATCGGAAATCAGCCGCAGAAACCATGGAAACGCCTTTGATCTGCGTCACCTCGCATCTTTTCCGTTCTCTTGTTCAGGAAGCTGCATTTCTGTGATCATGGCCACTGCTGGAGACACGAGAGGAGAGCTTCAGAGGGAGCTCGTCTGTGCTATTTGCCTCGATTACTTCGACGACCCCGTGATCCTAAAATGCGGACACAATTTTTGCCGCATGTGCATTTTAATGCACTGGGAGGAGAACGGCGGGGACGACATCGGGTACCAGTGTCCGGAGTGCAGGATGGTGCGGTTTATTGTTGTTTTCTCTGCTAAAGCTGCTAACGCTAACCAGCCCTCTCTCTGGTGGACTCGACTGTTTTAGGTGGATAGGAACGGGCAGTTCCTGCAGAGAATTTAAAGTCCTAAGATCTAGCCATCAGGCATTCTTTTCTTTCACCATGAATCTCAAAAGTGCTTAGTTAAGGTCAGTAAGTTTGCTAATGAGAGCTGTCCTTAGTCCTAACCAGCTATTTATGATGTGATGCTGGGATCTTACATTTCCCAGAATCTTGTCTTTATCAGATTCTTACTTTACCCAGATTACCACATTTTCAGATTCTTACCTTTGTCAGATTCTTACGTTTCTCAGATTTAGTGTCAGAACCGTTTCCCAAAACAAGCTCTGCATTTCACATCGCGTGTCTTGTACCACACTGAGGGGAAAAAAGCTAACTTTCACTTCAAAACAAAACACGACCCTATCTTTTGCCCTAGCTTATTAACCTAACTTTGGTTAAATAACGCTAAACTTCACGAAAAGCGTTGGAAAACACGGCCTAGAAAGTGTAATGTTAGCTTGCTGGCTAATGTTTTGGTTATATTTTTCGACCCAAACCATATTGAGGTTAGTTAGCTGGCTAACATTTGGTTATTTTATTCTACCTTACCACCCTAACAGTATGTGTTTGTTATGTGGTAATAATTTTGGTCAGCTGTTCAAGCGAGCTCCTTTAAATCACACGGTGGTTAGCTAGCTGGCTAATGTTTGGTTAGCTCTAAGACCAGCTACAAAAGTGCCTGTTGTGTTGGGCTGCATCCCAAAATATGTAATACCCCACTAAATAGTATGGAAAATTGCACACTTCCCGTTCAAGTGCATGAAATGGGGGAGGCAGCTAGATGGGCTGGTGGTTACAAGGTTGTGGGTTCGAATCCCAAGACTGCTAGTGCTAGAGCCGGGCGGCATGACCATAAAATATGATCCCGGCATTTTTCGAAATTATATCGATTTCACGGTATCCAACAGTATTTTTTTAAATATGACTTGGTGTTTACCACATTTTAACAGCATTGAATAAAGGAAAGACAAATAATACAATAAATACCAAATAATGCAGTATGACAGAGAATGTGATCCCGGTGTGTGCTGAGCAGTGTTCATGTATGACTAACACTTTACATCTACACTTACATTCATATTCACTCGTTTATCCATCCATGTTTACAGATCTTTGGCAAAATGAGCTTCACAAAGAACTACCTCGTAAAGAACCTGGTGGACAAATTGAGCAACTTTGACTGCTTGAAGACGTGCAGACCCCCTGCTCCGGTGAAACCTGTCAAACTGGACGGGAAATGTGAGCGGCACCATGAAGAGCTGAAACTGTACTGCCACACGGACCGAAAACCCATTTGCGTAGTGTGCAGGGAATCCAGGGCTCATAGGTAAGCTATCGGTTCTCTGTTTTAGAATGGTGGAACTGATCCATTTGCTCAATTCCATATTTTGTTAAATTTACTGTGACATGAAGTCAGTTCATTCCTGTGTTCTGCATGTTTTTAGACACCATGATGTTGCCCCTGTGCCAGAGGTTGTTGAAGACATGAAGGTGAGTTCAGATAGCCTGATCAAGCCGATCTCTTACTAAAGCACCAGGGCTGCTTGTCTGTAGTGCGAGTTATGTTGGAAGAAGTGTGGAACTTTACCACAACAGTCTCTAAATACTTCTAAATACAAAGAAAAGTTGCAGACCTGTGCATAACTAGGATATGGCTGAGTGTGCTTATTTTTCTTCCACAGGGAGAGCTGAAGCTGAGGCTCATCAAACTGAACTGGCAGAAGTCTATGTGTGCCAGAGTCAAGGCCATAGATGAACAAGCCAAAGCAGATGTTAAAGTATGTAACCCCTTCCTTATACCTGGATCAGTGTTCGCGATTTCAGTCTCTCGGAAAAGGCAGATATCCTCCGTATTTTTTTTGCTTTTGTGACGTCTGAGCCTCATCCTCCACACCCCCTCGTCCTCGTCCTCGTACTGCATTGCTAAGCACCGCGCTCTAACACAAACTCAGCACGAGGACGAGGGGGCGGGCGCAGACATCACAGCTTTTTTGTGGCAACATATAAATGTTCATATGTTTGTTCTAAATTAGACTAAAATATTTTATTAATATTTTATAATAATTTTATTATTTTGTAAAATAAATAGTAACAAAAATTCTACATATAAACATTTTAAAATAACTATATATTTTTGGTTCTGTGGAGAGAAACACAATTGACTGCTGCCCAGAATTTCCCCTTTGGAGCGTCTCGAGTATTCTCTTGGCTGCTCTTGGAACGTAACCCCCAGGCCATGAATTCTAACCGCTGTTGGTGCATGACTCTAAACCAGGTCAGCTAATGATGTCTGCCTGCTTTCTCACAGCTGAAGAAGCAAGCTTTGAAAGAGAAGATTGAAGATGATGTCGGAGCCCTGGTCCAGTTCTTGTTGGATGAGAAGGATAATCTATTAGAGAGACTAGAAGACGAGGAGGCCTCCACGATAGCGCTGATAGACGAGAACCTGAAGCTGGTGGAGAGTGAGGCAGCTAAGGTGGACAAGGCCATTGCTGACATCCAGAATCAGCTCAGTGAGGCTGCCAACTTTGAGGTAATTTAAAAGAATGATAGCTTTCTATGTTTTTACTTACAAAAGTATATTATTTATTATGCAGTTTAAAAGTTCTCATACATCTTTTACATTGTCATTTTTCTAGAGTATTAACAAAGCATACTCAAGGTATGATATTATGTGATTGATTACCTTTTTGAAATTTCACGTCCAAGAGTCTGTTGTATGAATTAATGCTTGTTTTTGTTTTTTTTTACTTTCTTGTCTTAAGCCCAAGCCATGTTAGCCTTACTGTACAGGCAGTTAACTGCCCCCCGGATTATACTGAGTTCACTGGCCCCTTTCAGCTTATCCTGTGGAAGAAGATGATGCATGTTCTCCATACAAGTACGTTAAGACAGTTCATAAATCAACAACATCAGTGTGAAAAGTGTAGCTTGTAGTTAATGCTCTATCAGTGTTTCCCAATCATACTACTCCTGCACTTCACATTAACAGTTCATGCTCTAATACACTCACTTTAACACAAGAAGCCCTTGTTAATTAGCTATTTAGTTGAATATGATGTTATGGGAGCATACTCTCTAGGATCAGAACTGAGAACCACTGCTCTGCTCAAAATTTAAAATAAATAAAAAAATTTCAGCATGACTGAGCTCCACACTGCCCCTATATTAACAAACTAGCACATTTGGAGCTAATCAACTATTTAAGTTGAATCTGAGTCTTAGATGAAGAAAAGTACAAAAATGTGTGTAAAGTATGTTTCCTAGTACGGATCGGGGAGCAAATACCTCAAATCTGTTCTGTTTGTCAGTGCCCCAAAATCTGACGCTGGACCTGGACACAGCCCACCCCTCTTTGGCCATCAGTGACTTTGACACCAAAGTGGAAGAAGGTCGCATGCGCTCTCAGGAGCCTGACATGCCACAACGCTTCACGCGCTTCTTTGGTGTCCTTGCCACGGCCCGCTACTCCAGTGGGCAGCACTACTGGGAGGTGGACGTACGGGACAAGGGCGTGTGGTACTTGGGTGTCACTACTGAGTGCAGCAACCGTAAGGGCTTCGTCAATCTGTCTCCTTCTGCCGGCTACTGGAGCCTGTGCCTGCATGACCGCCTGTATGCCAACGAGGAAGACTCGCGTGTGCCTGTTGCCGACTACTGGAACTCCCCGCGCGTCGGCATCTTCTTGGACTACGACAGGGGGCACGTCACATTCTTTGACGCAGTCACCATGAAACGCATCTATAACTTCATCGCCTACTTTGATGAGCCCGTGTCGCCCTTCTTCAGCCCAGGAAAGAATGACCCGGGGAGCCGACTGCAAATCTGCCACTTCTACTGAGAGGTCAGAGAACAGTACATGGAACGAAAATATTATATTTCTATAATCAAACATGTCTATTCCTTGGCGTTCTCCTGGAGACAGGAATGATTTGCCATGGTGTGGGTCAGACTGTGAGCTCCTATTTAGGTGATTTGCAGAAGCTTAATTTTCCGCATCACCAAATTTGAAAGAGTGAGAGCCGGTTTAATTAGTTTCTGTTGGATTTACGATGTAGCCCTACTGATGTTCAGGTAGAGATATTTCTCGCTGGTTTCAAGCAAATAGAAGCTGCTCATAACATCTCTCTTCAAAACACTGTTGTTGTGTGTCTTTCACTTTTCAGGTAAAAGTAAAAAATGAAAAAAAGACTTTAGAATCGTTTTCATACGAGTTTCTAAATTCCGCTTCATGGCATTGGGATTTAGGGCATTGTTATTTACTGGTAATACATTTTTGGTTTTTAGCTTTAGAGGTATTTTTAAACCTATGTGTTCCAATATACAGTAAGCTTAATTATGTCATTATTGTATCTTACTAAAAGCAAAACCTTCACTCCTTTAATAATGTTTCACATTTTGTTCCCCTTTTATTATACTTAAATATTACACTTGGTAGAACTCAAGTGTGTGAACGGGTTGCATACTTTTGGAAAGTTCTATGATTGATATATGACATAGGCTAATTATAGTTCCTTTTTATTACATTTACTAAAAGCTGAAATTCATGCATTGGGCCTGAGACTAACTCTTGAGTATACATGGCTATGTTTTGTTTGTACATTAATTCACATGAAACTCGTTTAGTCAGTAGTTAGACTAAAGATTGTGTGCCGTTTTTTCTGAAGCAAACTTGTGATCAGCTTTTATAATGTTTTGTACTTTATACCTTTAATTTAGTCATTACTATATATCTTTTAATGGGACAACACTGAAGATATGACATATATCTTGATATGATATGTCCCCTCACAATAACGAAACACACAGCCATTAATGTCTAAACCGCTGGCAACAAAAGTGAGTACGTGTCCAAATTGTGCCCCAAGTGTCAATATTTTGTGTGGCCATTATTTTCAAGCACTTGCCTTAACTCTTTTCGGCTTCGCAGGTTGCCACTGGAATCCTCTTCCACTCCTCCATGACAAGTTCACGGAGCTGCTGGATTTTAGAGACTGCGCTCCTCCACCCTCCATTTGAGGCCCTATAGATGCTCAACAGGGTTTAGATCTGGAGGCATGCCTGGCCAGTCCAGCAGCTTTACCCTCAGTTTCTTTAGCAAGGCAGTGTTGGTCTTGGAGGTGTGTTTGGGTAGTTATCACTGAGAAAATGCTTCAGTATGTCATGGTACATGTTGGTGTTCATGGTTCCCTCAATGAGCTCTTCAGTGCCAGCAGCACTCATACAGCCCCAAACCATGACACTCCCACCACCATGCTTGACTGGAGGCAAGACACACTTGTCTTTGTGCTCCTCCCCTGGGTTTGGGTTCCGCCAAACACGGTTGACACTATCTGAACCAAATAAGTTTGCCCTGGTCTCTCATCAGAACAGGAATCCATGTCCGTAGTCTGCTTGTCTTCAGCAAACTGTTCTCAGGCTTTCTTGTGCATCACCTTTAGAAGAGGCCTCCATCTGGGATGCAGACTGGTTTGATGCTGTGTGTATGGTCTGAGCTCTGACAGGCTGATCCCCCACCCCTGGCAGGACTCAGTCATCTATTTTCAAAAGACAAACTCTGGATATGATGCTAAGCATCAGCTTCTTTGGTGGATCATGGCGAGGCCTGTTCTGTGTGTAACCCGCTGCATGGTCTTGCCCACCGTGCTGCAGCTCAGTTTCATCTTATAGCCTTGGCCATCTTCATGTAGAGCAACAATTCATTTTCTTCAGATCCTCAGAGTTCTTTGCTATGAGGTCCCATGTTGAATTTCCAGTATGAGTGTGTGTGAGGGCGATAACGCACCAGCTCCCTATTCACACCGGAGACGTAACATGACACCGGGGAGGGATTGGGTTTTCACTGAGGGGTTGCCAGCAGTTTAGACATTAATGACTGTATGTTTAGTTATTGTGAAGGGGCAGCAAATTTACACTTAAGCTGTACACGGACTACATTGTCTGAAAGTGTCCCATCTTCAGTGTTGTTCCATGAAATGATAAAATATTGACAAAAATGTGACGGGTGTACTCAGATTCTGTCTTTAAGGCAGAGCATTTCAACAAACTGTCATTTAAACGCAACTCATTAACAGAAGCCGCCTTCTTGTTCCAAACAGGTTTCTGTGTCTGCCCTGTTGATTGTAGCTCAAATTTTGTCCTGAAGTTGTTCATTTCTGTTATATATTGTGTGTATTAAGAAATGTATTTCACTTTATTACTGTTTCTTGTAATATTTATTTCTGATGAGCTGGACTGTGGTTTTGAATGGGCTCTGTAGGATCATGTTTGTTTTTGGAGAACCCTAACCGTTCTCGTCATGAGGGTTTTAATGCCTTTTGACTAATAACCAGGTATGCTGGTGTTGAGAAATCAGATCAACATTTGTGTGGTTTGTTACTATAATAACTACTGCAGTATGTTGAGCTTTATTTTCCACACGGATTCATACATTGGGAAAATAAAATGTAATTGATGTTTTTTCCTTCTGTATTGTAATGATTAGGATACAAGATCATTTTGTTTATTAATGAATGTCCATGAACAGCAATCAAAGGCCAGCTGTTATTGGGTTTACAGACTGTAATAAGAATTCTTCTTGGTGTGGTACAGAAAGCGATGGGCAGGTACTGAAACCTTTATACTTAGGTTTTGATGACCGTTATGGTAATAACTGAGCAGTCAAATGAAGACACTGACACTGTTATACAGTTCATTATGAAATGTTTTATTTCCTGTCGTATGCTAAACAATGTATTGGTCCGAACACTAGTTCATGCGTTGGATAGACTTTATTACTGGTCAGCACCACCATGTATGTTTAAACCTCTTCAAGATTAGCTCAGACCCAAGATTGGTCACCCAATGGATATGCGCTGACAGAAAAGTAGAAAGTGAAGCTAAATCAGCGCTTTCAATCAAAGACAGTGGCTCCCAGCTGCCTCACACATTTACTATTTGTGTTTTCCTTGATCTTACACAATATGTACTCTTGACGACCTCTTGATGAAACAGGATCACATGGTAAATCTGCTTACTGCTATTAGACGTTAGTTTATTATGAGGTTGGGGAAAGGGGTTTGATTGGTCATAAAACCCTGTAAGCTGCCTGTTGCAGCTTGTTTTGTTATTTGAGGTCAAAGAAACCTTTATATACGTCTGTCAATGTCGAATGCCTATTCTTGTCGACGTGATCGTTTTAGCAATAGAGGGCATTCAATCATGAGAGCTCATTTAACTACATCCACCTTAAAGACCCTTGTCTTAGATCCAGGAAAACACATACATGGTATGGCCTACACAGGACTCAAACTGGGAACCACTGCTCTGAGACATATAAGCTTGAAGAGGAACAAACTGATGAGCGATACTCATTTACACAGCGGGTTTTTGGCAAAACTGATAAATATAAAAAGGTTTTAATCACCGGCTGAAGATAATACAGCATTACAAGTTATTGGCTGTTGCAGTAGATATATTCAGACAGCTGGTAAATCCTTGTTGACATGCAAAACTACTCGAACGGATATAGAGATGGACTTTCACCATTTCAGCCTTCATAAACCCTCTCATGCCACAACAGACAAAATTAAGTAATTAAGCAACAGACAGGATGGCGTTTACAGCACACAAGAGGAAAATATGCTTCGGAAAGCTTTGGCTGGTGGGGATCGTGCAGACGCCGATCAAAAAAAAATACTGATAAAAAGGTGGCTTTTTACTCTGATATCACACTGATATCACACTGATGCACTGATAATATAAATGGAAATAAATGATAATGCTCAGAGAAAGATCATTCTATCTGTGGGAATCAATACAGGGGTTATGTGTTTAAACACATGGTGAGTTTTCAGCTGAGATGTAATCAACACCACATGTGTATTTGATGCGCTTTTCTTGGTTTCTGAGTTGAGATAGAAGAACTCAGAAGCAGAAAAATAAAATGAAGTTCAAATTGGGCTTTTAAAAAAGAGCCCAGATGTACTACTATATTTGGCTGGAAGTACAGTAGTAAGTCTTAGGTGCCCTGATAGTGATATGCTACTCGAAGCACTAGCTCTGTACAGTTCTAGGGGGGTTTAAGCCAAATTAGTGGTAAATGTGATGTAAATAAGCTGAGAAGAGCAATACATTTACAGATTACATATACATATATATTCTCATATATATATATACACACACATATGCATATTTACAAGTACACATTTATGCATATAGATACAAATACACACCCATAAAATCCACAAGTCATGTTGCAGTTGCAGGACAGACAGTATGACTGTTCTGAAGGAGAGAGAAGGAAAAGAAGCTGGTATAGAGGTTTTATAAGCCCACACTGACCTATGAAACTAGTGACTCCTCAGCAAGGTTAAGACACAAACAAGTGTCAAATTTACAACTTAATCCTTAATTTCATTTCACCTCTTGGGTTAGAGGTTAGTGATTACTGTAAAAAGCTGTGCTTCTGGATATGATTATCTGCTGCCCCCTTAAACAATCATAAGGTCTGGTTCATTACTACAATAACAGTTCACTCACTCTGGTGTGTTCTTTTATTTCTTTTCTGGGGGCCACAGCATCAGTAGAAAGTGAAAGAAAAAAGTGCTCTCGTGCTTTCCGCTCGTCCTCTGCAGGTTTGGTTGAGGATCTTAGCTGAGATCAAATGTGCAAAATGGGAAAGCAGGAGAAACGTGGGACCCTGCAACGGATCCTGCTGTTATGGGTCCCAGTGCTACTGCAGGTAACGGTACACTTTGAAGCAGTGGTTCCCCGAGTCGGCCACCACCACATGGCCGTCGGAGGTAAGGGCCAAACCCTGCGGCCCATACAGAGGATCTGCACTTGTGTTGATGTAGGACAGGAAGGACCCTGAGCTATCAAATACCTTTAAAAACAAAGAATCCAATGTTTGGTTTGGTGCACTGGATAACCTAACCCATTCACATTACAAATAGACACAATTACACTTTTTGATTAATAAGCTGACTATGATTTTATTTTTTTAGTTTTATTTATTTTCCACAGTTCGATTTTACAATGTTTTTTGCTGTTTGAACACAACCTTGTATCTCCAAAAAAGTAACTTAGCAGGTAAAGGAAAAACATTTCAGGGTGAGTTCATGCAACCAGATGTTTATCTAAGTCACTTCATACAATTCCTGTTGATTTGTGCAGCCTGGCACAGTGTTAAAGACAGCTGTTATTTTCAACTTAAAAACATTAGAAATGGAAATGTGAGCATTGTTTCCTACAGCAAGTACGTATACGCTTATGTGGGAACAAAGAAAATGAGAGGTTTACATGTTTACAGGTCTAGGCAAATACATGTACACAAAACAGAACGAGCATGAACTGAGATGCTCAGTGAGTTTTGGTGCAATAGCACCTGTGACAGCTGTGATTGATCTTTGTTTACTTGAGCTCATGGTGTGCTAGTAAGTAAAAAGAAACAAGATAGATAATATAGCCATTATTACTTTATTCATATTATTGTACTGCCTGATTGGCATAAATAATTTAAAGTAGCCATGAAGGGGTGTACAATTGTGCAGTAATATTTAGTAACAATAGTAATATTGGTATTAATAATATTAGTAATATTTAGATAATAAAAGTAACATCCACAAGGATTACCAACAGGACCTGGCTCAGAGCATCACTCTGCCTTTTGGTATGTAGTTTGGTAGATCTATTAAATCCCCAAAACACATGCTGCTCCAACAAGACAAAGAATGTTACTCAGTGTTTATAAAGTTGGGGCTGATCAGAGTACAAGGGAATTATGATCATCTACAAGTGAATGACTGTGACAAGCCTTACTGCTTACTGCTGTGTGAAGCTGTATGCCATTACCTGTATCCTGCTGTTGCCCCAGTCAGCTACAATAATGTTTCCGTTAGTATCTACAGCCACTCCTGTGGGAGCGTTAAACTGGCCATTTCCTTCCCCGTGAGACCCAAACTTAAAGAGGAACTCCCCATCCGCACTGAAGACCTGAGAGAAAAGCAGAAGATAACTATTACACACATCAAACCATGCACAATGAACCGTGGGTAGAGAGAAGAATCACACCCTTCAAAATATTCACATTTCGTTGTGACACATGCATAAAAAAATCCAGCAGTATTTACTCTTATTATATCCAAGAAAAATACATGATAGCAACAGTTCAGAAAAAAAGCAATCACAGAGATAAAGGATCACCTCCTCCTAAAATACTCAATCATCTCCACTGCGCACCAAGCTAAATGGTTTCCACCTATGCTCAACTGTATATTAGCATAAAACAGCTATTCCTGGAGCATCCCATTGCTTGGTGGTGCAACTTAAATCAAACAACCAATGGTGAGTGCCAAGGCACTGTCAAAAGATCTCAGGGATAATGCTGTGAACAGGCACAAGTCAGGAGATGGATACAAACAATTCAAAGGGTTTATCAGGAGCACAGAAATGTCATTAAAAGGTGGAAAGTGTTTGGTACAACTAAGACCCTCCCTGGATCAGGCCTTTCCTCCAAAATATATGGAAGAGAGAGAAGAAGAGGCAAAGAGTGCATGTGACAACAGTATCACAAGTGCTCCATAAATGTGGCTTATATGGGAGGGCTGCAAGACAACCCTCCTGAAACCACTCTTTAGAACTTGATTGAGCTTTGCCAACACACAGCATGAATATCCTGAGGCAAAGTGGAAAATGAGTGGTGTTGAGGCCAAATAATTTGATTTTGGTCTCATTTGACCAAACAATACTTTTGGTGGAAAGCAGGACATCCAAAGAACACATACCTACAGTAAAGCAAGGTGGTAGCATCTTGTTGTGGGGGTGTTTCTCTGCTGCAGGACTGGGGAGATGCGAGGGGTACTAGAGTTTCCAGACAAACCATTCGCAACCGACTCCACCGCTTTGGCTTGAACGCCAGACGACCGTTGCAGGTGACTCCACT
>JBBPDC010000035.1:9096542-9106765 GCA_037974485.1 Hemigrammopetersius urotaenia
AGAAAGAGAGACAGACGCGCGCTCCGGAAAAGTCACGAACGAGAGAGAGCGCGCGAGAGAGAGATACAGAGAGAGAGGGTTGTTTGCGAACTGAATTTCTTTCCGTTTTCTTCACAGGCTCAGCTTTTAGTAACGCAAGGATATCGTCACGTTCTCGCAAGACCAGACGCATCTCGTGAGACAAATCTGATCTCGCGAGATCTCGTGCCACGAGATCTCGTCACACCCCTAGTAGCCATCATACACACATTCTTACTTTTCTTACCTCTTTTTCACTTCTACGCTTATATGCTTGTACGATACATGCAGTCATTCTGATATACTGGGGTACTCTACAGGAAGTGTTGTGGTTGACATGGCTTCATTACTAGTCTTTGTACCATAAAATAACTATTTGTTTTTGTAAAAGTCAATCAGTCAATAAATTAACTGATTATAGTTGCCCTAGTATCAGTACACATGTTCAAATCTTCCACATGTTCAAAGGAAGTAACCGCTCTTACCTTAAACTTCCCGTCGGAGGAGAAAATGCTTATCCAGCGGTTATCATAGTCAGCCACTATGATGTCTCCACTCATATCTACAGTTACACCTGTAGGCCTCTGCAGCTGCCCAGGGGAGCGGCCACGCACCCCAAACCTCAGCTTGAACTGCCCATCATTAGTGAACACCTACACAGAAAGAAATGTACAGAAAAACTAGCAGCAGCAGTCAACATGTACACATTACATACATAAGTGCCAGTTTCTTCCAGCACAGAAAGAGGTTGATTGATCAGATGATTTATGATTTAATAACCGGACCCACCTGTATACACTGGTTGTTGCTATCTGCCACCACTACTCTGCCAGTGCTAGAGGTGGAGATGCCTTGGAGATTAGTGAACTCGCCCTTCTCCCTGCCTCGTGTGCCTATGATGCATAAACACAGGAAAACCACCTGAACTGAAAACACCTACAAACAACTATTCTAACTGTATCATAAATAGCACAAATATTAAGAAGTGTACGGGCGCGAGTCAGATTCATTATTCACTATTATGTTCTCACAGCTCACTTCACTTTTCTTTTTTTTAAAGTTGTTCCTGTGGAGTTATCACACCAAGCACATCTTATAAGATGTAGTGTGTTGCATAGTTTTCTTCACCTCACAAACAGTAAAACTATGATGCACCGAGGTGGACTGGGCTAGGAGTGCATTTGGGTTCAAACCAAAATTTCAACCCAAGTTCTAGCTGCATTCATCTTTTTTCAGCCACTCCTGGTAGTCTTACCTACTCTGTAGATGAGCTCATCCTCAATAGGGTTCTCCTTCTTCTTTGTGGTGCTGTACATGCTGGAGGGCCGGCGCACAGCTTTCTGTCTGATGTGGCCTCCGGTCCCGCTGGGTGACTTCACCCTCCTCTTCACGTCGTCCGGAGACTGGGGTATGTCGCAGGGTTTGACGGCACGAAGCCTGAAGGGGCTGCCCCGGACAGGCTGCCCATACAACATCAGACAAATGGAGTATTCGCCCTCATTCCGCAGCGTATAGCCCACCTCATATGTGCCGTTCTTATTGTCGACCACCTCCACCTCAACTCCCCTCCCACAGTCTTGCCCTGTGATTTCTGCTTTTAAAGCTGCATTTCCGGTCCTCACCAGCTCTCCATCTTTGTCCTTGGTTGTGACCGTGATGGTGACATGCTGCCCAACGACAGCATGGCGTAGGCCCTCTCCAGTGGCGACACTTGTGTGTCCCACTGCGCTGGTGGTCAGCAGCACACCCAAGTTCTGGATGGAGCGCCGCAGCCCCTCTGTTTCCACTTGACACTCAAGATGTGCATTCTCTCGTGGGTATTCGGGGAAGTCGTGGCGGGCGAGAGCACTGACCCGCTCGCTCATCTGCTTCTGTACCAACAGCACCTCAGTGGCGCTCCCATGACTCAGAGCCTGCTCTGTGAAGCTGCAGCTGCTCTGGATATTCTCTTTGCCTTGCTGCAGCGACAACAGCTGTGCCTGCAGCACCTACACACACAGGCACACATACAGACACACGGCTTCCAAATGACCAACAGTTTCCTTTACAGTTTTCCAAACGTAAATGAACATGGTGTGTATATCTTAATAAGCCACTTCTGCTCTAAAGAACAAATACAGATTATAATCACCCAACTTCCGACTCCCAGAGTACTATTGCCATGAACATTTTAGTTTTCCAAGCTCTACCAAAAGCAATTCATTTCAGGAGCTTGATCATTTAGTAGAGTGTTTGAGAGCCATAAACTCCAAAATGTGCAGGAAGGTACACCAGGGCCAGGACAGGGAACTGCATTGATCAAGTACCATGCATTTCTCACACATTCCACAGGAGGGCTCCCAAACACATTCCCTTAGTTTACACTCTATTAAAAAAACTCTTTTTGAACCTAAAACATGTTAAATCTAATAAAACACAACAGCAAAAAGCAGATTAGATAGCTGCTATTTGGTTGAGCTCTGTCTAAATTTGGTTATGTATCTTTGTTTAAACTTCACCATTTAAATAGTTTTGTTATTCAGATTACCTTTCAGAGAGAAGCGGTGAGTGGTGAAATGGTTGGGGCTTAGTTTGGCCCTTTAGCTAACATGCGATGTATTTATTAATTAATTTGTTTCCTGTAGTCATTTGAGTAAATGTAAATTTCTCCTGGTTTTATGATACAATGTTCCATTTAGTGATTTATAGTGATACATAACCATTTCATACGGTGGCCCTGAAGGGCAAAACACGACGACATTTCAGAAAACGGAAAGGGTAGGACCACACTTCTTGTTTGTGATTGGACAGTACCCATGTCACTCACGACATTGTTCATACAGCTGGGTGGCCTAGTGGTTAAGGCATTCGTCCTGCGACCAGAAAGTCCAGGTTCGATTCCCAAGACCGCTAGGCACCACTGAGCAAGGTACCGTCCCACACACTGCTCCCCGGCGCCGTGTTCCTGCTGCCCCCTTGTATTTTTAAAGTAAAAAACGATCCATGTTCTGTTATTGTGAGTTAGTGGCGCACCTCGAGACCAGCTTGACGTCCTCATTCGTGAAGTGGATGGTGCTGGATATGAATGTTTTGTGGTAATCTTCCCTCCACTATCTGCTGTAACAGCACATTCATATTTTTCTTTGCCACACTTCGCACAACACAAAGTCCAGCTCTTTACCGATTTCACAGTCTTCAGTTTTGCTTAATATTCTTCCAGCTTCATTTTATCAACAATTTCAACTGCATCCTCCATTTTGCAAACAAATTTGTCCCTCCAGTTCCGTCCCGCTCCCGCCCGCGCCAACCTTAAACCCACCCAATGCTGCAAGATTTCGGCGTTGGGTTCTAATACGAAGTACAGCGAACAAACCCTTAAGAGATACCATAGAAAAATATTTAACAGAGATGAAAAGAAAGGCGGAGAGACACGTAAATAATGAGACAATCAACAATTGTATCATACAGAAAGTATGGACAAACTTAAAAGAACTCAACTTTTTCAACTAAAAATGTCAAATTTTCATGAAGTATTTGCTGACTGACATCATTCGGTTTAATCCCCCCAACAGTTTCCCCAACAGATTTGAGTCTTTTTCAGATGACATTTGGTACAATCTAACATTAATCATTGGTTTTCACTGGACTTCACATGTGTATTCATATTTTTCCTATTTGTTATTCTATTTTTGCCATCTTGTGTCAAACCAGAGGACCTTCTTTTGAGCCCTGCTTTCTTACAGTGTTTTCAAAGATTTCTTTAAAGCTTTGTGACAACATTCATGGTTAAAAGTGCCAAACAACAAGATTTGAATTTAAATTTGAAATAGGAGAAACAGCACTAATAAGTTGTACTGAAGCATACAGACCTTCTGCTTGGTGCTGCAAATGTTCTCCAGGTCAGCGATGAGTGCAGCCTTACGTTGGTGCAGCGCTCGCTCCAGCTCCTCAAATGTGCCACTGATCTCATTCACCGCCTCGTTCTTTCTCTCTGTAAGCTGCCTGGAGATTTCGTTCACCAGCTCAATAGCCACCGTGAGCTGAGGCAGCCTGCGAAACAGACATGAACATCTGCTTGTGTATGGGTTTCAAAATAAATGTCTCTGCTGAGAAAAGGTGTAATTAGGGATGGGCTTCAAATTGAAATTCAAACTGAGGTTTACACTTTCAATAAAGAAGTACCGATCAGCAACTGAATTCTGAGTATTTACACTTATAACATCTTATAACATCTTATAACTGCAAGATATAAGGTGTGTGAACTAGACATGGTACAATACCACTTTTTTATGTCTGATACCGATACTAATATTGTAAATTTGGATATCTGTCGATACAATACAAATTCGATAGTCTTTTTTTTTTTTTAAACAGAAAACAAAAAATAATGCCTTAACAAATATCCGGATACATTTTGTATACCTTAACACAAATTAAAAAATCATTAACTGTGATATAATAAGGCATTAACATTGCAAAGAGAACATAATACGATTGTAAAAACAGCTTAACAAATTTAGCTGCTCTGTGTCATTTTTTCATCATTTAGTGCAATTTTTATACAATTTTCACACATTTAGAGCTAAATGTGTTAAAAAAAAAACCAACTAAATGTTGCGCTCTAAATGTAAATGTTGCACGTTTACAAACTGAGAATCTAAATGTGGGATTGTAATATAGCACTTTTACAAACGGCTAGATATGCTAACTGGCCACACCCAGTGATTACAATTGGCTGTTACTTAGCAGGGGGCTGGACTGCATACTGTCATATCCCCTCACCAACATGACGGATTTGCTTTGAATGATCTTAAATCTAAATGTTAAATATGAAAAATATATCTGGCATTCTAAATGTAAAACTTAACAGTTAGATAGGGCTCTGGGACACCTTTTCAACGACTATAATAGCCATAATAGCCCGCGGAGATCCGGAGTTATTAGCCGAAAAGCGCTCATCTTGGACAAAAGTAATGGGACAGCCGGGTGAATTGAACGGTTTTTGGCTAATAACTCCGGATCTCCAGGGGCTATTATAGTCTTTAGAAAGGTCTCATCGAGCCCTGTGAAGTTTCACAGAGATTGATGGTTGCCCCGCCTAGTAAAGTCGCAAGCACGTTCCGTGGGGGACATTGGCTTTTTCTTTTTTGAGTCTGAAGTAACTGCATACTGCTAACATGTTGGAAAGTCTCACACACAACAGAAACTCTTATTACCTGATGCATCTTCTCATGTAATGCACGTCACAAATCACATTGTGTGTGCTGTAAATATTTATCGTAATTTTTAACGTATCGAATTTTTGATTCCTTCCTGATTTCCAATCCAGTTATTTACAGGGTTTCTGCAGGATTTTCAAGTCTTATTTAATGCCCTTTTTAATGCCATTTCTAACATTTTTAATGCCATACGCAACAAATAACTAACACGCCTGTGTATGAATGCGTTTTTGTTATAATGCATTTTTTCATGCGGCCTTACAATGAGGCAACAATGAACATATATTCCTCTGCTGAACAGAATTAGAAATGGATCAGGAGACAGCTTAAAATGTCCGCATTTATTTGCAGATTTCAAAATTTAAATATCATCAAGTCTGAACAGAAAAAAATTCTGAAACTTCGAACTCTTCGAGGCTAAAACTGTATGGAAAATTAAGGAGCTAAAGCAACTACAATTAAACTTAATTCATTTGCTTTCATTGCTATCTCACACTCCACATTTTTCAGTTCATCGCACTTTTCCTTGCATCTCGTCCTTAGAGTATTAGATTTTGTAATCATTTGAGCCATGAGTGTTAGATTTGTTTTCAGCATGCGCAGCTAGTTGATCAGCGCCCTTCTGAAGGCTGGTGCACACCTCTGTCAGCACCTTCCTTTTCTTTTTCAGTTCTGCCAGCTCATCTTCCAAAGCTTTTCTCTTAAGTCCACGCATGGCACCTTCTCTCTTTCTCCTCTCTTCATCAAGGTGGATCCTGTATCTGGTCCTGGCTGAGGCTACAGAAGTCAGTAGTTCCTTTGTGATGGACACTTTGAGAACCCACCAGAAGCTCTTATTTGGTCACAGACAGGTCTCTGGGCCTCAATAGTTTCTTCTTTAATGCTGTGAGTCTCCACTTCCCTGTTCACAGAGAAGCCTCTCTCCACCGTAGCTTGCCCATGAGATAACAGGAGGCGCTGAAAGAAACTCCAGAGCTCAGGAAAAGACGAATTGAGAGTTTGATGAAGAAAAGTATCAAGTCGTTGCTCCATGGGTTTGAAACGGAGGAACCCCTCACTTTTGCCATGCAGAGAGAGAAAGCTGTCAAATTGTTGCACAACAGCATCACCGGCAAATGATGTCATTTAAGCCATTAAATGACATCATTTGAAATAAATAGTTATTTGTACATTTATACATAGTCGTCTCATTGGTGCAGGATACTGATGTAAATTATTTTGTATAATCCAAGTTTGCAAACATGAGAAATACATATAAAATATGTAACATCTGATAATTTACCATATCATACTTAATTTAATTAAGCATACATCAAAAAACCCTAAACAAAAACTTTAAAACATTTTTAAGATCACAGCATACTGAGCTGTGCGTAACCTTTGCTGTGAAGCTGCCCCTATAACACTCCAGCTGAAACTCCTCCTTCCAACTGCGTGTCCTGAAGAAATCTTTAAACTACAGACTTCATCTTTCCCTTGCACCATTCCGGGTCTTTGCTCATGATGGAGGGGTCTAAGCATGCTTTCTGCCTGACAGTGGGGTATTTTAAAGGGCTCTTTTCTTGTATTTTCTAAACGATTCTGGAGAGGCACATTCTGCAGTCCCTCCTGTATTCGAGGGCAGTGAGGTCACCTACTCTGTTGCTTGATTTGCTCTGAAGAGCCTATCAAGGAGGGACAGCACACGTCATGTCAGTAATGTATCAGGAATGAATTCAGTAAAGTTTTAAGTTCATGTACAGCATACAGTAACTATGCATTACCTTAAGAACAGAGTCAGCACCCAATCCAATGTCAATGTCGCTTGCACTGACCCAGTTCTTCTTGTCATCAGTGTCAAGTTCGGTCAGTTTAAAGGGAGTGATGTCTTGTAGTAGCTCCCTTCTGATAAAACGTCTCAAAAAAAAAGTCTAATTATTTAACATCCTGTTAACCAGCTTCGTTATTCCATCCTATAGTTATACAGTCAATGTGGTATACCCACTTAACAAGATCTTAAAATAAAATAAAAAAATAGCCATTATATGCAGCAGAAATTATATTACTATCATCAACTCTGTCAAGTCCTTACACAGAAATGGCAGGAAAGGCTCATCAGTCTGGTATTTCTTCAAAAATGGAGTAAAAGTCCCAGAAATTGCAGTGAAAAAGTGAAGTCTGGCTGAGATCAGGGGTCTTTATTTGCTGCCTCGATGGTATCAAAAGCTGTTTTTCAGGTAAGAAACAGTCGTGGACTTCTTAAGCACTGATGTACGTCGCTCTGGATAAGAGCGTCAGCTAAATGCTGTAAATGTAAATGTAAATGTTCAGGGTGTGGCAGTTCTTTTCTATGGACTGCTTCAACATATTCTTTAAGCTTCGGCCATACCTCAATGGCTCTCTCTGCAACAGGCAGGTTTTCTACCCATCTGTGTCCACCGAACGGGAGAGGAAAGAGCCGAGCCAGTAAGCAGCCTGTAATCTTCTCGTCTTGAGGGGACATTGCTCTCAACAATTTCTCAATATTCCACACAGAGAATCCAGTCTTGAATGAATTGTGTACAGTGTGCAGTCCACAGCTCCCAACACAAATAAGGTGCCGACCTCCATGTAGTTCCGCATGTTCTTGCTGGAGATTATTGAGGAACATTTAGTTTACATTTGGACCATCCATACTAATGGAAAGGAGATGCTTCAGGTCTAATAGATGCACACATTTCTGCAAACAGAAATAAATAAATGAGTTAACATCAAAAAGAAAAGCTAAAAGGGTGTAAATATTCAGCTACAGCTCTGTATAGTTAAAAAACTAGACCGTTTTATTGTTGATAACACCAGACCGAGCTACCGCGACTGAGAGCGGCTCAACAGTGTTGAATAATAGGAAGATATTTCAATTATTTACTAACAAACTAGTGTTTTCTGAGTCCTGACTCGCCATCTCCACACAGACGTGCCTTTAGAGACAAGCCATCTTTACAGATTAAGATTATAATGAAAGAGCTTTTGTTTTTTATTTATTATTATTATTTTTATTTCGTTAAGTGGTAATTACCCTTTGAGTGGTACGGTCCCACATATGGGATTTAGAACGTTCGGTGAAATACATGATACATATAGCTATATAAAGCTTTAAATTACCACTTAACGAAAAAAAAGCTCTTGATAAGAAATAAATGTGCGATATGATGGTTTGTGCAGAGAATGGACTTTAAAGCGTGCTCTGCACTGTTTTAGCCTTCACTGTTATTTTCTCTGAGCTTCATCAGAAAAAATGATGGCGTCGGCTATTTTGATTTCACTGGGAAAAATGAAAGTAATCGCGCTGGCGCCTCTTTGTCCTGCAGAGCGCGCTATAGATTAACTGCACAAACTTAATATAGGTCTACCATCATATGGCACATTTATAATTACAGCACTGACTTAACATTTAAACATTGTTATATTCTTGAACTCTTTTAGTATATCATATATTTAGTGTATTCAACCAAATACAAGTGTATGAAAATAAACACCAAATTTACTTACTTTGAAATGGTGCAGCAGATCCTCGGTCCTCGAATGTCCCATGAACTGTGATCCAAGATAACGGGACTGGACACAACCAGCCTCCCAAAAACGAACACAGACGTCTAGTTGTTTGTTTTTTGTAGACAAATGGTCCTGCATTGTTAACTGCGGAAATCAGTTCATTTTTGAAGTGCGGTGCAAGACCCAATTTTAAAATGTAGCTTGTTTTGTCCTTTCCACAAGTGAAAGATTTGACTATTTCCGAATCAGGAAACATCGCCTGAACAAATCCGAAACAACATCATTGGATGCGTAAGAGTAGTGCTGGGTGGCACCTCTGCCTTCAACCTCGCATTCGAGCCAAAAGCTGCTCGAAGATCGCTCCGTTTTCCCACCATAGCGGCTCCACTGGAAGTAGCGGGGACTACAGCAGGGGCTGTCCTAGTACTTGTAGTAGTAGTCATGGAAAAGTAACTAGACAGAGTTAATTGCTGTCTGCTTTTAGCGCCGATTTGTGTCCCTCGGACTTCAAATGCGATTTAACGGCGTTGATTCCCATTGTACCCAACTTAAACACCCAAACGTTACAAAACCCTTCTCCATTTTCACCTTCAACAGGCTGCAGCCGTGTCCTGAACTGTTCCTCCTGCAGCCGCTTCCCCATTTTTCTGCTTCATTTTCCCCTCCACATCACGGTTCCGTGTTTATCATACTTCGCGACAGTGAGTCAAAGTTATTAATTATACAGGCTATATTCAAGATAAATTGGTAATATTTGTTTCTTCAACAAAAGTTTTAATGTCCGTATAAAACAATGTAATGCTTTTTAATGCCATTTAAGGCCTTAATTTTCACAAAATCAATTTAATGACTTTCTGCCCCGCAGAAACCCTGATTTAGCTCAGGATCGGACCGATACAGATACAGAATATCTGATCAGCACATCTCTAGGATGAACACATATTTTATGAAGTAAATGAAACGGGGTTAAAAAGGAAGCCCTTAAACTAAGGAGTTATTGCATAATTTCCAAGGAATCCCAAGTAAGCCCTAGTTAAGAACATCGTGTACCGTGTAATTTCTGTGAACGATACTGATGCCCCTCAGTGACTATTTTCACACATAATGCCCCCCCACACAATTTCAGTTTGAGGGGATTTTACATGTAACTGACAAAATATATGTTCTCAACAATAACATTCCCTATGGGTTTTGCCCGACTGCTCTATGAAAAAGGCTCATATACAATCTGTGAGTGTGTCCGAAATCACGCACTTGTGTCAGTGCACTGAGATTTAGAGCATAGTGCACACCTTCTGTACCTTCTGTAGTGCGCACTGCTGTGGGTCAGTGCTGTCCTAAACGGAACACTAATGTTTTGCACTTAGCGGAAGTGACGGACTCACATTTGCTTGCAATTCAGCCGCCAAAATATCTGCCTGTTTTACATTTACGGCATTTATCAGACGCTTTTATCCAAAGCGACTTCCATTCCCTACCTACAGGGGGCAGTCTCTC